>JACCID010000061.1:600000-1131011 GCA_018906775.1 Sycophila sp. Sp_5
CTTTCTTTGATGAATGTCTATTAGCTATTAGAATTGAACCGAACTTAAAGGGGTTAGAGTTTCAAAATCTTCCTGACAGAGCTTTCGAATTTAAAACAAATGACGCACATGCAGTGGCTAAAAATGCTCCTTATTCTAGCGTAAACAAAAGGCGAAACCTCGTACTTTCGCCCGAGGGATGGAGAAAAAACATTTTATTCGTGTTTAAAGAAAATACAAAAAATAAAAAGTGAAAAAAAATATTATCTACATTATCTATTGAATCAGCAACCTGCACGGAGAGAAAAAACTTAATAAAAATTACTATTTTCTCATAGGAAAGAAGTGACAGTCTTGAATAATGAGGAATTTTGATATTGATATAGTAAATTTTGTTATTAAAATGCTAAAATTTACTATTAATATTATAAAATTTAATAAATTTTGTTACAAAAATTGCTATTTTTTATAGTAAAAGTTGTAATAATAAATTGTACTAGAAATCGTATTAAATTTTACGAACAAAAAGTAGTAAATTTTACTATGAATATTGACAACGTTTGATAACTTTTGTTACAAAAATTACTATTTTCTATAGCAAAGCTTGTGATCGGAAGAGTATGCGCATGCGTCTGAGCTCGAGCCGGTCGTGCCTGAGCTCGCGTCGGGTGCGCCTGGATCACGCATATGCAAAAATTGGATGTAATTTAATAATAAAAGAAATAATAAAAATGCAAAATTGAAATAAAGTCTACTTTGTACTTTTTCAATCGATTTTATTGCTTATCAGCTTTTAATATTTCGCCACAATTTCTAAGATTCAAATAAAATACTTAAAATGCTATACCTAGGTGGCGCGGAGAAAAAATCGTCACCCGCAAGTGGTTGGAAGCCATATTGATTAGTATATAAGAAAAATAAGTTTCTGTCATGGTACATTATGTGCGAAAACGTAGAAGTAGATTTATGTATGTTAGGTTAGGTCTAATAACATGTCATGCGTATATTTGTAATTGAAGCGAATGCGTTAAATTTAAGCAATACTGTTTAGCGATAGAAAAGTGTTTGAGTATTAAGTTAATTCGAATAAGTAATATATACAAGAGTCTCCAAGTCAAGATGAGAATAATTTCAGTGACAAAAAAAAATATTTTGCAAAATTTGCAAATTCTACGTTCTAAAAATTACTTTCTTAAATATTAAAAATTACTACTTTTAATACTAAAAATTAGTACTTTCAATACTAAAAATTATTACTTTGAATATTAAAAATTACATTAGATATATTCCAAAAAATGTTATGCCATAATTTCAATATTTCTTATTAAAAATTCTAAAAATTATTACATATTTAACAAAAATTACTATTTTTTTTTAGCAGTTATTGCTATTTATAAAAATTACTATGTTTCATAATAATTTTTAATACAGTACAAGACTGTCATTCTTTTCCTACATAAAATAGTAATTTTTACTATGAATTTTCACAATTTTTACTAGGTTTTTTCTCTCCGTGTGTCAACATGAATTTATCATTTTATTTCGAGTGCTCCGCTTATGAACCAAAGATAAATATCTGAAGTAATTGTGAACTTATACAAATATATATTATGTCTGATATCCACGTATTTCTATATTGTTAATAACAAAAAAAGGGCAGCACGCGAGTAGCTAAGGCAACGAGAAAAAACAAAAGAATATGAGTGCAGCACGAACGATAGCGAGGAGGAGCGACGTTCATTCTGTGGCTGATCGCCGAGCCATTACTTTCTTAAATAAAGAAAATTGATTTACCTTTGAAGAACGTTTAAAAACTTATTTCACCAATCCTCACCCTTAATACGTTAACTTTTTGAGAAAAGGAACACCTTTGTCTTGATATTTGCTGTTGCATTTTCGAAGTCGGATTCTGTCACGCAGCTCTCTCAAGTGCACCGAAAGCCGTAGGCCCCTTTATAAGGACATTACAAAACTGCACGCTGGCGCCAGGGCGACGCGATCCGTATATGCAAGCGGATTACGCGAGGGTTTCCGCAGCTTTGCCCGCTTCACCCTCCGATTCAGCCGCGCATATATATATACATGTAAGCGGCGCGAGTTTGCATTCGTTCTGTGCGCCGTTGCATTTCAGTGAGTATCCTACGTGACGCAAAAATGGATTCGTGTGCGGAATGAGCCGCGCAGACGACGCGCTTGCATAAGGATCCCTTAGCGGCATGCGATCCTCATTAATTTCAATTTCTGCATAATGTACTCACGCGCGGCTAACTCCTTTACCGGCCGTAACTCCAATTTTTTCCCTTTCCTTTTTTTACTTTGCTTACTTTTTTTCCTTGGAAAAAGTGAAAGGTTGTCGCTTTAATTGTAACGACAACCGTGCTAACAGGCATTTTTACTTTTAAATTGCTGCTGTAAAAGACCTGGCTAGCGTTTTCTTAAAATGGGATTAAAAATAAAAATTCTAAGTTTATACTAAGGGAAGATAAAATATTTTAGCATAGATCAGGGTTTACTTTAAGGTGTTACTAGTGAAAAAGATGAAATGTTAGTCAACAAATAAGTAGTTACACCTTTTATTTTTTAAACAGATAATTCCATAAATATATTGTTGTTAATTGCAATCACTGATAAAAAAAGAAACTAAATGCTCCATTTTTTTTAAGTCAAGGTGGTCAATGTTGTTGGTTTCACAACTTTTTCAAACATTTAGTCTTTCATAAATCCTCTAAAGTTTGAATACGACAATGTTTTGACAGTTTATCCAAAATTGACCTTGATTTGACCTTCTAAAGATCACGTCAAATACTATTTTCGAAATGAAATTTCCCACTCTATCGATTGCCAGTGTAAAAAATGAAGATTTCCATTAAAAACAATAGGTGTCCTTGAAATAACCTTGAAGGTCACGTCCAAGGTCAAGTATAAGGTCACCATTGAGTTCCTCGTTGAAAGTTACACGAGGAATAGCTTTACCGCTTGCAAAAATATTCAGAGGTATCTAAGAACCTTGCTGGAGTGTAAATAACCTTGGAGTAACCCTCAAGTTCAAACACTAGCTCTGACTTAATTACGTATCTGAATGTAAAATTTCCCGCTCTATCGATTACCAGTCTTAAAAATGGGGGTTCCTATTTAAAAAAAAACAGTTGACCTTGAAATAACCTTCAAGGTCAAGTCCAAGGTCAAAGTGAATGTCACCATTAGATTCCTCATTGAAAGTTACTTAAGAAATGACCTTGACCTTTATCAGAATTACTTTACCTCTGAAAATATTCAGCCGTCCCGGGACTTAACTGACACCCTGTATACACGATGTTCAAAAAACAACTAGCACGGCTAGTATATCCGTGTAGAGAATTGAATTCACAGCACTTTTTCCCTTTTGGCATTTTTCGTAATTATGGCTAATTATCGTGTTATGATTAATCAAAAACTCCGATAATTAGCCAATCAGTGGTCGAGCTGACGATGACCTTTTTGAGAAAAGTGCAGTTTTTGATTTAAAAAAAAAAAATGCATAAAAAAAACTGCATTTTAAACAAATACTTTCTTTTGTGGGATCGAAAGTTAAATACTTGTTGCATTAAATGCAATAAGTATAATTTTTTATTGTTTAAAGATGATAAGATTAAAGCAAAAATAAAAAACAAAATTGATTTAAAAACTTTTTCAGCTATGCGCATTTTACATATGCATATCAAATATACAAAAAACTACAATTCTGGCGATTGAACACATTAAACTTTCCAGTATTTTTATGATGTAGGGGTAACCACTCAACATGATTCTAATCTTAATGTTTGGCCAGTTTTTGTTAAAACTTCAAGTAGTAAGTTCTTGAACTTAATTTTTTTATGTCAGCCTGCCAGACTTTAAATACCGGAAACTTTTTCTATCGCCAAATTATCTTCTGTACCGGCCAACAAATTTTAAAGCACTATTTTGACGCAAAAAGTAACATGGGAGACAGAAATAATTTATGTTTAATTGGAAAATTGTCAATTCTCCAAAGAAGTCAAACGTTTTAATTAAAACTTCAACTTGCCTCATGGCGCCACTGCGCATCTTGATGAAAAAATCCACTGCGAGAGTATCAAGAATATCACAAACTCGTCAAGGCTATACAAGTTCCACAAGTCTAAGTATTTAAATTAACAAAAAGGCTACGTCAGCCTTGTGTCACTTTATATAAAATTAAAGGTCTACAAAAATTTGATTATTTGCCAGATCTGTTGTACGTACTAGTATTTTCTAAAATTGTAAGTTTTGCAAATACAACTAATTGAATAGCAAAAATAGTACTAAGAAATTATTATATTAGATTTTAGGTGTTATGTATCAATAATAATCTTTCAAATTGAAGAAATCAATTTATAAATGAAGATGTATAAGCAGTTAATCATTAGGCAAAAGTTAGGTTACTATACGCAGCGAATCTCGCATCACTCTCGCAAATCGATGTCATTCAACGAAGGTCAAATAATTAAACGACGAAAGATAAAAAATTCTACAAACAGCAATTACGTAACCGAATAAAACAGGAAACATGTAACGAATTGTTAATTATTAGAGAGCCTCGTGCGTCGTCCCAATTGTTTCCATTGAAATGTCCCGAAATTAAAGAGCTGCCGCTGGTCCCGTTCGTGCTTTCCCTGTTACTTCTCGCGACCCGCTTTAGTTCTACTAAAGATTCGTATCGTTCGCACAAGTACCGTCAATTACAGACAAGCGAACAGCAAGTTTTATCGATCTTTCAGCTGCAGGGTACTAAAGAAATGGAGAAGGGTGCACAAATTTGACCCCATAACAATAATTTTAATTAACATCCGTCCAGTTACACCGATACTGCCTTGGATAATTTTGAACATTTTTAAACGCTTTATACAATTCATATACGTTAATTGAAACAGAAGAATATTTTGTTCTATTCTATTCATATGCGCTTAAAAAATCTTGATACATTAAGTAACAATTAAATACAATGTAAGGAAAAAAAGATAATTTAATATATAAATAAATTTAGATTCAAATGTGTTAAATACTCTACATTATTTTTGTAATGTTGCTTTTTATTACGTAACTACAATCGTCCAAAAGTATATAGAGATTTCTAACTTAACTTACTTGAATTTAATATTGAAAGCTTCTATATATTTTAAGCAATTTTTTAAAACTACTAGTAAAATCCATCGTGCTTCTCGCGCTCAATGTTCTCTTTACGCTGTTTTTTTTCTAACCGCTTCTGCTAAATAATACATTCTGATTTTTTAGTTAGAATAATATCGTAGCAATATTTAATTTTTCAATAAATTTAGAATAAAAACTACAGTTAAAAAGGTTTAATACAATACTTATTTCATTAAATTGTTTAATGGAAAACTCAAATCTATAAGAATTGATTTTGGGCGTCAAATGAAAACGCTTTCCTAAATTTATCAACCAATTTCATTCATAAATTACTTAAATGCTTCAAAAGAATAACTATTATGTTTTTAAGACACAAGCAAAATTGAGTGCGCTCAAGTTCCTTTCTTTACTTTTTATTCCAGGCTCATTTTTGAGGTTAGAAATCTTGAATTTCAGCGCCATTCCGGCATATACGTACAAACCAATCAAATTCACGTTTTCGAGGCTTCACAATATCCGGTCATCACTTTTTTAAGAGAAGAATGTACAAAAAATAATTTTTTCACCCAAATCATGCA
Organism: Sycophila sp. Sp_5; assembly: GCA_018906775.1. Lineage (NCBI taxonomy): Eukaryota > Metazoa > Arthropoda > Insecta > Hymenoptera > Eurytomidae > Sycophila > Sycophila sp. Sp_5. Next base: position 605,685 of record JACCID010000061.1, read on the forward strand.
TGAAGTCTACTTTATTCGCCTCTTTGGTGTATTAATTCCGAATTTGGAACAAAAATAATTCTTTTTCTTTGAATTGATAATATTCGATTTTCAAATAATTTATTTTTAAATTTTTATCGAGAAAAACTAGTTGAAAGCTCATTTTTTTTATTTTTTAATGCAGAATATAAATAGTTACGTTCTATAAAAATTTCAATTAATTTTAATCGCTAATTTCTCAAAAAAGTTCATACATGTAGATTTTAAGTCCAATGATTATTTAAGTAACAATGCTTTAATTGATTTTAAAATTTCAGGAAAAGTAAATTTTTTGTATATCTCAAATGAGTTCATTGGTCAACTCATGATTTTTAAAAGTTTTACATAAAACAAATATAAACAAATATAGTTGAAGTTTGCAACGTTGCATGCAACGAAAATATGAAATTTGTTAGTTCGTCAACTTGATACCCTAAATGCTTCAAAATAGGTTATTTCCAATGAATAAATAAATAGTAAATAACACTAATAAAACAATTTCCAACTCCTAAATATCCAGAAATAAGGGTTGAAAAATTGCGATTTTTTTTAAGAATGAAATACAGACATTCACAATTTTTTTATTGTTCCTGTCATTTTAATATATAAAAAGCTATTCGATAGTCGATAGTCGATGTCAGAGCGGAAACGCACCCACGGCCCCTCGCGGGGACATGTGGGTGATGCACCTTGGCCTATTGGCCCTTTGCGCTCGGTCTCCTCATCATTCATTCCCTATCGACCTCCCTATATATTCAATCAGACTAAGAAACCTGCTAAGCCCCATAGAGCAGATCCGCTCAGGTTCGAGAAGCCACTCCTCATACACCCCGCGCCTACCGACCATCAGCCTTGGGCATTGACACAGGAGGTGTAAGGGAGTTTCCTCGCTCACACCACAGAGTCTGCAGGTATTCTCAGCACCTAATCCTATCCTATTTTTGAAGTGTCACAGGTCGCAGTGACCCGTCAGCCACTCCACTACCTTCCTAATAAACTTTCTGGGGAGAGTGATCATCTCTCTCACCCATCTTATCGGGGCAGACTCCGCTATAAACGCGGTATAGCCGTCTCGACGGCTTCTGCTCTGATTCCCGCCGCACCTCTTTTCGCCAGCCTATCGGCTTTCTCGTTACCTCGAATGCCTGCATGGCCGGCTACCTATTTTAACTTAATGTCACACCTCCTCGCTAAGTCATCGAGTGATGTCCTGCACGCAAGCACCTCGTAAGAGGTGATCGTCACCTTGCTAAGAGCCGCAATGGCAGCCCTGCTGTCAGAGTGTATGACAACCTTCTGATTTGTCCACTCCTCCTCAAGCATGGCTACCACGCAACTTTTTATGACTATGACTTCCGCTTGGAAGACCGTGGCGTGGGGTTCTAGTGAGAGAACAATCTCCCTACTGCTCCCCTCTAGCCACGCCGCCGCACCTACACCCAGTTCGTTTTTCGAACCGTTCGTGAACCATTTATATACGTGGTTCCCTTCTGTCACCCGATGTGTATCCGCAACCTCGAATTTCTTTTTGAATCTGTAGTTGCGGGTAACCTTGTCTAGCTTTACACTCCGCTTCTGATACATGGCAATTGAATTGACGATCTCCGCATCCTCGTCTAATGCCAGTCTAGAGCCTCTCTTCTTTTTCCATCTGTTAAATAGCTTGCCGACCTCTTTGCGCAGGGCTCCCAATCTAGGGTTCCACCAGGGTGTCGTTTTGCCCTGTCTACGCTTTGTTGGTCTGCAGCTATCCTCAAATGCACCTACTATGGCTGCTTGTATGCTGCCACAGTAATCTTCCAACTGCTCCATATTCTCAAGCCTACCTGCCTTGTCTGGGAGACTCTCCCTTAGACGACTGCAGTACAAGTCCCAGTTTGCTTTCCTGGGATTCCTTCTTGTCTGATCCTCTTTGGTCAGATTAACCAGCTCAAAGCGGATCTACTGGTGGTCGGACATGGAGATCTCATCCGATACTCTCCACCTCCGTACCTTCGAGAAGATACCCCCTGTTGCCAGTGTAATATCAATGACCTCCTCCCTCCTGCTGTTTCTGAACGTCGGAACTCTGCCTCTATTGAGGATATCAAGTTCCGTCATGCAGAGATACTCCAGGAGCCTCTCGCCTCGGTCGTTACAGTTTGAACTGCCTTAGACGAGATGATGCGCATTAGCGTCACATCCTATTATGACCTCTCTGCCTCTTCTGCGGCAGTCCTCAACCAGCGCCCTCACCTCCTCTGGGGGTGGCGAGTGCGCTGAGTCGCTGAGGAAGTACGCCGAGGCTAAGATAATCTCCTCCTCAGCTCCTTCCTCAGTCCTTCTCTTCACTATTACTGTGGTGAGATCGCTATGGCAGTGAAGGGGCCAGATCTCACCCTGCACGCTTTTGAGGAGAATGCAGATTCGCACCCGCCCTTCCCCGGCAGACCGGAAGAACCGTCCACAACCCCCTAATCCTGCCACCCTACCACTCGCATTGATCCAAGATTCTTGGGTCCAACTAAATGGGTCCGGCTCCTCCGTCAGCCGGCCTCTGGGCGGGCCCCCCCGCCTTCCCCTCGTCGTCCACACCTTTGCTCATGTAGAGCACAGCGTGCGCCCTGCCTGCCCCACAGAAGGGCCGGAAGCCCAGCGCTCTGAGCGCCTCAGCCTCCGACTCCTCCACGAATAGGCGCACCGCTGTCTCCACAGTGCCCTCCGCCTCGTCCTTGGCATGCCAGGAGGCGGCCACTCTCCATTCCTGGACCCGCAGCGTTTCATTCTGCAGGCCCAGGCGATCCATGACCACCTCCACGGCATGCTCTCCTTTCACATACACGGTTACTTTCTCCATCTTCTGGGGGGAGCTCTGCTCCACGACCCGGAGCTTCGCGCCCTCCCATGGAGCCCAAGACGGAGCATACCGCTCCAACCACTCCTTGTCCGCTGCGGTGGTGCAATGAAAGATTTGCGCCCCCCGCAGCAGCCAGTTGTCCTTGAAGTGAGGGGTGTGGCCGTCCACCCTACCGTCGATGGCTTTTTCTACCGACTGGACGACCAGCACCTCCTGAGCCTCAGTCAGGCGCACCTCAGGATACAATTCAGGTACGACCGCCACCTTAACGTCACTGGCCGTCGCCTGGCTGTACGTGGGTGCTGGGCCTTCATGCACCTTTTTAACCTGCCGGGTGGTGGAGTCACCGGATGACCTCTCCTCCCGGCTCCTTTTCAGAGAGTCCCCAGGGGTCCTCAGAAGAGCGGCGCCTGCAGGCTTCGTCGCTCCCGTTGCCGGTGCGCCTTGGCCTGCCCGCTCTCGCAGTCTTTGCCACCTCTTCTTTTCGGCCCCCTCTTACAAACAAACAACAATGCCATGTTGAACAAAAAAATAATGTTAATAAATGAAAACAATAAATGCAATGTAAATAATTAATGATAGCCGACCAGAAAGGTGCGGAAAACAAAAAGAATCACACAAAACAATCTGATATTGCAAACATAAAATGAAAAGAACTTATTTGGAGGATTACGATACAGTGTCAGGTAGGTATCAGGTAATTATAAGATAAATATATGTTAAGTATAAGGGAAGTATAATAGTATAAGTATATAGTGAACGAGGTGATTTTCATTAATATATCTTCCGAAGCCTGTAGGGGAAAGCACTGATGATTCTTGCACAAGCGTGCGCTGTAAATTTAAAATCGGGAGATTGCGGCTGTCCGCTGTAGTGACGCCAAATTTGAAGATTGGTGTTAATCTCAAATTTTTAAATACAGAATATAACAAGTAAATATTAATATAATAATGTATACAAACTATGCATAATTTTATACCTGTTAAAGTCGAGCAAAAAAGATGAATACTCAAAACGCACACCTCCACGATGTGACATCGACGTTACGGTGACAAATTCCACAGCTTCGATATACAAACATTGTTGATATTCAGTTCTGTTAGGTACTACTACGAACACTGGAAATAAAGCTCAGTGACCTCTTTTCTATAGACCAATGGAACTCTGGATAAGGCAATATTAGTTTGAATAATGTATGAGTAAAATATGAAAGTTCTCAATGTGACGCAAGAAATCTCTAAGAATTCAACGCAACGCAACGTTGTATCAAAGTAACAGCGCACTTGTCAATAATCAAATAGTGGATGCAAATAATGGCCTTCTCGAGTTATAGATTGCCTAAAGTGATTTTCCATTTTAGTATAGGTTCTTCGCGACGAAAGCGCAAACAAATGGTAGATGACAATTTGTAAAACGGTCTTTAACCAGCATCGCTAAAAGTTCCTTGGAAGATCTCTCCGAATAGCCACAAAAGTTCATCTCGTTATCCAGCTCGCATTATACTTTCACTCTCCGTCCTTTTCTCTCGGCCGCAGGAATGCGATCTTGATCTCGCAGCCTCCCTCCGCTTCTTTATTGCATTCGGCATTCGAAGCAGCCCGCGCGTTTGCGCGACCATATTTGGCGAAATGGGCAGAGCCACGCGCGGCGAGAGGCGAACAAGTCGCGGACTTTTTGAGATTCGCTTGAGACTGCGGAGGAAAGAGATTTGCGATTGACCTCACGGCTCCTGTGTGACCCATTCTCCCTTGGTAATGCGCCTGCAGTATCAATTTATTGCGATGCAGTCATCTTCTTGCATGTAACATTCGACTCTAGTGGATAAATTCTAACAGCTACACACTTGCAAAAATCAAGAAATTTTCAACATGGTTTTCTAACTAGTTACCCTGTAGAAAAAGGCAGGGATTTGTCAGGTATCAGGGAAACAGTAGGGAAAACTTGCTGGATCCAGGTCGGATTTCGCCCGCTTCTTATATATGTGCCTTATGGAACAAACCAGGGAAATGTTGGGTAAGTAGGGAATCCTAGTCCAAATCCTGGAAGATTTTTTTATCCAATTTCTACACGAATAAGCTAATTTATTTCATCTAAAACTCCGTATTTTGTTTCTAGAGATTCCATCAAGAAAACACTTGTATTATTTGAGACGTTTAAAGTTATGTACAATTCAATATTATGATTTTTTTAATATGTATTCATTTTTTTATTAGTTTCACAATTAGAACACTCAAATTATAAATCTTTTTTTCTCTTTTTTCTGCCCTTTTGTTGGAATCTCCAGGATTTATGGAAGTAGTGTTATTGTCAAAGAATGAAATACGAAACCAGTAGAGACAATCTTACAAAATACTATAAAAATGTGTAAATTTTGTAAAATCCGATAAATTATTTATGGGGTTTTATGCAATTTTTGCACTATTTTATGGAGTTTTATAAGAACCTTTCAATAGGGAAAAAACTAGCTGTCAATTACTAGTTAATTTTCCATTTAGAGTTTTATTAAAATTTTTATTCTTGTTCTGTATAAATTCTTAAAATCTCTGAAAATCGTAAAAAATCTAAAGATAATTTCTCAAGTATACATAGCCGCTCGGACAAAACCGGTAAGAAGAGTTGCTGCATTGGTAAAACGCTGCATATTCAGCAACTTCATAGTTTTGCGGTTTGCACTGTCATAATGAAAGTTAATCGCGGGAGATACCGCGCTGCGGCGTTCTTTTGTGGAGTACAATTATCCAATTTCTTCTATTTGGATACTTACGAAGGAAGCGGCTTTAAATTCCGACAACCGAGTGAGATGTTATCTTGAGATTTGGGCGCGTTTGCTTTTGCGCGAAATTGTTGGGTAATTTTGAAATGTAGGTAAACGATTCACAAGAGAGACCACCCAATAATAAAAACCACACTGATTTTCTCGGTGTCATCATATTTTTTCTAAATTTTAGTGGGCTTTAACTAGTCGCGTTCGCTGAAATTAATGGCTAATTACATCTTGAGTCTGCTCATTCTTTATTAAACTTCAATTTTTATATTCACATTATATTTTTTTTAATTCAGAATGAATTGCAGTAAAAAAAATTGTAGCAGATAATATTAAAAACAAATGTAATTGCTTGCTTTGTTCATTATAAAAATTCAAAAAAAAAAAAAAAAATGCTCCTGAGGAATATGCAAAGCGCTGCAGCTGATGCAGCAGTCGCAGGATCGGCACGCCGCGACGATGATTATGTAAAAATATGTAAGTCGAAAAAGGAGTGCGCCGCCGGGAGAGACTTATGTTTTACTAATCGATCGTCGTCGTGCGAGCGCTACAAGAGCGGCGTTCGCTCGATAAGTGGAACGACGCTTTTGTACGCAGCGGGATCGTGAATAATACACAAGTCGAGGAGGAGCGGACCACCCGGGCCGCCGAAAATCCGACGAACGAGTTCCCTAGGCCGATAAATAACCTCTTGTTCCAACTACGCTGCGGCTCGGTACCGCTCCGGACGGCGCTGCGAGAAGAAGCTGCGAGAAGAGGACCCCGAGAGCCGCTCGAAGGGAGGAGAGCGCTTGACGGTAATAGCCCGGGAAGCGCGGTAAAAAGTGTAATTTCAAGGTGCTCGAATCGCCATTTACGATCGAGGCGCCAAATTTTCTCTCCCCACTATCACTACCTTCCACTTTGCTCCGCCTCTACCTCCAATCCTTCGCAGCTCTTTTGACTATATACTTTTATGTGCCTTATAATGCGAACATATCGATTCCAATAATACTTATGAAAATTTTATTGCCTTATATCTTTCAATATTATTAAAAATAATTTCCCCACATTTTCAAGGATTAAGATAAATGTTTATTGAATAACAAATTAGAAATATCGCGTTAGAAAGTAAATGATATTGAAAAATATTTTCAACTTGACATCACTTTAATTATTACTTATAAAAATGAATTCTATTCAAAATTTGTATTAAAGTAAAGATACATATTAGAATTTTATAAGTAACAAAATATTGTTAAAAAAATTGTTACTAAAAATTGAATGAGAAAATATGCGCTGTTAGCACCTTGACTTGAGAATTTTTATTAAAATTTCTTTGCAGGTTATAATCCTCTTATTCGACTTCTCACCTTTTGAGATTGAGCGTCTTGGCGACGGTGAAAAGTAGGAGGAAAGAGCAGAATCGCAGTGGGCATTATACGAGCCATAACGAAGTGTCGCGGGATGAAACGGATTTAATATCGTCCGTGAACTGGGACCGTAGTGAGGCTTTAAGGATTAAGGAGTGGACTGGGGCTGGACATAAATTCACTCAAGATTCACCCATTCAATTCGACTGTTATTTTTTCTGCGCCCGAAAGCAAACTCGATCAAACAATGTTAACTGAACATCTTCAAGAATATCGACATTTTACTGTGCAAGTAATAAATACCATTTGAAATTTCTCTGAAATTTCAGCGCTACAACATGTTTTGGTCATCGGCAATGCTCGAGTTAAAAGAAGGTCCTTAAACAGGTTGCAACTACGTCGGCGTGCTGCAATCCTTCCTTTGGAGGCCATTGCACGAGATGCGAGTTAAAACCTCGGAGAAAATGTGAGTTGACGGCGCGTTAAGCTGAAAGTTACGTGTTCGATATTATCGGGCCACTGGATCTAGAGGTGCACTGGAAGGGCGCGCGCAACGCGGTCAGCTTTATGCGGGAGTTCAACCGACAGAAAGAGTGCGATAACCTCGACGAGTAGCGAGCGACTACCACTGTCAACGGACGACCCGCTGACCCGGTCGCCAAACTTTCATCTAATTTATTTTTTATTCTTAAAAATAAGCTGCAGTTTATGCTCTATCTATGCATACATTCTGAACCTATTCAGGATAGTACTACGGGTATCATAAAATTAGACATTAAGGAGATGGCTATCTTAATTTCTGCGCTCTACTATACCGACGATTTTCTGTATTCATGCTAACCTCTAAGGCAAATTTGACTTTTGAATAATAAGTAATATATTGGGAATATGTCCGGAACACAGAAACCTAAAATTAACCTCAAATACGGATGAACACGTGTTAAACGATGATGCTCGAAATATCATTGCTAACATAAAACAAGAACAAAAAAGGCAAGTAGCACTCATAAAGTCTGAAAAAATAAGAGAAACTAAAAAACAAATTCTACAAGAATATGAAGAGGAAGAGTTTAGTTACACAGAAGAACAGAAAAATGAGGAGACAGAAATTGACTCATTAAGAATTCAAACTAGACTACTAAGAGAATTATACGAAGAAGTAAAGGAAAAAAATCTGCTACTGCAAGAACTACTAAATAAAGAAAAAGGACACGAATACAAAAATAGAAACAACATGATCAGCTATGCAGAAATAACTGCAAAAGATGTACAGAAACCAAAAAGAATTCCAGCCATTGTAATATAAAAGACAAAAGAGAAAGTAAAAATTCAAGATTTAAAACAAAAAGTTACACATTACATAATAAAGAACAAAACGGTGCAAACAAATAAAATAAAAATAAAAAATGAAAATGAAATAATTATTAATTGTCTGAATGAAGAAAGTGTTGAAAAAGTTTTATATGAACTAAACGGTAAAGTAACTCAAGAGTGTGAAATAAATAAAGAAAATATTAAAAATCCAAAAATAAAAATTGTAGGAATAGATAACTTTGAAAAAATGAACGACAAAGAGTTAGAAAAAGACATTAATATTAGAAATTTCAGTAGTTTTGAAGAAAAATGCACCATTGTGCATTCATACAAAAATGAAAAAAGTGGCTTGCAAACATTAATTGTAGACGTGCCTGCAGTTATATACAAGCAAATAAGAGAGAACAAATATAGAGTGTCCGTGGGATATCAAAAATGTATGTCATATGATATGTTAAACGTGAAACCATGTTTCAAGTGTGGAGTGACTGGATACAGCGCAACAAAATGCAAGTATCCAATCGCATGCCTATACTGCGCCGGAAAACATCTAACTAAATTTTGTAAAAGTAAAGAACCTAAATGTATAAACTGTTCATATAGTAACGAAAAATACAATACGCAACATAATACAAATCATACAGCTACGGACCATGAAAAATGTGATATACTAAAATCAAAAGTAAATAAATTCATTGACTTTACCGACTACCCGATAGCGCCCATTATACCAAAACATATCGGTAAAGAAGTTTACAATAAAAAAGATTATACCAAAGGAAAAGTAAATGAAACTAATGACACAGAGTCAGATGTAAATGAAGCTAGCACATCAAAAAAGAATAATTATTGAATTATAAGAAAATGGATGATGAAATTGAATCATATATACTAAAAGAATACGAGTTAAAAGATACCGAAGAACTAAACAAAAAATTAGAAAAAAATAAAACCACTGAAAAGAATAATAAACTAATTATACTAAGTATTAATGTAAGAAGCCTAAACGCCAATTTTGAAAAACTTGAAGTATTCATGCAAAGTCTTCTAGTAAAACCAAGCATAATTGTCTGTACAGAAACTTGGAATTTATAAAATTATGAAATTTTCAACTTACATGGATACAAAATGTATTACAATAACAGTAAAATCAATAAAGCCGATGGTGTAGTGATGTACATAAAAGACCATATACAAGAAACAACAGAAATAGATATATGTGATAGAATTTCAATACTCCGAACAGATATAAAAACCAACACAAAAGATAATATTAGAATATCAACCATATATAGATCACATGATATACAAAAAACAGAGTTTAATCTAAGTATAAAAAAATACTTAAAAAAAAACAGCAATATTAAAAACCATTGTATAATTGGAGATTTCAAGATGGACATACTAAACAATGAAAGTACAATAGATCAAGAATTTCTAATTAACCTATTAGAAAATTAATACACTCCTACTTTCACCGGAATTACTAGACCATCTCAAGAGAACAATAATGGAACATGCATTGACAATATGTTTGCAAAATTTAAAAATATAATCACCAAATCATATAAAATCACAAATCCTTTTAACGACCACTTTCCATTATTTATTATGCTAGATAATATAAAACTAAAGAAAAATAATGAAATATTTAAAAGTTGCGTTGATTATAAAAAACTCAAATCTGTTGCTGGAAAAATGAACTGGGACGTGATTGCGTCTATAGAAAACCTAAACAATGCGGTAAACGAACTAATTAGTAAAATAAAGAGTTGTACCAACGAATCTAATATAAGTACAAAACAAAAAAAGAATAAACAAAACATGCAACCAAGGAAAAAATGGATAACAAATGCTATACTAGTGTCTTGTAAACAAAAAGAATTTTTGTACAACACATGGAAAAAAAATCCTACTAGCAACGTGTTAAAAGATGAATACATAAAGTATAATAAAATACTAAATAAGGTATTAATATCTGCAAAAATAATGTACGATGCTAAAAACGTCGAGGCATGTAGCGATAATCCAAAGAAACTGTGGCAAATAATTAATACCAAATTAGGTAAAAATAAAAAACAACAAAATACGATTAACAACCTAATTATTAACAATCAAAAAGTTGAAGACAAAAAGGAAATTGCAAATGACATTAATACATACTTCTGTACAATAGGAATCAATTTAAGCAAAAAAATACAAGAGCCTGTAAATGAAAAATTGACACTACCAGATTGGAATTCAAAAACGATCTTTATAAATCCAACTAATGCACAAGAAGTATCTCAAATAATTAAAAATTTAAAAGATAAATCTGGTGGTGTTGATAATATTAACAGCAAATGTTTGAAAATTATCGCTCCAAATATTGTATTTGCATTACAGCACATTTTTAATATATCCATAGAAAAGTCAATATGGCCAGATGCATTAAAAAACGGGGAAGTAGTCCCAATATACAAAGCTGGAAATAAGGCATTGCCATCAAATTACAGACCTATATCTCTTATATCTAATATTGCCAAAATATTTGAAAAAATAATTAATGACAGACTCTACAATTTCTTACATGAAAGTAATATTATATCAGATAACCAATATGGTTTTGTAAAAAAAAAGGAACTGCTGATGCGTTAAATAGGATAACAGATACGATAATTAAAAATCTTGATAAAAGTAAGCCTACCATCGCAGTGTTTTTGGATTTAGCTAAAGCCTTCGACACAGTTGATCACAAAATTCTACTAGAAAAACTAGAAAGATACGGAATAAGAGGAAACACTCTAGAAAGCAAAAAGTTAAACTTCAAAACGAAACAAGTAATTATCAAAAAATAGAGACTGGGGTTCCACAAGGAACCATACTGGAACCTCTCCTTTTCATACTATACATGAATGACCTACTGAAAGATATGCCAGGGCATAATATGTTGTCCTATGCAGACGACACGGTGATCGTCTCAAGCGATCATTCTTGGACTGCTGCTGAGGACAAAATTAATGTTCTGCTACAAAAAGCTGCCATATGGTTAACTTTAAATAAACTAACTTTAAATATAAATAAAACTGTATATATGACTTTTGGAAACTACTGTGATAGTGTGCCAAGTACATTAAATGTAGAAATTTTAGGTAAAAAAATAAACAGAGTAAGTTATTGCAAGTATTTGGGAATATTATTTGATTATAACATAAAAAGGGATAAACACATTGACTATATTATTAAAGCAACTAAATATCTGATAATTGTTTTTGCAAAACTCAAAAAAATAATGGACACTAAAACATGCATGATGATATACTACGCACTTTTTCACAGTAAAATGGTCTACGGGATAATTGCATGGGGCGGGGCATACAACAACTACCTAAATCTATTAATAAGAATACAAACAAAAATCTTAAAAATTATAAACAAAAATAGATTTCAAAGCACCATGCCTTTAAACCCTAGACAGTCTTTCACACTTGAATCAGTAATGTATCATTATACCACATTAAGAGAAATGTATTTAAAAAGTACAAGTAAGACTAGAAACAAAAACATATTATTGCCTAGAATTAACAAAACTATTAGCAATAAAAGTAGCTACATAGTAGCTATAAGGACGTATAATAGTCTTACAAATGATCTCAAAGATCTCAATTTAGGTAAACCTATTATTAAGAAGAAAATAAAAAAATTTCTATATCAACGTTAAATATGAAAATTTTAATACAATGTTTGAAAAACTATATCAATGTTAAATATAAAATGTATAATTTAATATTAAGGAAGTCTAATATTTAGAAACAAATGGGGTTAATAAATTGTTTAACAAGCCGTAGCTAGGCTGCGTATCTTAGTCATTAAGTTAGTATATAAGTTTAGTTTATAAATTCCTGCCAGCCTATCTACAGGAACCTAAGTGTTCCTCTATAGGATTGCGTACTGGCCTAATGTAAATTAGGAATAAGTATGTAATTTTTCTGGTAAATAAATAAAAAAAAAAAAAAAAAAATTTGCCTTAGATGCTAGCAGAGAATATAGAGAATTGTCGGTATAGTAAAGAACGGAAATTAAGATAGGCATCCCCTTAATTACACAAATACACAAATGTGAACAGAATATGAAATAAAAAAAAATTAAAATTAAAATCGTCCATTTTAATAAAAAACAACATTTTTAGTAGACTAAGCATAAAGTAAAAAAATATGTATAATTTCAGCATACCCAATTCTGTATCAAAGCTATATTTTTATTAATCAATGCATTATGCCTAAGTTACCTACTTTTTTGCTTGAGTCTATGTTTCTACTCGCTTCAATTTTTTGTTCCATAATTTTCATAAAATTTCATGTATATGACTTTCACAATAATTGTAACGTTGACAAAATAAAATAACATTAATTAATTGAACTATTGATTATAAAAGATCAACGTTAATTTAAAATAAAATTGTCATAAGAAATTAGTACATATATTTCGATATCACGTATAGCAAATTAACATAGTCAAGTCTTTATGTTAAATTTTCTAAAAATCTATTTAAAAATTGATTTATTTATGAAAATTTCTCTTCTAAAGCATGTATTCTGTTAAACTATGAAGCATTGCAAGTTGTAATATGAAAAATATGCTATTTTATCTATAAATGTTTTATTTTCTCAATTTTTTCATTTGTAAAAATATTTTTTTGTTAAATTGGAGCTTTTAAGCCTGAGAAAATGGACGAAGAATTTAAATAAAAAGAATAACAATGAATCTTGGTCGCGGACAATAAGATTGTTGAACACTGGACTCTTGAGTGCAATGTACCTACTGGTACACGTGGGAGTTAGCTCGGATGTGCATTGCACAGAGCACGACCCAGCTACATAGGTATGTGTAGGTGTGCATCAAAAGACAAGATAATGCCTTGGATCATGTGTGATTGTATTGCAGCTGAGAAAGCTTAAGGCATCGACTACTGAGATCCCAGCATCCTACTACCTATATAAGACTATAACTTTTATTTCTCCTCGCTTCCTTTCACAGCCTGCCATTATGCTTTTGAAATCCCTTTGTTTTATTATAGACGTCATCCACTTTGGATGTACATGTTACAATCTCTAATTTTAATCATTTTTATATCCAATTAAATTTTAATAACAATTAAAATATTACAACAATTATAGATGAATAAGATTAAATGCGAATTTCAATTCCAATGATAATCGAATAAAAATGCTATGCACTTGACAAGTCAATATAAATCTTATTAATATTGCAATATAAAAACCTTGTTTATATAAGTATTCTTACTTGGAATATGTAACAATAATTTATTCAGATAACAGTCAGTCGATTTAAAAATGATTCCATAACAGTTGTTAATGGTCTATTCAGCAAAACGACTTTTAATTTAAATCCTTTACAAGATCATTGAAAATAATTCTTGAAGGAAATCTAAAAAAACTAATAAACGTTTTAGAAAAAACCTGTTTAAATGAATTGATCAATCAATAGTTATTGCATATGCAATATAATGTGTGGAAAAAAATATACAAAACAATAAATCACTCGTAACCATAAGCAGTAATAACTGAACCATTGTAGAATAATTTAAGTGAAAAATGTTTCTTTTTGTGCCTCTAGACTAGACTTCTTTTTGTGGCTAGTTTTGAATAAATTTACTATTTTTAATAAAAAAGTTGTTACTAGTATGTGTTTTGTTTTTCTAGGAAAAAATAAAACAATAATTCATTCAGACACTTTGAACGGTATTAAGTTGTTGAATTCTAATTCCGATTAAATGATTTCTGAAGCCTTTTTCGAGTATTCTATTTAGTCGACGTACGTTTCATATAATATATAATGAAATAATTGTTCGAGATCTTCGACAAGTTCTGCAAGTAAGCAAGCATTACTTTCGAATCATTTCCTATGTTGTTATATATATATATTTAAATGTAATGTGGCGCAATTAAAAGCACGATAGTCGTGAGGTTATTGTTCTCTACTATAAACTGGCATTTACAATAAGAAAGAGGTTAAAGATTAATTAGAGGCGCGATAAGGAATAACGATTAACTTTTACAACTTCTTCTCTCGATATGTTTTGTTCCACGGATTGAAGATTACGACTACCTTATCAAGCGTTTGAAGAATGTCTAGATGAAAATTAAAAAATTGCTCAACGTCCTTTACAAAATGAGTACTATAAACTATTTGCAGGACTATTGCACAAACTATTAATAAATTATTTGTCATTCATAATAGTAAACTGACAATTATACTAATTATAATTATAACAAGTTTGGGCAATCGTTTCATAAGCTACTGACCAACGAGCGTTTTTCAGATTGTCGATGTTTAGTGAATGTTGAAAAATTGAAAATCTTTAAAGAACATTGGGTCACTAAAAATTGAGCAAGCAAACTGTTTAAGGTGTACCATTATGTTATATTATTTATAAAAGTTAAAATACGTCCAAAATTATATAAATTTTTCTTCCATTTAAACAATTAAGTCTGGCATTAATGCACCTATAATACACATGAATGAATCATACGTGTGTTGTATCGTAAGCTGAAGTTTGTAAAGGAGAGCAGTCAATGTGGAACACTGATGAACTGCTGCTCAGTTGCGACTGCTACATGTACTGGTCAAAGTCGTTTGCCGGGAGTTGGTGTCTAATAAATTGGAGTGTTGGCCATTTTGGGTGATTTATTTTCTATCAGGGAGCTTGCAACTATAAACTACTGAAAAATACTTTAAAATTTATTCAGTATTTGTAATCTTAATAATTGCAATAAAGAAGAGTAATTGTAATCACAGTATACAATCGAAAAAATTTAGATTATTAAAAAGCTGAATTTGTTTTAAAAATATTGATCGAATGGAAATTTGCTGAAAATGCATCATTCACGTGAGCTAATGCATATATCTTAACAGAACAAATTGAATTTGACAGTTGAAAGGTAAAAAGGGAGAAAAGAGCTTACGATAGGAAGGAACAAGTGGGCCAATTCGCCATTTGCATGGCTGGCCGCGAGCCAAAAACGTCGGGAACAGCGACTCCGTACGACCGAGAGTAGCCAACGAAATTGTCCTGACAGCGCCAATTCAAAGCGATAATGAGGCTCAGATTATCGTGGGACGAAAAACCGGCCTCCAAGTTGCGGCCCTAGTACCAGTTCGAACCTCTCGCTCGGTTAATCGTTCACTCTTGCTAGCTGTCGTTTTATTCGATCGACTGCCTGATCATCATTGTTATGCCGCCTCGTAGCTGCTTCAATAGACACGACTGCTGCGTGCGCGAACAACTCAATCGCCTATCATGGTTTTTCAATTATTTCGTAACTTTTTATTATTCTTTACGATAAAGCGTTCTTTAAAATATGATTTTCACAAAAACGGCAATCAATCGTTTGGTAAAGAACAATCACGATGAATCGTCGCGTAAACGGTTAATCAGAAAGTAAATAAAATCTTGTTTAAACTGTTTCTTATCTTTTATGCTGGCAAATTTCCGATTTAGTTGAGAACAGCATACTAAAATTTTTTAACAAATTATGCAACATCTGATGCTTTTGGTTTTCAAGAACGTTGAAAAAACAATCGTATATTGAAGTTTTATTTTACAAGTGAAAATAGTGAACGGAAATGAGATTGGCTCGGTCTTGTCGGTTAACCACATATTAATTTGGAGTGATAAATTACTAATTCTTTCATAAAGGTTATTCTATTGATAACATTTTTATATAGTAATAAATAAATGTTATTATCAATGGATTACAGTATTTTTAACATCATATATTTATAAAGGGGAAAGTAAGAAGCAAGGGACTATTCTCTAATTGTTTTATTAAAGTTAAGTTCGTTAAAATCAGTTATTTTAAATTGAAATTTTCATTATTTTATTCTGTGCCATTTTTAAAATACATGATAGTTAAAATAATTACGAACAAATAATTATATCCAACAATAATTTACCGCTTTAATTAATTACAATTATAATGTAATATGCGGGTAGCACTTGTTCAAATAAAGAAACTCAATTTATATTTATTTCACCAGCAGACAAATTAAAAAAAGTCATGAAAAAGCAGGTTTATTTATTATTAGTCAATGAAAGTAAATAAAGTGTATATTTACATAAATACAAGATTTTATGTTCTGCAGTACGTAAAACGTCTTTTACAGAGTACAAAGATCGCAGAATAAAAAAAAATCATGTACGCAAGATTACTTGAAGAGACTCACCGAGATTCTGCAAAAGCATAAAAGCGCCTCGATAAGGTCAGCGACTACTTGTAAATTTAAGGCAAACTCGATTACAGCTGTATCTGAAACAAAAGTAGAAAATACTCGAATTTATGGACGGCTTTACACTGTATAGCTGGTTCATTAGAAGGCTGCTTCGCAATTAGTGCTGCATTATTGCATTATATCGCAACGCCGTAATTTCATTAATTACTTGGAGGATGGCACGTTATACACGCCCTGTGTCGCGCGATATTCTCTTCTACTTTCCCCCTTATCAGCACATAACTCTTAATGTGCACATAAACGAAGAAGCTTATGAGAATAGAATTTTTTTCTCCTTTTGCATTCATTTTATTCCTACTATCTTATTTACTTATCTGCACAGAATTTCTCAATCAAATTTATTGCGTTCTTGCCAGTAATTTGGCAAGAAAGTCTGCCTTTCTGGTATTTATTTTATTTTTTGTCTAGCTTCAAATAAAGAAGACTAGGACTATTTGCTGCTAAATTTGCTTTGCTCAATGTTTGCTATATATCGCTATATCGTTTGCAATTAATGGAGAAAGTCCAAGCAATATTATTGATTTATATAGTTCCCTACTCGTAAATCACTTAAGCATCCTCATTAAATCTTAGTCTAGAAGCAATTAATGTGGTTCAGAAAGACCGTTTTCATTGAAATAAAAGCTTCAATTACTCAACGTATACACGTAATAATAGGAATACAATATATACACGTAATACACGGAAATACAATTTTATTTTTATTTAAATAAAAATTAATGAAAGTAGATCTCTTAATCTGTAAAGAGTTTCTTTATTCATACAATTTAATTGTTGCTCATTATTCTTTCGAGCTGTTCGTTCGAATAGGAGTACTCTCTTTTGGGGTGAGACGCCTCACTTTTATTTACATCCTTTAGTGGCTGCATATGTGCCGTTGTCTTGGTCGCATAATCAACTCTCGGCGGAATGTCATTTAATATGAACGGAGATGCGAAAGACGAAAAAGCGAGAGCAACTGCCGAGCGCGGCGGTCGATTTCGCGGGCGCATGCACATATATTTACGTGCGCGCGCGCGCACGTACTTACACCGCCAGCCGCGGCTTACGTCGGCTTTCAATCGTGTCGGAATTTCTCCATTAGCCGCCAACTCCGCGTCGATTTTTCCCACTCCCCCCTCCTTCTTCCTCTTTCTCTACTTCTTATTCTTCTTCTCTCATTAATTCCTGCATTTCTAGCGGCTGTCGTCTTCGTCGGCGCTCGTCTCTCCAGCGTGCCCCGAGACCTGCCGCGTACAATTGACTAGTGGAGAAGAGCGCGCGAAAGCCAACGCCTGGGTGACGAGGAAACGGCGTGCGCAAACGAACAATAATATTTTCCAATAACGGGCAAACGCAAATCTTTATAAGCTCTGCATTGTCAAAATAAAAAAAAAAATACCATGAAATTCATAAGCGTGCTTTTCTTTGCGGTCAAATTCTATTACAATGTACTCTCTAAAGTTGAATTAGTAAAAAACCACTAATTCATAGTGACTATGCACTAATTTGAAAAGTGAAAATTCCTCCACTATGAATTAGTGGAAATCTACTAATTGAAATAGTAAATACATGCACTATTAAAAATAGTGTAAACTACTAATAAATTCATGAAATTAATTTTTTTTGTAATTGGGGAATTCACTATTTTAATTAGTGAAAAGAGTAAAATAGTTATTTTATTTAACAAATAGTTTATTTTCCACTAATTTAAAGTGTTTGTTACTAATTAAATAGTAGACCACTTTTTCACTATTTTAATTAGTAAATTGTACTAATTGATTGTGGGTTATACTAATTGATTAATGAAAAATCTGATCACTAAAAAGATTAGTGGAATTTCCACTAATTCAACTTTAGAGAGAACTTCTCCTTGTCAGTTTTTTTAAACGTTGAAATGCATTTTTATAGGCCAATTAGTTATTGTAATTATTTATTTATTTAGTTATTTATTTGTCAATAGTTTATTTCTACATAAACTACATACATAAGATAACAAATTGAACTCTTACAAAAAATTGTTATATACTTTTTTGTCTCAATTTTACTCCCCGAATCGATTTCCGTATTCAGATTTTGAAAATTATGAATTTCTTTTGTAATTTGTTTAAATAATTTATTATAAACAATTGTAGATGACATAAGAAAAAATACGTATATTTTATTTTTTACTTATGCAAAGGATAGCACAGTTTGTTTTTCGCTATCTCAACCAGTCTTAGCATGGGCTTTAATGGGTTAACACAGAATAAGAATAATATTTTTTCACCATAAACAATCTGTGAATAGAACTTCTTTATAGTTATGTTATATTTAATTTTTTATTCACATCGAACGAGCATGATCCTTGCGTCTTGTTTATTAAATGTTATTTTTCTGAGATTGTAACGTGAAAATTAATGTAAACCAATGAAGTGTTCAAAATATTCAAGAAATTATTAAAATACGATAATAAAATTTATTAATGTAACAAAAATATGCTAGTTAAACATGCAGATAATGCAAATTTCGTTTAAGATTAAATATTAATTACTAATGAGTTTCAGCGGTTAGTCGACTGAGAAAAACCGGCAAAATGCACGAAATCGTAGAATTTGTTAATAAAAAATATGGAATTTTAGAGAAGAATGGAATGATTACAATAAATGACTGTAAAAGGATCTCCACTTTTATGTTGACATAAAACAGACAGTAAAACGTTGACTTTCATCAATGTAATTTTGTATATAGCTGACTAACTAACTTAAACGATAAGAACAATCATTTTTATTTACACAGAAACGAAAACAAAAGAACACTTCCTTATTGATTAAGCAGAGCTATTTTTTAAACCGTGTAAGCACAGGTATAAATATTAAGTATTTGTTTAATATTATTAAATAAGAGATTTATTCGAAACTCACTGCTTTGTCACGTATAAGTTTTATTTATGACGTTCAATTGTTGAAGCTATAAAAAATATGTTCTGCTTACAACTATATAATAAAATAGATAATGTCTTTCAAAAACATATCTTCTTCACAAGGTGAACAATCATTTCATAAATTATTCTAGCATAACTATGCATCTTATTGAGACAAAGTGCTTACTTGTAATTTTTAACCTTCTCGTATAACCTACATAACATTTAAATATTAAAATTACAATCATTATTTACGTGTACCTAAAAACATTTTTACTTGACACTGAGAAACCAATAATTTTACAATAAATATTTATTTCAATAGTACTTGTTAAACATGTCTTTATCGAAACTGCTAAATTATTTTCTCAGTGCATACTTTCAATTAACTTGCACATTATTTTCAGTAGCAGATTAAAGAGTGATGCAAAGTGATATATTGAGAAACACGAAGGATATATGCTGTACGTGCCCAACTACGACCCATCAAAGTTGAAGTTCCGTACAATATCGTAGAGTCACCAGCATCTCGTACGATTAAGAACGTCAAAGTAAAAAGTTGCTGCGCGACTGGTATTGGAGATCGAAGGCGGATCCGCACATTGACCTCCTGCACCGCGGCTCCGAAAAGCTAATGGAGTAGCGCTTTACTTTGGTCGCTTCGATTGCGTGTCCACCTTCGCTAATGCTCAGTATTACTCCCTCGCCATCAAGAAGCTCCTCAATATTGACATTCCTTGGCGCGTCAAGTACATTCTTAGTAAGTTACTTTCAATCAGCTCGTTTTTTTTTTTATTTTTTTTAAGAAACTTACAATTGCTTCGAGAAAGTTTAGTCTCGTTCGAGCTCTGCATTTTAAAATCAAGATTTGCCTTCGCGACATTTTTATTCACGTGGATTGGCCATGATTTGCATTTTAAGGGAGAGCGGATTTAAAATTGTAAACAGCCCGAAGTTATGAAGAAAAAAGCTCCAGTGCCTAAGATGCATTACTCCTGCAGTGCAGAAAAATCGAAGTGACTAGAAAGGTACAGCCGTGGAGTTGTAAAGCTCGCGCTGGGAAAAGGATTTTACTTTATTTCGCTGAAAAAAGTATCAAACACAAAATATACATTAATGTTTTATTCTTGGACTCTGGCGGAGAAACAGGATTTTTCGAATCAGGTTCTTTAAGAGCCTTTTGTCAAGAAGTAATATACAAAGCTCTTTTATTCGTCAAAAATGTGAAAAGCAGCTCGTTTTTCTAAAAATAAAGTCATACAGTTTTCAAATATAAATGAGAAAAATAAATTTTAAATTTATTTTTCTTGACGGAATAAAATTTAAAAAGAATAACGAATTTAGCGATTGGTTTAGTATTGGTTTTGCAGTTTAACCCAAGTCAGTTTTAAATTAACGGCTTAAAAATGTTGTACATTTCTATAATACTGAAAGAGAATAAAGTTAAAATTTTTAACAAATTAGTTGGATTTCATGTCCTATCTCGCTTTTTTACATTTCCATACGTGCTCCAGATTCTCTTCCTTATTCCCACATACTCTACATTTAGAGTCTTTAAACATTTTTAGTTTCGCCCATTGTTCTTTAATTTTCTCCTCTATTTTTTTGTTTTCCCAATATGTTTCTTTTTCTATTCCTTTTTTCCATTTCCCGTAATCCTTACAATATTAAAGGTTTTATATTTAAGAGATAAATTAAATAACCCTTTACTATCTTGAAATATTATTGGTCATCTGTGATATTGAGAATATGAATACAATTTAAAATATAAATATTGAATTGAGTTCTTCTCATTTATTATATGTAGCTGAAAATTTGGTCTTACCTTTTGAAATTCAGTTACGTTTTATAGATTTATCAGATTATGTAATTCATTCTTCTACAGTTCTTTCTTTAGAAATCAATTATAAACTTTAAGGAATTCTCAAAAACAACCTTGACGCTATAGTTGAATTAGAAATTTAATTCTTTACAAATTTAAGATACTTTTTTTATAAATTACTTAAAGTAATAATATTAATTTATTAAATTCAAGTTATTTGAGTTTGTAATATTTTCAAAATTTATTACATTTGCAACATTTATTCCTCAAATAAGGCCTATTTTATGGTTATTATTATTTATTTATTGAATTTTAGTTTTATTTATTTCATTGTGTTTTAAATTTTTTTTATTTAAATTTTAGTTATAATATTTCTAAGAAAAATGATGATAAATAAAATTATATTGTAACGTTGGGTGAGAGACCAGGTTATTCGACCCAATTATTTGCACATTCTTATTTTAGCCCCTTGGCCAACCCTTATCTCAACAACCAACGTACAAGAGATCCACGATCCTCTGATCGGCCGGGCTAGCAAGATCCGCAGAGGGGAGTGGGTCTTGCGGTGCTGAGGGAAAATCATTAGACATGGCTTTAACAATCACATTCGCTGAAGGCGAAGTTTATTAACATTAATTACAAATAGCTGGAATTATGCGGTTCCAGATCCGCGGCTTTCGAGCCCTTGCTTTTTACCTAATCTTTCGCGTTTGCATTGTTGGACTGCTGCCCCTAGTACTAAACCTGAGAGAGAGATGACTGAATGCGTAACAGTGCGGCTCTAGCGTGATCACAGTGGAGCTGGTGCCAGGGTCTCAAGCTCTCCGTCCTTGTCGGGTCGGCCGTTGGTTATCCTGGATATCGGCTCTGTTAGTTGCGGAGTCCAGCCAGGGTAGTCGGCTCTCGGCCGGTGATCACGGCTTCCCGAAACGCTGCGTCGGCCATGCGGTCGCCCAGTCGCTGCGTTGTCGAACGGCTCTGCCTTTGCCCAGTTGTTTTCCCTTTCGAGGTGATAAAGAGCTATCGTCTCGCGAGCAATTAGTTTTGTCACTTCTCGCGTCTTAACCGTTTCGGACACTTCGCGGGGGGGCCTACTCGGCTGATAGCCACGCTTCTCTCGCTCTACGCTTTTCTCTCTCTCTCATACTAACCTAAACTATGCGTGCGATGAAGCTGTAACGTGCTCAATTCCACGTTACAATATAGTGTTGATAAATTTATTTTCAATTTTTTACCAACGCACTTATTTATATTTTTCTTTAAATTTAATAGGATGTATTGTTTTTATTATTTTTTTACCTTAGAATTGAATAATAGTAAATTATGTAATGGTTAATTTTGTACTAAATGAAATTGGGGTTTTAAGAAATTGAAAACTAATAAAATCAATATTAGTATTTTATATTAAAATATCCATTATTTTCAGATTGCAAGATCATTTAAAATAAAATGCGACAAACGGGATGATGACCGCCTGCAAACAGCAGATTCCAAGCAACTGACTGTAGTAAATTAAGAAAACGTAGCGCTACAAGTACAAAATCCCATTTAATTCTTAAAAGAAAATTCATATAGTGATGTGCTTACAGAAAAAACAACTGTAGAAATGAAAGAAGCCCAGTTATTTCCAAAACTGAAAATAAGCAAATCTTCTGAAATAGCAGAAAGAAATAATGACTCGAATCCCTCAGAATGTTTTGTAGTATACAGGGTGTTCGAAATGTTCCGGACCCCCCACTTATAACATAAAGTAAGCATTTTGGAAAAAAATGTTAAATACAAAAGTTGTTAAGTTTTGAAGGTTGAACTAAATGATGACCTTGGATTTGTTATTGGTTATCATTTTCAAGGTCATTTAAAGGTCATCTTCAGTTTTTTAAATAGGGACCCCTATTTTTTATTTCAGATTCTGAAAGAGCACAAAATTTTACATCTGGATATGTATCCACGTTATGGCTCAAAATGACCTACAGAGGTCATTTAGTGGTTAAATGATTATTTAGTAGCAGAAAGCCAAGAAATCCCGATTATTAAGAACTCTAAAGAAAAAAAAAATTTCGTACTTTAATACTAAAGTACATAATTTGATTTTCTAGGACGAACTTTATGGTCACTTTAAAATTGGCCTTCATTTTTAAGGTCATTTGAAAGTTATCTTCAGCTTATTAAAAAGGGACTCATTTTGTATTCCGGATTCTGGAGGAGCATTAAATTTTAGGTCTGGAGATATGTACAATATCCACGTCATGGCTCGAAATGATCTACATAGGACACTTGGGGGTTATTAATTTCAAAAGCAAAATAATCTAACCGTTTTACATGAACAGTTTTTATTGCAATAATTTTTTGCAAGGGTTACGAGTTTCTACGCATGATTCATAGCATTTTCAGGATCGTTACTTGTACCTTAGAAGATTTTGCTCACTATTCTTTTTAGGAATCAGTTCATTTATAATTGTTAATTAACAATTGTTTACTCCTATTTACTTTTCTGTTTTCAAGAGTTAAGTGAAGTTTTCTTACTTCGAAATTCAGATAATTGTATTAATTTTCAATAATTGTACTTTTAATCGTAGTGAAAAATGGCACATCTTACTGAACGAGAAAGAATATCTTTGTTGATGATGCGAGGGTGGGGTGATCGAGAGAGAGGTTACAAACAGGTACAGCGTTTATTCAATGAAACATTAAGAGTTGAAGAAAACAACCCTATTTCAAAAAGTACCGTAATTCGTACAATTAGACGTTTTGAAGAGACAGGTGGTATTAAAGATCGTCCTAGATCAGGTAGATCCAAATCATCGTCTAATGATGAAAAGAGCTTAGACGTATTACAATCATTTTTGAGGACCCCCATTGCAGCATCAGACGTTGTGCACAACAGCATGAAATGGGAGCTGCATCTGTGCACAAAATTTTGAAACTCAACAAATGGCATCCTTTCAAATTAAAGTTGGTACAGGAATTATCTGAAGATGATTTTGATAGAAGGGTAGAGTTTTGTGATGTAATGATGCAAATGATATCTGATGATCCTTTGCTCCTCAATAACATTGTTTTCTCTGATGAAGCCACGTTTGAGTTAAGCGGAACAGTGAACAGACATAATTGTCGATACTGGAGTAACATCAATCCACATTGGATGAGAGCGGACCACACGCACCATCCTGAAAAAGTAAATGTTTGGGCTGGCATATTTAATGGAAGAGTACTTGGCCCTTTCTTTATTGAAGGTAATTTAAATGCTGCAATGTATGAAAACATGCTTCGAGACCAAATTATACCTGCTATACGGAATTTAACGGGTGGAAATCTGGACGAAATTTACTTCCAACAGGATGGTGCTCCTGCACACTACGGTATTCATGTTCGCCGATATTTAGATGCAACATTTCATGATAGATGGATTGGGCGGAGAGGTACAATTGAATGGCCACCTCGGTCCCCAGACCTAACGCCTCCTGATTACTTCCTTTGGGGATACTTGAAGGATAAAGTTTATGTTATAAAACCACGTGACTTGGATGAATTACGCCAAAGAATCACTGATGAAATAGACTTGATACCTCAGCAAATCTTGCGAAATGTTGTTGCAGCCTTTTACAATCGGTTAGCACATTGCCAAACTGTTAATGGGCAACAATTTGAACAGATTTTGTAAAAAGTTCCTGTCAACGACATTTTAAAAAAATTCAGTTTGGGCGAATAGTCCACTGTCTTGATTTAGTTAGCTGGGCCGCCGATAGTCCTGCCTTAGCTGACTGGGCCGCTAGTGTTCTTGTCTTAGTAGGCTGGGCCGCCGATGGTCTTGCCTTAGTTGGCTGGATCACCCATGATGTTACCTTAATTAGTTGTACCTCCCGTGCTGAGCAATAAGGCTCATTTTGATTAGACATTTTTTTATTTATCATTTTCTCCCCCGAGGTATGTAGATGTTGGGCCTAAGGCTTATTTTGATTAGACATTTTTTTATTTACCATTTTCTCGCCCGAGTTATGTGGTTGTCTGGCCTAAGGCTTATTTTACGCCAGTGTCAATTACACCTTCTACAATCCTAATGCAGAATTTAGCGCTGGTGCAAAATGGAGAATTACAACTAGGAGGCTTAATTTGGAAAATTAAAGTTAACCTTCAAATGACCTTGAAAATCAAGGGCAATGCCAATTTAACGCCACCATAAAGTTTGTCTTGCAAAATCAAATTACTTTAGTATTGGTCAGATACGCTCAAAGTTCTTAATAATCGGGATTTTCTGGCTTTCTGCTACTAAATAATCATTTAACCACTAAATGACCTCTGTAGGTCATTTTGAGCCATAACGTGGGTACATATCCAGATGTAAAATTTTGTGCTCTTTCAGAATCTGAAATAAAAAATAGGGGTCCCTATTTAAAAAACTGAAGATGACCTTTAAATGACCTTGAAAATGATAACCAATAACAAATCCAAGGTCATCATTTAGTTCAACCTTCAAAACTTAACAACTTTTGTATTTAACATTTTTTTCCAAAATGCTTACTTTATGTTATAAGTGGGGGGTCCGGAACATTTCGAACACCCTGTATAGTACTCCGGCATCAAAATCAGAGAATTAATTTCCGGCATTACCTACAGAAAAGAGATGCTCGCATGACACTGTATCATACGGCAAATATCAATTTAGAATTCACGATGTCGTTGGAGACGGTAATTGCTTGTTCCGTTGTTTTTCTTTTATTTTATACGGCAATGAAGACTTGCATAGACAAATAAGAAAGGAAATTGTGCAATATGTTGTAAAAATATTGAAAGTAGAAATAGATATTATTCTTAGTACATGTGAAGAAAGAAAGTATGTTGATGAAATAGAGTATGAAAAATTGATGGGTGCCACCCAGGAATTTGGTACCAATTATGAAGTAGCTGCTTTTGTTAAATTATATGCAGCTTCGGTTACCATTTACAGAACTGATAATTCCATATTAAAATTTGTTCAGCACCTACAAAGTAATACTATGAATCCTAAGCACGCTTCAACAACATTCACCGGCAACAGCAGATCGGGACATTGGATGGTTTTACAACAATTAAAAGCAGAAAAAATAATTTCGAAAAATAGCAATTTAAAAATGGATAGAAATAAAAATATTAAAAAAGATTATTGTGTAAATGATGAAAACTATTTAAATGAATTATCTAGTAATCAGAGCAATGCGTCGTTTGAAATAAATAATTATCTAGCTGGCGATATTTCCTGTGCACACATTCCGCAGGAAAGAAAACATTTAAATATTAAAAAAATTTTTAATCATATTGGAGAAAACTCTACCACAGACAGTTTTTTGTCGCAAAGTACGTGTTTAAATTCTACAGATAATGAATCTGTTAAAAATGCTTTGGAAAATCCAGTTTCATCGGAAGTACTCGAGGATAAAAATACTAGCCATAGCACATTGGAATCCAAGTGGGAAATGGTCAAAGAAAGAAAATTTTTTAAGCACAGAAACGGCAGAGAAGGGAAAGCAAATTATGAATGCACGTTTACATGGAATAGTGTTGAAGAATCAGATGATATAAGTTTAATTAAGCAGAAATGATGGAGCAAAACAAAATGCAGAAGTTTATTAGAATTGGATGATGACTATTCAGACAAAGTAACCGTTTATTGGTCAATGATACCAAAAAAAGAAATATGAAACAACGAAGAAGAGTACAATAGTAATATGGAAATCGATCAATCAAATACTGAAAATAAAAAAACAAACAAACTATGCAGTGGCAGAAAGAGAAAATATAATTATAGAGAAACGGATGAGTCTAGTACTGAAAGTAGTAGTACAGAGAAATCAAATGAAGATGAGGAAAAAGAAACGAAAAAACAAAAACTTATACCAGTATTTAATATTGATATTGGAAGTTATGAAGTAGATGCTAATGCTTTTAAAGATGAATTTCGAAGTGCAAATTAAGACACGTAAAGAAACGCTTTGGAAAATTTTATGCTGCACACACTTCAGTGCACATGCACGTTGAAATTTTACGGCAGAATACGTTTCAATGAACATTGTGCTGTAGCATTTGCCAAATTCCAAAGAGACAATCATAATCAAAGATTTAGCTTTGATATTGCTGGTATTTTAAATGAAATGAAACTGCTTGCATCATTAACGGTATCCAGTACAGATGAAATTAAATTTGTACATGATAATTCTGATACAAAACCAGCGTGGAAAATCCTCAAAGGACAAGAGTCCAAAAACAATTACAGCCTAGACGAGTTGTAAATTACGTAGAAGAGAAAAAAAACAAAACTAATGTTAAAATATTTATGAACGGACATAGCCAAGATTTACGTCCTTACAATACCTTTTATAAAGTAAAATCCGAATTTGAATGTGCGAAAAGGCTAAAATTACAGTCATTAGATCTTGGGGACATAACGCAGTTTTGGATAGATGAAAATAAATTAAGAGATCCTTTCTTAAGGAAGGTATCCTTACCATTAACAGCTACTGTGTATAGAGAAGAGAATTTAGTGATGGCAGTTGTTGAAAAGCCTATTGTTTTACACCTAGATGCAACTGGAGGGATTGTTCGAAACCCACGTGGCTTACAAAATAAACAAGAATATTATTATGCAATTGTGGCTAAAGTGAAAAGTGAAATTTAATTAGCGCACATGATAACCTGCAACTACACTGTAGTGTCCATTAATGAATTTTTAAAAGATTATAAATATTTTGTTATGCAGATTTTAAAAAAGTAGTCTTTCGCTAATGCAGTTACGATAGACTGGTCATGGATATCTATTCACGCAGTGTCGATAGAATAGAATTCTATGCCAATAGCAAATTATTTGCAAATAATGTACAAATACTGTGACAAAGGAATACGTCCAGGCTAACATGTCACGTTTTTAAAGTTCTGCTGTGGTTATTTTATGCATATGGTATCAAGAACCTGTCACCGGTGCGCTGTTGCGGCGGTGTCCTGATGACGTACGTTGTCACCGCGACAACCGGAATCTTCTTTCTTGCTCTCCTGCGGGAGAGGTGTCCACCGAAGAATCCTGAAGTTCTAGTTGATTTGCGTCTTCGTTGGTCTGAGAGGAGAAGACAGCTCTAACCATCTCAGCTAGCCCTCTCCGGACCTAGAGTCTGGACCTCTTAGGGAGAAGAAGATCCAGTGACTGAGTCACCGATGAGCTAGGCTCATTGAATACCTGGAGGGGAGAGGCCAGCTAGCCGCGACCGGGCCTCTCCTCGCGCCTCCTTATATGCTACATAGGCTTCGTTTTTGATAGTGGGTTGCGCGCCAATAGGCCTTCGCCACCTAGCGGCAGCGGTGCGCGAAGTAGATGCGTCGGCAAGACTGGCTTGCGTGTATACACGGTGGCGTGCTGCAGCGGCAGGCACGTTAACGCAACAAACCATTACAAACAAATTTCCTGAGTACGATGGTTTTAAGAACATTTTATTAGAATATATGTCGGCCCTTAGTTTATCCAGAGATTTCAGTGAGATGGATATGATATTTAGAAACATTGTGAAATTACTTCAAAATACGACAGAACGTTACGTGAAGGATTATCTTGCTGTTTTGAAACACAAAACAACAAAACCACAAGATGAAAGCATTAATTCAACATACTCAAAATAGAGTTTAGAAGATGAACAAAAAGATATAAATCTTGACGGTAAAGAAAATGATACTATTTATCAACGTTCACCTTTTTTTAAAAGGTATGAAATCATAGCTTGTGAAGCTATTGCAGAGTTAAATGAAAGTTGTGAAGAAAGTGATACTGAAAATGATAATGATTTCTACGCACCTAAATTTGTAGAACATTTATAAAAACGGTTAATGCCATATGTCGTTATGTGGAGCGGATAAGATTTAAATTCAGTAGATTCTAACACTTCTAGAGTAAGTAGCACCTACATTGAAAGCACATTTAGAGTCACTAAAGAAATAGTATTTATAAATGTAAAAAATCAATTGCAGATAGAGTTTGTCAATTACAAGCAAATGCATCCTCAATTGTTGCTAGTTTACAATTAGATGCAAAATTGAAAGCCACCCCGCAACAGCGCACCAGCGACAGGTTCTTGATACCATATGCATAAAATAACCACAGCAGAACTTTAAAAACGACACTGCGTGAATAGATATCCATGACCAGTCTATCGTAACTGCATTAGCGAAAGACTACTTTTTTAAAATCTGCATAACAAAATATTTATAATCTTTTAAAAATTCATTAATGGACACTACAGTGTAGTTGCAGGTTATCATGTGCGCTAATTAAATTTCACTTTTCACTTTAGCCACAATTGCATAATAATATTCTTGTTTATTTTGTAAGCCACGTGGGTTTCGAACAATCCCTCCAGTTGCATCTAGGTGTAAAACAATAGGCTTTTCAACAACTGCCATCACTAAATTCTCTTCTCTATACACAGTAGCTGTTAATGGTAAGGATACCTTCCTTAAGAAAGGATCTCTTAATTTATTTTCATCTATCCAAAACTGCGTTATGTCCCCAAGATCTAATGACTGTAATTTTAGCCTTTTCGCACATTCAAATTCGGATTTTACTTTATAAAAGGTATTGTAAGGACGTAAATCTTGGCTATGTCCGTTCATAAATATTTTAACATTAGTTTTGTTTTTTTTCTCTTCTACGTAATTTACAACTCGTCTAGGCTGTAATTGTTTTTGGACTCTTGTCCTTTGAGGATTTTCCACGCTGGTTTTGTATCAGAATTATCATGTACAAATTTAATTTCATCTGTACTGGATACCGTTAATGATGCAAGCAGTTTCATTTCATTTAAAATACCAGCAATATCAAAGCTAAATCTTTGATTATGATTGTCTCTTTGGAATTTGGCAAATGCTACAGCACAATGTTCATTGAAACGTATTCTGCCGTAAAATTTCAACGTGCATGTGCACTGAAGTGTGTGCAGCATAAAATTTTCCAAAGCGTTTCTTTACGTGTCTTAATTTGCACTTCGAAATTCATCTTTAAAAGCATTAGCATCTACTTCATAACTTCCAATATCAATATTAAATACTGGTATAAGTTTTTGTTTTTTCGTTTCTTTTTCCTCATCTTCATTTGATTTCTCTGTACTACTACTTTCTTCGTTGTTTCATATTTCTTTCTTTGGTATTGTAGACCGACAAGCGGTTACTTCGTCTGAGTATTCATTATCTAATTCTAACAAACTGCTGCATTTTGTTTTGCTCCATCTTTTCTGCTTAAAATAGTGTTTCCGAAGAAGTTGACGTAGATAAAATTGTAAAGACAAGTCCATCAAGCAAAGGAACTTCAAGGATAGAATTATTTGCAAACGAATTTGCAATCTTGAAAGATACAAGATGGGTAAATGGCATAGTTATAGATGCATATGCTGCATCAAATATCGACAAATGGAAGGACATAAGTTATATACCAGCGGACCAATCTGCGACGATAGTAGGTGATGTCAGTCACAGTAGAATAAATATAAAAATACATCCATCTATAAATGTACAGGTAATTTAGAAAATAAGGTAATAATACCGTATATTTATGAAGGTCATTGGAGATTGTTAATATTGAAGATAAATGAAAAGAAATTAATCATATTAGTTCCTTACGAAAGCAATATCAACAATGAAAGGGTCATAAACGCATTACAAAAATTTACAGTTTAGCGGATGCACGTCACCGTTTTATCATTTACGCAAAATAAGATGGGAAATACAAGAAATTAATCATTGTCCACTTCAACCAAAGAATAACGGGTACAGCTGTGGACCTTACGTAATACATTACATTGCCAGTATTGCTGAAAGCAAAAACTTTGAAACAAAATTTAATGTATCCCAATATTGAGAAAAAATTTTCGATATGACCGAAGTCTTTCCGAGCGGTCGGAGTAGGCTCATTTTATTTTTAATGAGCCCCTCTTTAAACCAAAAAAAAAATTGAAAAAATATTACGGGGTTTTCGAGAAACGGAACTTTGAAGGTGGTCATTGCGCCATTCAGTCGGCTCAAGCGTCGCGCGGCGCTCGACGGCCACTTTCAAAGTGCCGTTTCTTAAAAACCCCGTATTTTTTTTTTATTTTCTTTTTTTTGTTTTAAAGAGGGGTTTATAACAATTAAGGGGATGCCGAACATAATTTCCACGCTTTACTGTACCGACAGTTCTCTATATTCTCTGCTGTAGCATCTAATGTAAATTTGATTTTTCAAATAATTTTGAAACGGCTTGCTTAATGGCAGTTCTGTTTGCATCAAAATATTATTTATAATTTGTAGAATGTGCGTAGACTTCTTTTTTGGCTGATTTCGTTTCCTATTGCTGAAAATACTGACTTATTTTTCAATTGGAATTGAAATCAGCCAAAAAAGAAGTTTACGCACATTCTACGAATTATAAATAATTTTTTGATGCAAACAGAACTGCCATTAAGCAAGTTGTTTCAAAATTATTTGAAAAATCAAATTTGCCTTAGAGGTTAGCAAAGAACATAGAGAATCGTCGGTATAGTAGAGCGCGAAAATTAAGTTAGGCATCCCCGTAAGCAAGCCAGCTCCAAACTCTCGGAGCGGCGTAGTTATCATTTCAACTAAAGCGCAAAAAATAACGCGCTCGTAGAAGTGAGCGGAGACAAGCAAAATTTTATTAAGTGAAAATAAATTTTCGGTATGACTGAACTCACCGAGCGGTCGGAGTAAGCTCATTTTACTTCTAATGAGCCCCTCTTTAAATAAAAAAAAAAAAAAAAAAAATATTACAAGGTTTTGGAGAAACAACACTTTGAAGGTGGCCGTCAAGCGCCGCGCGACGCGTGTGCCGATAAAATTGCGCGATGACCGCTTTTAAAGTGCCGTTTCTCAAAAATCCCGTAATATTTTTTTGATTCTCTTTTTTTTTTTATTTAAAGAGGGGTTCATTACAAACAAAATGAGCCCACTCCGACCGCTCGGAAAGACTTCGGTCATACCGAAAATTAGTTTTAATCGTTGCTGCTCGTGTATGGTGTCTGACTAGCGCGTCGTACAAGCACCGATTTATATTCTACGCATTAAAATATTGTTTAATTTATTTTTAGTTAATAATTATCGTATTAAAAAAAATAAAGGACCTTATTATCGAATTTTTTTAAAAATCGTTTATGGCTCCCATTTCGCTCCACTGGGAGCGATCCCAACTTCAGACTCATCTGTAGGGGTATGATGCTCAGAGCTAGTGACATCAAGTGGGATATCAGGAAGGCGTTGCCTTACGACGCCTACGCCTGCGTCGACTTCAACGTGCCGGTTGGTATTAATTAAAATGTTTACGACAGGTGCATAGGAAGCTTTTACAAAACGCTCATATTTCTGTGTAAACCTATAAAGATAAAATTCAAATAACGTCTGAGAGCTCTAGTAATATACATATGCAGGTGTCTTAGATGCGAAAAGGTTGGCCGCAGCTGCCAAATTTACGTGAAAAGATCTCTTTTTGGTAAAAATTTGCTCATTAAGAAACGGAGCTTTTCTCTCAAAATTTTTAACTTTGAAAACTTTTCAAACACAATTTTTATCTTTGATTTTACTGTTAAATATTTTTATATTAAATCTTATACTTTAGAAGTTTATTAATTGATTTATGTTTGAAATCTTGAGTATCCTCCAATATAAGTTTACAAGAGACCAACAATGATATTCGTGTCAAAGTCTGCATCGCTATTGTGCCAAATATCCATGGGTGATTCTTCAATATTAGTTCAAAGTAAAAACAATTTGGTCGTTAAACGTGCATGGCCTATGAGCGACAAAAGTTTAAGAGTTGTATATTTAACAAAAGATGGTAATACTTTTATGTTTATTAAGAGCTTTTAAGAATTTCTATTTTTAAAGTCTCTTCTACAACCACGGCGATTCGATAGATTGATCTAGGTACCATCGCCATATTGTTTAATTTGTTTTTTCGTAGAATAAATAAATAAATGTGAATTATAGGATTTGCAAATAAATAAAAATTTGGGAGCTTAATTTCATTGGCAATTGAAAAACACTAAATTTATTTAGGAGTTTTATTTCATTGTCAATTATAAACCTTCTTAAATAAAGTATGTATAATTTTAATAATATATTAGTCAATTGTAATAATTTTAATTTAAATTAATGAAATATTGTAATTACTTTCTTACAAAAGTATAGCTGAAGGCAAAACTGAGCTTTCTGTTTTAGCTACATTACAACATATTAAACTAGTGAAAGTATTGAAATCAATCGATAATATAGAGACAAGTATAACGGCTGACAAGCTCTTGTTACTAAACCTACAAACCCTAAATTTCCGAGCTTACTTTCATTGACAATAAAAATACCACAGTCTTCATTCACTTAATATTATATCAAAAAATTGCATTACCCGTTTACCTCTACTTGGAAATAAATTAGTGAAACAATTTAAAATTTGAATCCTGCAGCTATCAATTATTCTTTCACAAATATCTATGACCTTAAAACTTTGCCTCATAGAAATCAGTTGGGGAATGAGGGAAATCTTATCGGATTCTCATAGGACTTTGTCCTACTCTTATACATTGGGTCTTATCGAGTTGGTGGAATTCTGTCGGTTAACTGGTTATAAGGATGAGTGAGACATATCTCTATCTGATGAATAGACAGTAGACTTGTATAAAAGAGCTTTTTTCTATTTTTGGAAACGACTTGTAAGTATATCGTGCGTATGCGCGAAGTTTGACAGTCATTGAATTAAATATCCGAAGTCAAAGTAAGAGTCAACGATTTTAAAATAATGCCACTGCGCCAGAATGGCATGTAACTCTCGATAGAAGCACTGATCTACCACTTGAAGCTATTCTGCTCAGAACACTACTATTGAAGCACCAAAAGGTGAATTTGGCGCTGCTGCAGAAGTATGCTCTTGGTTGCATATTAGCCTACATTTGTCCTCTTCTTGCTACCACGAGATCATTTTTTGTTTTGCGTGGGTAGGTAAGGACTTGGGATTTAATAAAAAACTACTGAAAGTATATATTAAGTCACACTGAAACTATATATTAAGTGTTACAATTTACAAAGGACTGATTTAGGCTTTTCTGCAAGATTGATCTGCGCGCTGTCAGATCGCACTAGAAACTGCCGAAAATCTTCACTTACTTTACCTCATCGGCTAGAGATGCGTAGAAGACGCGCCCATAGGGCCTTTTTTTCTAATTGCCGGGTTTTTTCCAGACGCTTCGTACCGACGAGCTTCTAAAATCCATAAAAATATGCTAATTTCACAAACATCTGAAAGGGATTAAAAAAGGTATCCTAAAAATAAAACTAAAATCCTCAATTGCGATGTCTGTCTCACATACAAGTCGTAATTCTAGAAAAAAGGTTTCGCTCAATTTTACATCATTTTTGCTACTTGACTCAAAACGTACGAATGTAGTTGTTATTAAATACTATAAAGATTAGTAAATGTTGGAGAATACGTTGCGACAATAATGTATAGTTCAGAAAAACAGTCTAGGAGACATACGAACTACAGATGACAGTCGGGCCAGGCAAAAGGGTCCGAATTTCTACCTTGATTTTATTACACCCCCAGCGGATTACAGTCCCAGACGCGTGAGCGTGTTCACTCCGGCTTCAACTACAGAGACGACATCACAGTGGAACAGACATTCAAATATACAGTTACAATTATTTCATTTCTTTCAAATAAAGTTACAATTGTTTAACCCTAATAAAGTTTATAAAGTGCATTCAACCTAATTTCCAACAGTAAATAATGCGAATTAATAATAAATGTACAAGAAAAATGTCTTTTTATTAGCGACGACAAGTTTCATACAATAAATTATTTTACTCAAGGAAAATTTTGTTTTCAATTTTTTTATATAAGCTTAAAAGACATGCAAACATTATTTTGTCAGGGAAAATTCAATAAGCTATTTTTAAGAAGGTAACTTCTTAAAATATGAAGTTAAATAAGCGGAATATTAAATTTAGATTACTGGTCATTTGAGTCGGTACAAATCAATTTAATTTCTCCAAAATACATATAGCTTAGAAGAAGGACAGTTACGTGGTTCTGGGCAAAACAACATTCTTCAAAATTTAACTCGTTCAATTGTTGTCGAATATACTTGAAATTTTAAATGTTATTTCTTAGATAAATTATCTAGGCAAACGCGCACACTTTTTAAAATTTACAAATAACTACGTCATACTGACACTTATTGTAGTACCTTGCTAGCAAAAGTAATGTAGATTAACGAGAATTTTTTTGTTTTTTGTTGTTTGGAATTTTATTCTGTTTACAGAATTCACTTCTCGTTTACCACTCGCCTAGACTTCATTTTGTACCTGAAACTTGTGTAATAAATCCTGTAAATTTAGTTTAGTTTAGTAAATTTAATTTAGAATAGTTTGGAAGAAAAAAAATTGCCAAAGTACGTATTGGTAGTACAATCCCCTCAGCTTTTGGTTGGTAGTGCATTATTTGAACTAATGGATGGTGAATACAGGAATAAGAGTGGAACTCGTACAGTAGGGCAGACGCTCGCAAGTCATTTGAAGGTCCGCAGAGCGGTGAAGTGACACTCGAGCGCAATGGACGTAAGTAAATTCTTGCTTTTCAGGACACGCAGATGCGGAAGAAGGAAAAGGCGCGAATGTTGCCCTGGTGATGCAGCGAGGCGCAAGAGCACCGCTGTTCGTACACTCCTGAACGACGTGGGCGAGACGCCGCCGCCGAGTGCGCGGGAGACACACCGGACTATATATAGTCGCGTGCCTAGTCGACGACCCCTCCACCTCCTCCTTCTCTTGCTCCTTCTCTCTCGTTCTCCGCCCCCCGACGACTTATCTTCGCCCAGTCGAGAGACGGGGAAGAGGGGCTCTCGTATACTTAGGTATGCCACGAGATTTTACTCGCGCCCAAGCGACTTCCCAACTCACACTGTCCAACTTTCTCAGGTGGGCTCATTTTACTCCTCTTTTGCAGTGAGCGTTGATCCCGCACTGCTGCACTTTCCGAATTGCTTCGGGGTGCAGTTCTCTGACAATGCGAGCCGAGTCGAGCCGAGCCTTTTATCACACATCACCTCGAGAAAGAATCACACTGTAGCACACGACTGCGACTATTTCCACGCGATACTTGCTACCTGTCAATTCATTAACTTTTATTTTAAACTATTTCTTTTTTTTATTCATTCTTTTAAGGGGTTTCTATACCTTATATATTCATTTTGTGAACAACTAGGAAAAGCGCGAAGCGCGCTCAGTGTTCTTTTTACGTTGTTTTTTTCTAACCAATTCTAAATAATACATTGTGATTTTTTAGTTAAAATAATATCGTAGCGATATTTAATCTTTCAACAAATTTAGTTAACAAAAACTACACTTAAAAAGGTCTTTAAGAATTGAACTTGACGTCAAAAGAAAATGCGTTCCTAAATTTTTCGACCAATTACATTCATAAATTACTTAAATGCTTCAAAACAAAAATCATTACTTTTTTAAGATACGATCAAAATTGAGCGCGTTCAAGTTGCTTTCTTTACTGTTTATTCCATGCTCATTTTTTGAGGTTAGAAATTTTAAATTTCAGCGCCATTGCGGAATATACGTGCAAACCAATCAAGTTCACGTTTTCGAGGCTTCACAACATCCGGTTATCACTTTTTTAAGAAAAGATTGAATATATTTATGTACCTATAATATTAAAGAACAGTCAATTCAGATTGTAGCTTTTTCTCTGTGAACGATTATATAAAAAAAAAGTTTTAGGTGTAAATCCTCCTTAACCCTTTCAGGGGCACATTTTTCTGTGAAACTTTTTTTTGCAAATAATAGTTACTAAGGGGTTTTCGGGGTCGCTGATCACGAATCTGGCATCAGAATTTAAAAATTCAAAATGGCGGATGCAAGATGACGACTATGTGACTCTTAAGTTACATTTTTCGAACAATTCGCACAAAACTCGCTGTATGGAGGCTTTTTAGGTCACTGATTATGATTCTAATAACAGAGAATCCTAATTCAAAATGGCGGATTTAAGATGTCTGCATATTAACTCCAATTTTGTCATTTTCGAAGAATAAAAGCATATTTTGATGTACAGGGGTTTTTGAGTTCGTTTATCGCGATTTCAACGTCAAAATCGCAAATTTAAAAATGACGCATCTAAAATTGCGCCTATGAAACTCGAATTTCGTAGTTTTCTAAGAATCAATACATAAAATTTCATGTATAAGTATTAGTAAGTCGCTGATTACAATTCTGACATCGGAATATTATATTATGAATCTGATGGCAAAGTTTCAAAATTAAAAATGGCGGCTATATGAGTGCATATTTTCAGTTTTTTTTGTATTTATGATAACAAATTTGCAATTAGCGACTTGAAAAACCCCCATATACCAATTTCTATACTGAATGCTAAAAAAACTGAAATTTTACACTAATATACAGACTCCATTTTGATTCCGCCATTTTATATTTTGCAATTCTGACATTGAATTTTCAGTCCGCGGCTCCGAAAATATTTTTTCATTATATTAATTGTGGTAATACATATAATTGCGGTATAATGAATGCAGTAGTAAACATTCCGTCAGAAACCGTTATTTTTTATTAATTTCGAAAATTGAAACAAAAAAACTAGCCTGCCGAAAATTCTGAAAAAATTATATGTTACTGTTATAAGTGTTTACTAACGGGAAAAAATTTGTCAAAGGTATAGGCCGAATACTTCAGATTCAGCTGATTTTATTCGGAAAAAAAACGATTTTTTTCGATTTCAATTATTTATAACCACTTGTTAATAAACAATTATTCACAGTTTTTTGTGATAATTACTTTGTATGAACCCTTAAGAGTCTAAAATCGAATGTGTGTAAACTTGTTTGAGAGAAATGTATCAGAAATGCTCGAAAAACTGCTGAAAAACAAGTGGGACGTATACGTCCGACTGCCCCTGAAAGGGTTAATTGCGCGTAGATTTCATTATTAGCAATAAATTGCATTTCATTGCTCAATACTTAGAGTTTTAAATTAAAAATTAAATACAGATTTTTATTAACATTTTATTAGTAGTATTTGCAAAAGGTTATACTGTAGCTTATTGCACCTATTTAACAGAAAAAAATATACTTAAGATTTCAGAGGCACTAAGTGCATGCCAGGATGCTACTTTGACTGTAGACGGCTGATTATACAGCGGATGAGGGTCCATCCCTCTTTAATAAGCAGACAATATATTTAACTTCTTAAGCCGCTTTAATTAAAAATAAAATACTTTGGCCGAAAAAAACGTGAAAAAGCTTTTTTATAAAATGAATTCAATAGTAGATATTGGCATAGCTTGTTAAAATTTTCATCTTATGAATTTATAAAAATACAGCGGTATAATTATTTCTCTTAGTCGGAAACATAAATATTGAAATTACACTCTTTTGGTTCAATTAATATTGATGAAGTGATAGTAAGAAGATATTTTTCTACATTGTTTGCGTGCCAATAATCGAATAAGGCAAGGATAGCGGTAAAAGAAAACGAAATGAATATTAAAAATGTTACAACACTGTAATAGTTTAGAAGCACGAATTATTAGTTACAGTATCCATTTTGTGGGTGTTTTCTAAAGGCCACAAACCGATTGACTGAGATGTGTAGCGTGGTTATAGAAATAAAAAAATTGGCACTGACGATCAGGTATCGTTTTGTTTCGCCTTCGCAATGTTGCAGACGGTAATAGTGCCGCTGAACGATTGGCACGTGGGCAAACGTGAAACTGACAGGATTGACGTGGGAAGAACTTTTGAAACAGCTCGGAGAAAATCAGTTGCTTGAACAACTGATGCAAGAAAGCCATGCTGCAAATCTTGGAAGCGCTTATTTTGCCATTATAATTTTAAGTATAGTTTAGCAACTTATACTTTTAAGCCTTAATGAGAAAGATGTATTTTCATAATTGTATGTATGTTGGAATTGTTTTTCTTAAATCGATAATGGTTATTAATTAGAAGTAATAACCAGATGCAGTCGATAATTATTTTTTCTTCGCATTCTTTTTATAATTTTAAAGATTTGAACTGCTAGATCTACCTGCACCTTTAGTTTTTAAATTTTTATTATTAAAGAGTTGTGCCAGAAAAAATAATTGGCAAAAAATGGAAGAACATTGCAAAAAAATTTTTTTTCAGTTTTTGTTTAAAATGAATGCTTGTAATATCACTCTGAAGAAATATAACTTTAAATTACAATGAAAAACCTCCTCTAGTGTTTCCGACCTTAGAAAGATATCTAATTATTTAAATATTTCACGTCCGTCTTTGAAATAACAAACTCAAGCTTAGACTACTCATAAGATCCAAGCTTTGCGGCGTGGCTCATTGTTGCGGAGCGTCAACATAGGGAGATTACGTGCAGCCACGACTTCCCTTCGTGCCGCGAGAAACTAGAGTACCGAGCGTTGTTTATAAGCAAAATGCTCCATATAACTTACTGTGCCCAGCTGCGCTGTTGTCCCTTTCCTTAACTTTCCGGTGCTTACGTTAGAGCTTGCAGAGAACGAATGCATTTTTTCACGGCTCTCGGGGTAACCAGTGCGCACTGGCATTGTTATCATTTCTCGGCACGAACTCATATTTTGTAAAGGAAATACTTCCAAGTTATATTACGATCTTTATATCATTATAGTAAGCCGCGAGAGGAATAGCAACATAAATAAAAAATCTAAAAAAAGAATCATTTGAAAAGGCCCCGTAGCGCCTCTTATTTAATTAGTAAGTAGATTTTTAATGCAAAGAAGGTTTCGTGCAAAAAGATCCACTATTTAATTATTTACTTTCGTTTTTTTAGAACGCGATTTCTTTTCCTTTTCGAGATTCAGTATATCTATAATTATTATTCTTCTGTCCTGGGCTCTACTAGACTATATTATTATATACATATATATTAAATATAGGGTAAACAAGGCATTTAGTTTTATATTTCATAGGGAGTATCAGAGCAATTATATCGATATAAATAAAATAAGGTAAAAATGCGTGATCCTAAAGGAAGGTAAATTGGGCGCAGAGTTGGAATACCGAATATCAGGAGCGCACGAGACGGTAGAGGTGGTTCCTTTCCAAAGCATTCGATTGACTGCCATTTTTGCGAATGCTCTATTTTCTCTTAGCATTCATTTGCAATCAAGTTCGCGTGTAGTACAATGTAGACGACGTCCCGCCGCCCTGAGGGTGTTCTTGGACACCTGAACATCGTTTACAAAATTTATTTGCTGGTACTATTTCATATTTATAACATTAAAAATGTAACAAATTTGCCAATTTTCAAAATAATTTTATGATAGTACATTTTAATACATGCTTTTAAAAGTAACTATCTAATAAAAAAAGTATTGCATGAAATTTGGTTTATTTATTTTCGTTTTGGTTAGTTTTATCAGCGACGATTCGTGGCAATTGCTTTACGACAACTTCACATTCGTTTTAACAAATAACTACATGGCCAACTTCATTCTTTACCAAACAATTGATAGGCGTTTTTGACAAATTCATTCTTTAAAAATCATTTCACAACAAGTAAGAGTAATCCTACCTATAACATTCTTCCCCCTATACAAAAATTCATTTTTGTACCCAATATTATGTAACAGTTAGTCATCATTCAAATACAATTTCCTTTTATCCAAATTCTATCTACCTTTAATCAGAACAGTCTTTAAAAAGAATCCTCTTTAATATCTGCGTGCGTTTCTCTATCACCAACTCAGTATTCTGCTTTTGCTTTTACACTTTCAACTTCATTGGATCACGACTTTCTGGTCAACCATCCACAGATAACGTCCTCTGCCTCTAGAGCGTGTGAGGAGGAGATTTTATTTATTTTCCAGAGGAGATTTTATTTATTTATTTTCCAGTGCAATGTGATAGTGGAATCAAACTATAGAATAGTTTTGTCAATTTTATTCGTAAACTCGATGCGCAGAGTTTGAGTCGAAGAATGATCAATGATTTTAAAGGAGCTTTTTGGGATTTTGAACTGATTAACTCGTTTGAGTGGGGTATCCAAAAATCACCATCGCTGGCAGCGATTTTGAGGGTGACGTCGCAACACCGGTGTGAGCTAATAGTTTGTTGCAAATAATGAGAATGCTGATCATTATATAGATTAAAAAGCAACAATAAATTTTCCTTAATAGCTAAACTCATACGTATGTCATACTACAAAAGGAATGATTTCATTTGAATATGAGCTTTCGGGTTCCCAAGAACTCTAGTAACGCGAGCTTTTTTGTATGTTACAATATTCTTTGACTAATTCTAAGCAATTTTTGTTCTATAATTTTTTTCATTCGGCGGTATTAAGAGTTTCTTCCTTATTCATAAAAACTATGAATCGGCTTAAGATGTCGATTAAAGATGTCCGTTCCGATATTAATTTTGCAACGTGTTTTTTAACTTGCGCTGCTGTAAGATCTACGTCATCGATCTGTTTGAACGACATGTTATTATTTCGTCTGAAGCACCAGGAAAAGGTGAGAATATGAGGGATTATCAGTGATGCAATCAAATGCACTTACGATGCTGAGTCTGCTCCGTAGCTGTATGCTGTAGTAAGTGATTGTCACGTGCGCTAATACGTACAGGTCTCCAACAAAGAATATTTGCTGGACACTAGTTAGACTTGCCTCCTTTTATACTTTCATAAGAAAGTAAATTTCACAAAAGATTTTATCAATAAACTACCAAATTCAGTAAATATGACTACTTGGAAAAAATTAGACTTAATATTTTAGGATCTGTTGATTTCAGTACTTTTACTTGTTAAATATGGTTTAATTTATATGGAAAAAACGTTGCAAGATTT
The DNA here is from genome assembly GCA_018906775.1 of Sycophila sp. Sp_5. NCBI lineage: Eukaryota > Metazoa > Arthropoda > Insecta > Hymenoptera > Eurytomidae > Sycophila > Sycophila sp. Sp_5. The sequence goes on from JACCID010000061.1 coordinate 647,835, forward strand.
AGAATCTCTGCCTTGCATTCTTTCTGAGTTTTAAATAAGTAATTAAGAATATTTGATGGATTCAAATTTTTAATATTCGTTAAACTTATTTAATTGTTCAAAAGATCTGTCAAAAAATGAGATACCTTTTTGCATGCACCAATCTTTTTTTATTAGAATGTTTTGAAAAATGTCAATGACATTGGTCTAAATATCCGCAGTAATTATTTATCAATTCAATTTTGTTTCCTAATTAAATTTTCCTATTTCTTAAAGTGCACTTTGAATAAGCAAACTGAATTAACTGAAAGTAAAATTTAAGATAATTTTTTTCTGAAGTTACATTACTGATAATGGTAAGTTATAAAACTTAATGATATATTATTATATATCATTATAAGATTTAATGAAAATGTTATATTTCGAATAGATTAATCGTCAGTATTTTTATATTAACCGTAACCAATATGATTCCAGAGAAATGCAAAATCCAATTTAGTTTAAACTAATTGTCATGCCAAAGAAATATCCAATTATAAGAGAAAAAAAAACTTGGAATTTACGGATGATTAATGTGATTCTTTATATAAGACTATTAATGTTTTTTTTTCAGGCCATTTGAACGAACCGAAAGATCTTTGTATGAAGTGAGGTTTTTAATACAATTTGTTTATTTTTCAGTTTTTTTTTCAATTCATTTTATCTCCTAAGTAACTGAAAAATTGGATTTAATTTTTCATTAAAATATATTTATAATTGTCATTGCTTTTTCCAAATATATTAATATTAAATTTGTCGTTATTAACATTTTGGTATGTTCTACTAAAATGCATAAAAAACGAATGATACTTTAAAATGGTCGATCGAACTCGATAGATATTATATATAAGCTTTGTAAAAAGGTTATATTTTAAAGAGATGGCTGGATACATCGAATTAATGAAAGCCTGGAACGTCATTGAGTCGTACGTGTGCGCAGACATGCGGGCACAAATGCTCAGACACCCGGTGCGCACCTCACTTTGCATTCCCGGGGAGTTCACGAAAAGAAACTGCCAGTCGTATTAACAAACAGATGATATTTGCGTGCGCGGCAAATTGAAGTAGACGTCACATTAGTCAAAGACCTGGGGTCTCTTTTTTTTATTTCCATTTACGAAAAGAAGAGATGGACAAGTTGTAACAGGACACTCATAAAAATCAGACCAGGAACAGTTTTATTTGCCTTGAGTTCATTGAATATAGTTATAAGATAACAAATTATCATTCCATGTTAATCTCTGCTAATAAATTATTATGCCCATTTTCAAGATTTTTTAATTATTACTAATATTTTTGGATTTTGACAATAAAAAATGAATCTAAGCAGATATCCTGAAATTATAATAATTTTATTAAAAATAGTGGAGATAACGGTGTAAACTATAGATTGGTATCCTAGTTACGATAAATTTTATTCATTGCACTATTTCTGGATGAAAGTATACAATCATACACGGAGAGAAAAGTTCGAGGAAAAATTACTATACTCTACAGTAGGCGAAGGACAGACTGGAATTATAATGGTAATTGCTACATATTTTGAAAGTTATAACACAGCCGATATTAAAGAATACTAAATTAATGCTGTAAAAATTACTACATTGCATAGTAAAAATTGTAGATGTAAAAAACGATATACGATCTTGGAAAGTTTAAATGAATTTATTGTAATTTTTTCTACAATTTATATAAAAATTTTGCTACACGGTATAGTAAAATGTAAAGTTTAGAAATATTATTATATGTTCTCACAAGTTTTACAATGCAGAATAGTAAAAATTAAGTAACTCTCTAGCGAAAATACAGATGTCGCGGTATGTCACGTGACCTGCACCTCCAATCCGCGGCGAGTTTACAATGGTCTCGACCACGCTTTCTTTTCACCGTAATGTTTTTAGTTTATATTTTTAAATTTAGCGCCACTTAATCGTATAAGACAGGACTAGGTGGCGCCTACCCCCGCTGTACAACTCGCAAGTGGACAGACATGTATCAGTTAGTATATAAGAACGAATTGAATAATCTTCAACACTGTGAACTTGCGATTGCGTTAATGTGTTGCGTAAAATAAGCGAGCGAATTACCAATCATAAAGTATCATATACAATAACAAGTACAAAATGTCAAAATGTTAAAATCTTCTTCATAGGTTTCAAGTTCGAAAGATCAGAAGGATTAATAAATTAAATAAAAAGGATACAAGAGAATTCTCTAATTCTCTTTTTCCTAATCAGGTACATGAAATATTACTATTCTAGCATAGTAAAAATTACTATACTGGCATAGTAAAAATTCCTATGCGGTATAGTAAAAATTATTATCCTGTATTATAAATTTTCGTAAAATATATGTTAATTTTTACTGCACTTAAAAATTACTATACTTTAAAGTAATTTTTGCTAGAATTCAAGTCTGTCCTCGGACTCCTAAAAAGTACAGTAATTTTTCTTAAGTTTTTCATATTTTTACTTGAACTTTTCTCTCCGTGTGCAGTCTTCTAAATTATTACAAACTTCAGAACTTGTATGTATTATATTAAAATGAAACTGCGAGTGTTTTATTGATGAACTAAAGCCATGATAAGTTACATCCATTTTCCGTAATTAAACCATTTTATGTGGTATAAAGTAGAATTTGGATACAATGTATAATTCTTTATAGAATAAAGTATTTGTTTGAATATACTGCTAATACGATACGCATACGATCGTAAAGGAACAAGCTGCACTGGAAATCTATATACCATGCATGTCGCGCTTCTATTCGACATCGTATCTGACTACGCGATATGGCACTTCTAAGATCTTTTAAAATATATGCTTATCTTATTCGCTTGCATAATTTATGCCCGATAGTTGTTTTCTGCTCGACAATAAAATGAAACAATAGACATCAAAATAATTCTCGGGAGCAAGCTGCGTTTTCGACTGCCTAACTACATTTATGGTACAAGTGTAAATACATTAATCATATACGCTTATAAGCAATATATTATAATAAGCTCTTGTAACTTTCAGTGTGCTTGTATAAATCGAAAATAAACTTATTACCTATTCATCGAAAAGCAGAAATTCTCACAAACTTTGTTCTTCGCCATCTAGTAAAATTGAATTGTATGATAGATATGCTATGATATCTTTATTTCATCCAGCAATAACTAAAGGAAAAATCTCGACAAGAATTTCGCACCGTACACTCACAAAAATAGATTCTTAGCTTAGTAGACCAATTTACTTAAACACTATCTGCTTAATTTTAAAATAAATTTCATAAATTGAAGAATATGCTTGTTTTAATATAATTCTCAGTAACTTTACTATGAATTCGTTTAGGTTTTAGTAAATTAATCATAAACGATGGTCGATTATCCACGGCATAAATACATTTATCTCTACAGGGTGTTCGAAATGTTCCGGACCCCCCACTTATAACATAAAGTAAGCATTTTGGAAAAAAATGTTAAATACAAAAGTTGTTAAGTTTTGAAGGTTGAACTAAATGATGACCTTGGATTTGTTATTGGTTATCATTTTCAAGGTCATTTAAAGGTCATCTTCAGTTTTTTAAATAGGGACCCCTATTTTTTATTTCAGATTCTGAAAGAGCACAAAATTTTACATCTGGATATGTATCCACGTTATGGCTCAAAATGACCTACAGAGGTCATTTAGTGGTTAAATGATTATTTAGTAGCATAAAGCCAAAAAATCCCGATTATTAAGAACTTTGGGTGTATTTGACGAAAAGAAAAAAAAATTTCGTACTTTAATACTAAAGTACATACGCATGATTCATAGCATTTTCAGGATCGTTACTTGTACCTTAGAAGATTTTGCTCACTATTCTTTTTAGGAATCAGTTCATTTATAATTGTTAATTAACAATTGTTTACTCCTATTTACTTTTCTGTTTTCAAGAGTTAAGTGAAGTTCTCTTACTTCGAAATTCAGATAATTGTATTAATTTTCAATAATTGTACTTTTAATCGTAGTGAAAAATGGCACATCTTACTAAACGAGAAAGAATATCTTTGTTGATGTTGCGAGGGTGGGGTGATCAAGAGAGAGGTTACAAACAGGTACAGCGTTTATTCAATGAAACATTCAGAGTTGAAGAAAACAACCCTATTTCAAAAAGTACCGTAATTCGTACAATTAGACGTTTTGAAGAGACAGGTGGTATTAAAGATCGTCCTAAGTCAGGTAGATCCAAATCATCGTCTAATGATGAAAAGAGCTTAGACGTATTACAATCATTTATTGTGGACCCCCATTGCAGCATCAGACGTTGTGCACAACAGCATGAAATGGGAGCTGCATCTGTGCACAAAATTTTGAAACTCAACAAATGGCATCCTTTCAAATTAAAGTTGGTACAGGAATTATCTGAAGATGATTTTGATAGAAGGGTAGAGTTTTGTGATGTAATGATGCAAATTATATCTGTTGATCCTTTGCTCCTCAATAACATTGTTTTCTCTGATGAAGCCACGTTTGAGTTAAGCGGAACAGTGAACAGACATAATTGTCCATACTGGAGTAACATCAATCCACATTGGATGAGAGCGGACCACACGCAACATCCTGAAAAAGTAAATGTTTGGGCTGGCATATTTAATGGAAGAGTACTTGGCCCTTTCTTTATTGAAGGTAATTTAAATGCTGCAATGTATGAAAACATGCTTCGAGACCAAATTATACCTGCTATACGGAATTTAACGGGTGGAAATCTGGACAAAATTTATTCCAACAGGATGGTGCTCCTGCACACTACGGTATTCATGTTCGCCGATATTTAGATGCAACATTTCATGATAGATGGATTGGGCGGAGAGGTACAATTGAATGGCCACCTCGGTCCCCAGACCTAACGCCTCTTGATTACTTCCTTTGGGGATAATTGAAGGATAAAGTTTATGTTATAAAACCACGTGACTTGGATGAATTACGCCAAAGAATCACTGATGAAATAGACTTGATACCTCAGCAAATCTTGCGAAATGTTGTTGCAGCCTTTTACAATCGGTTAGCACATTGCCAAACTGTTAATGGGCAACAATTTGAACAGTTGTTGTAAAAAGTTCCTGTCAACGACATTTTAAAAAAATTCAGTTTGGGCGAATAGTCCACTGTCTTGATTTAGTTAGCTGGGCCGCCAATAGTCCTGCCTTAGCTGACTGGGCCGCTAGTGTTCTTGTCTTAGTAGGCTGGGCCGCCGATGGTCTTGCCTTAGTTGGCTGGATCACCCATGATGTTACCTTAATTAGTTGTACCTCCCGTGCCTGAGCCATAAGGCTCATTTTGATTAGACATTTTTTTATTTATCATTTTCTCCCCCGAGGTATGTAGTTGTTGGGCCTAAGGCTTATTTAGATTAGACATTTTTTATTTATCATGTTCTCCCCCGAGGTATGTAGTTGTTGGGCCTAAGGCTTATTTTGATTAGACATTTTTTTATTTATCATTTTCTCCCCCCGAGGTATGTAGTTGTTGGGCCTAAGGCTTATTTTGATTAGACATTCTTTTATTTATCATTTTCTCGCCCGAGTTATGTGGTTGTCTGGCCTAAGGCTTATTTTACGCCAGTGTCAATTACACCTTCTACAATCCTAATGCAGAATTTAGCGCTGGTGCAAAATGGAGAATTACAACTAGGAGGCTTAATTTGGAAAACTAAAGTTAACCTTCAAATGACCTTGAAAATCAAGGGCAATGTCAATTTAACGCCACCATAAAGTTTGTCTTGCAAAATCAAATTATTTTAGTATTGGTCAGATACGCTTAAAGTTCTTAATAATCGGGATTTCTTGGCTTTCTGCTACTAAATAATCATTTAACCACTAAATGACCTCTGTAGGTCATTTTGAGCCATAACGTGGGTACATATCCAGATGTAAAATTTTGTGCTCTTTCAGAATCTGAAATAAAAAATAGGGGTCCCTATTTAAAAAACTGAAGATGACCTTTAAATGACCATGAAAATGATAACCAATAACAAATCCAAGGTCATCATTTAGTTCAACCTTCAAAACTTAACAACTTTTGTATTTAACATTTTTTTCCAAAATGCTTACTTTATGTTATAAGTGGGGGGTCCGGAACATTTCGAACACCCTGTATAGGTCTTCAATTATTTTTGAAACCTCTATATGATTGGTTGGTTTTAAGAATACGGCATTACTGATCATGTTTGGGAAATGATAGTTTTATTTTTTGGTATTTCATTCGCAATTTTTCTTTCATCTTTTATTACTTCATTATTTGTTGTTTTTATTTCATTTATTTTATTTTTTATAGTATCTTTATTTTGACTCTTACTTATCTTAGAATTAATTATCTTCCACAGATTTCTTGTATTTCCGTTGGTTTGTTCTATAATTTTTTTATCGTGATTAATTTTGGCTTGTTTTATTATCTTGTATAGTATTTTCACATAATTCTTATATTTGCTTTTTTCTTATATTTGTTCTAGACATTGTTGTATTTTAATCGGTAATTTTAAAAATATTATCGATACATGTTCCACTTTCGTTATTTACATCATATGGTCTAGTTGTACTTGTAAAACCCGGAAGAGATCCATATTCAAAAAAGTTATTCAAAAATTCTACACTTATACTATTGTACTCTAATACGTTAATATTAAAATCTCCGATTATTAAGTGGTTTTTGACACTTTTCTTTATTTTTAAGTAATTTTTCAAATCTAAGATAAATTCAGTATATCGTAGATCATGCGATCAATATAAAGACGATATCTGTAACCGTTTATTGTTGCTTAGAGTTATAGTTGTATTAATAGTTTCAGTCTACCTATCTCTATAACTTCTTTAGATTGTTCTACATTGCTTTTTATGTACATAATAACACCATCTGATTTATTTATAGTACTGTTATTATAAAATATTTCACAATCATTTAATTTATAATATTGATAGTGTTCTAAATTCCACGATTCTGCACAAACTATTACATACGGTTTTACCTTAAGGCTCTCAATTAAAATTTGTAATTTTTTAAAATTAGCATTTAAGCTTCTTATATTTAAATACAATATTATACTATCATTTGCTTTTAGGTTTTTATTTAACGACCTTAAGTCATTGTATTCAATTATTTATTGCAAAATTTGATCATTTATATCATCTATAACATCATCATTCATATTCTTTTTGTATGATATTTTCTATTTTTTGATTAAAAATTTATGTCGTTAATAAGTTGTAGGTCAGTTACCTTTTCATAGATCCTACTGATGATGCACTGTCCATTCTTTGCCTTGATGCTGTCAGCGGAATATGACCTAAGTTACTTCCGTTTCTTGACCTTGTTCTTGTAGCAATCGACTCAGCACTACCTTCAACTGCATTTATTACTTGTTGTTGTTGATTTCCCTCTTGTACATTCTTTCTATAGTTATCTACTTTAGCAAAAAATCTCGATAAATCAGGTTTTATCGTGTAATCTGTTGTATTAATATATTTTCTTATTTTTGATTAAAGAATTTCACACTCATCACTATCTGTACAATAATGATTTAGGTTATAATTCTTTCCGTATTTCGTATTAGCGTCGATTTTTGTTAAATGATTTCCAGTACATTTTAGACATTTTGTTTCATTATCACACTTTTTTTGGCTATGACCTAGCATACCACAGTTAAAACATGGTTTAATATTCACAATATCAAAAACTCTGCAGTTTTGATAAGCAACAAAAAGTCTGTCTCTATTTTCTTTAATATGTTTATGTATTTCAGCTGATACTTCGAGGAAAACACTTGTTTTATCATTTTTAGGATTTATGTGGATATTTATTATTTTAGCTTTTGAATCGAAATTAGTAAAATTTCTGGTTTTTATGTCATCTTCTAAATTCCTTTGGTCTACACAGAAATCCTTATCTACTCCAATTACTTTTATAATTGATTTTTTAAGTTGCTCTTCTGCGATTTGATACAAGTAATTAAGCATTGAACTCAATAATTTCCTTGCTGTTTTTGTGCTTTCACCATCATTGCAACTAATAATTATTTTATCTTTGGACTTGTATTCAATTTTTTTTGTCTTGATATTTTTATCCTTTGTTAAATAATAAGTTATTTCCTTTTTCATATTGGTGTTATCATCTTTATTTCTCTTGATAATTTTTATTTTTGGTATTAATTTAGGTTGTTGTATCATCTGTTTCGATGTTATTACAGCGTATGTTCTTTTCTCGCCTTTTGGCTTTTCTTTTTCTTTGTCTAGTAGTTCTTGTAATAGGTTATTTTTATTTTTTAATTCCGAATTTAATTCCTTTAATAGTTTATTTTCTTCTACAATATGTTTATTTAAATTTGCTTCCACATTAGCTACTAATTCGTTTTCTGTCATTGTATAGTTTAAACTTTCTAATCTTTCATTTTGTAAGGCTTGACATTCATTTTTAAGTTTATTGTAGTCTTTTTTAATTAATTTAAGTTCACATTTTAATTTCATCAATAGGACACGTGGTTCCTCGCTGCGAATTAAGGTTATGTCGTCTACTTGATGTTCGTCACATAACACCATTACGTTTGTTAGATAATTCTCATTTTTTTTATTAAAGTCACTTTTATGAAAAACATATCACATAGGATACAAAAAAATCGTTTTATTTTGTATATCCGGGTGACACCTGTAATTAATATCTGGAGGGACTGCCTCCGGTGGCAGACCACTTGACGCCATTTTTTTTATTAATTACTAAACATTTATTTCCTCTCCCACTAATAAAACCTGAAAGAAAGATATATGGACTACAAAATAGAAAAAGTAGATTTGGAAGAATCAATCTTGAACTATTTAAAAAAATCTGTTTTAAAAAAAGCCTGGGAAGAAAGTTGTGATTTGAAAAGGAATATTATTATTGGCTTTATCTAAGATGAATTCTTAATTAAATCGTGCCAAAAATTAAAACAATTCGATAATTTTTTATAATTTTTTAATTGTAACTAGCAAGAAGTTAACGTTCGCTGTAAATATTTATTAATAAGTATTTAAAATATTTAATTATTCTGAAATCTATTTCAACTAGGTGTTAAACTAATTATATGTAAATACTACCGTGATGGTGTTTCAAACGTCAATAATTAACTCATCAAGTAAATTACAATTTGGCAGTGTTTCTATATAAACTAAGAGAATTATGAAGTAAATGTGGCATTTTATTATTTTATAAGTTGGATATTTTACATAGAGATGAATAATGCAAAGAAATAATCTAGCATTTTAAAATGAAAGCAATCGCAAGTGTAAAGGCCGAAGACGAAGGGGGAGGGAAAAAAGGCTGAAACTGGAGGCTAGCCGCAGTTGCGCGGAGCCCGATTCCTTTGATTCAGTCAAGTTAGATTCATCCGCGCGCTTCCACAAGCAGCCCTTTTGCTGCGGCACCCATCATTTTCGCTCTCCCCTTTCCTATCTTTTATTTTCTCTGTATGTTCCGTTTATACTTTTTTCTCAAAAGTATGATCGTTACTTTTTTTATCTTCACTGTATACGAACCTTCGATGTTTTTATTATCGTCAAACAGCCGTGAATTATATGTTTCGAAAGTCGTACAAATTTGTTAAAAAATCAAATTTGATCCTAATACCAAGTATCATGCTAGACAAGGAAAATTTTAATTTTTATCCAATGGTTCGATGAATGAAGTGAATTGTAATTTTATTAAATTTTTAAGCTTACTTCAGGCGCAGTTTAGTACCATAGGTCAGATTTGAATGCGATGAAACTTACCTAAAACACAAAAATATAGTAATTAATAAAAATAGTAGTGCTTTTGGTGTTATTGCAGCGGGTTATTTGAGATTATAATAACATTTTACTTGATACTAAATTTAATGTTTATTCTCAGTACACATCATCTAAAAATGCCTTATACCTTTACTAACGAATATTTATTTTTCAATATTTTGCCAATCAAAATGTCGAAATTGAAAATATTTTTCTATCAGCTAAACTGGCTTTAGAAAGCCTTTTCTGGCTGCTTATACTAAAATTTTCAAAAAAAAAGCGTGTAAAAATTACGAAACCAACCGCTGCCATGTGACATTCCATTAATTAATATGATACCGTATAGAAAATGAACTCTTCGGTAAAAATTACCAATTTGCATGGCTGCAAAAAACAAGCGTATGTGTCCAAGACGAGGTCATATAGCTAAACATGTGGTAAAATTTACTTTACAGCACTCTATAATTTCTAAATTGCACTTTAATGCCAATTTTCGGTTCTTGAGTTATAAAAAATCATATGAAAGTGGTGCGTATGTGATTATTTAAGTCATGCGCACCCAAGTATTATAATGTACTACAGCCTTCACTAATTGTTCCATGCCACTCTGCATTATTTATTAGGAGAGGCGCATCTTCTTCGGATGCACCTTCTATTTAACGTCATTCTTCTTTACGCATATATGTGTCTCTGTCTTGCTGTCTGGCGGCTTTTTTAAGAAACACATGAAGTACTGCTTGACACCGAATAATCGCGCGACGATTTTACTGATAGCACAAAAGAAGAAAAGTTTTTGCCTTGAACGGGGCACGAAGGTCGGCTGAAATTAACTTCATCCGGCACGTTTCAATACGCCGTCCGAGTGACAATTCAGTTGCCTGGCGTCGTCATTCCCTGAATGAAGCAAAGTATCGAGGAGGGAGGGCACTCATTTAAAATACTCTAATTGCATTAATTTTATGTGACTTTTTTTTAAATACATATATAACGACCAAGAGCTAGTTCAATCACGGATTAGATATAAACACTTGAACCTTCGTGCGCTTTCAATTTATTTTATACACATTCTAGAATAATAACAAAAGCCTTCTCTATAAATCTTGTAAATATACTACATTTTTTTTAATACTGTTTTTATTTTTAAATGATAATTTAATATTTTAGCAACAAAGAAAAGAAAACACCAAATATTAGATGAAACAAATAATCGTTAGTTGTGATGAATATTTCAGTAAACAATTAAAAACTACAAATTGCGGTTTGTTAAATTTCGTTAATGTCGTGTTTAATATTTGGGAATAGTACACTGAGAAAAAAATATAGTTGAAACAATAGAATTTTCTGTTGAATACTGGCAATTGCATATTACATTCATTTAACAGGCTGCGATAGTTAAATCAATAGAGCATACACAATTAAATCAAAGATGGTTGGTAATTGAATTAATGATGTTTAGTGGTTAAATCAACAGTATTTGTTTTTTTATTATATTTAAATTTTTATTAAACTAAAGCTGAATATTTATTAAGTCAAACAACAAATTTGTATTTAATTGTAAAAAACATTTTTTTATATTTTCTTTGTCGGGAACATCTTTCCATAAATTGATTATTTTATTTTATTTTCGATTTGTAATTTTAAATACCTATATTATGGGAGGGAGATTGACGGAAGAACTAACGCACTTAAATTTCTCACTGACATATTAATTTTAAAACGCATCGCAAAATCGCAGATTAATCGCACGCATGACAATATGTTTTGCATCCATTAAAACGCTCTTATATAGTAATCGTGGAGAAGTCTAACCACTTGCGGGCGTGATAAACTGGGCACCGCCACCTATTGGCAGGAGGTAGATCTTATTTTAAAAATGCTCTTTATTCTTCTCGTGTCGATTATCAATCGACACGAGGCTCAAAAATAGAAAAGAGTGGTGGTATAATTATACCGAAAGCACGCATTGATTGAACGGCGTTAAGTATTGAATGATGTTGAACTTTAATGTTCGATCGAGGCCGCATTTATTCCCATATCGGTACATGCAGCGTTGCCGTACAGACGCAGCAGACTTTGAGGGCGATCGATCGGAGCTGCGAGTGTCGCGCCTCTTTCCTCCCGCGGTGCGTTTACCGAAGAGCCGGCAAAGAAGCCGAGGCATAACATTTAGAAATCTCACGGCGCTCTCCACCGACACACGTTCGCCTGCCTCTGTTAGTGTCGGTTTCCGCCGCTCGCTCCTCCAGCGCAAAAGAAAAGGACCGCGCGCCGCCAAGAATAGGCGTGGGTGGGTCTACGCTAGGAGGCGTCGAGAGATTTTCATCCGGGAACCGGGAGGAAAAATATTGGAGATTACTGGACCATTGATCATATCCCAGTGCACTTTCTAAATTTCTTTTTGCGTAGCTGGCATTGCGAGTTTGCTATATAATTGTTCTCCGCATCGTATTAGATTATACAAGAGCACGTGAACAACAAGTCTGCATTATGCGGAGAAGTAATGACTTTTTAAGTGTGTATCAATTATCCTTATGCTTAATTATGTGAAGAATTGCGCCGCGGCAGATGAATAGAAAGAAGCGAGAAACAATTGGAAAGAGAAGTGCAGAGTTAGAACAGTTACAGCGCAGTGCAGTCACGTTTTTCAGTGACGAAGTGCTGCTGTTTGTACAATTTACAGGCTGTAGTTTGGCGCCATTCTGCTAAACTGCTTAAATGCAATTCTCCGCACTACGCTTGCGTACATACCCACGGCGCACCAACTAAGTACGTTTGCGTCGTTATTATCTCAGGTAGTATTATTACGGTCTTATTAAATCATACTCTTTACAATGTAGATAAATTTTAGTAGGGTAGACGACACTAAATGCTCATATTGTCATTCAAATTTTAGTACGACTTTTACGTATCTCGCGACCAATATGTTTATTTATATTTTCTATAAAGAAATTTTATGTTTAACGCATTACTCACAAATTTTTCGCCTTCACCTCGGCTGACAATTGGCTGGCAAGTAATCCGAGGGCAACATACAAAATCACTCTATTTCTTTCCATTAAGCAAGTTAATTTCACAATAAAATACAGAGTTAATTTTCAATCTATTTCACTCCAGTTGATTTAACGTTTAAATGTTAAGGGGATGCCTATCTTAATTTCCGCGCTTTACTATACCGACGATTTTCTATATTCTTTGCTAACTTCTAAGGCAAATTTGATTTTTCAAATAATTTTAAAACGGCTTTCTCAATGGCATTTCTGATTGTATAAAAACATTATTTATAACTCGTAGAATGTGTGTAGACTTCTTTTTTTGGCTGATTTCAATTCCAATTGAAAAGTAAGTCAGTATTTTCAGCAATAAGAATTAAAATCAGCCAAAAAAAAAGTCTATGCACATTCTACGAGTTATAAATAATGTTTTGATGCAATCAGAAATGCCATTAAGAAAGCCGCTTAAAAATTATTTGAAAAATCAAATTTGCCTTAGAGGTTAGCAAAGAACAAAGAATCGTCGGTATAGTAGAGCGTGAAAATTATATTAGGCATCCCCTTAAAATACACCTATACGCTGTTAGCTCAACTGCTGACTGAAATGGTCGTCTCTCTGGATGACGTTGCCGACTCCTCGCGCCCTCCAATAAGTAGAGTAGTTGAATGGCATCGTATAACGTGAACCTACGCAAATTGCTTGCGGGCCTTGGCCGCGCCAATCGAGATATGCGCTCGCGTATGAACTAAACGGCTCTGCGTATAAGAGGTAGCTTCGACTACGCCATCGCGACCGTTTTCCTACAATCTCTCGTCTTACCTTTCCCTCCGAGCTCCGATTCCTATTAGACATTTATTTAACCAACGACGTTTTTTTACTCAACTCATCAACTTTCATGTATTCGGCTTCCGTTCAATATCATTTTGCAAAAACCTATATTCTTGCAATTTAATATTCAGCGTTTTATCGTTTATTAGCTATGCATTTATTTTGCCATTAAGAAAATACTTAGGTAATGTTTTATTATGTTTTATTTACATGTTCGAAGGATAACTATTATCGTTTTTGTAAAACTTCATTCGCCAGCTTTTGAAATAATTTATTTACTATAGTTAATTAAATGACAAATGACTCAATTTTATAAAAAGCTTACTTTTAAGTCGTTAGAGTGTAATGATGATACAAAAAATGATTCTTGTTAAATGCAGTCATAAATGCATCTTATTCACTCATGGTAAAAATAAAATTTTGTACAAGCTCCAGGCCAGTTCTATAAATTTCTACAGGATGTACTTTTTTAGATTCGGTATCTTATCCAGATATAGATCTTTAAAATCCTATCATTATCAGATGTGACTTCTGTACGCATAAATTAAGAAATATGTTCAACAGATATATATATATATTAAAAATAGGTTTCCAGCTTAAGCGTTTAGCGCTTCTTTAAATCTTAATCTACTCTATTTTTAACTTCATTATAGAAGCACAGACGAAATTTCTCGTCAGCGATATTTGATCAAACAAGTCATTCTATTGGCGATTGAGAAGAAAAAAATAGGCAGTTTATATTATCTTTAAACATTGATTTATTAAATATATGCTGTTTTACTAGCCAATTAGATGCGTGGAAGACAATAAAAAGGCATAACAATATATTATTTTTCTGCGGAATGTCTAAAATAAATAATAAATGACCGTCACATGAGTGGTGCAGAGCATGCAGCGGCCGCAACGATAAAATGTCCCATAATTTCCGGAGATTCATTAAGAGTTTATCGTTCGCCGATCGTAAAGCATCTATTTATCCACCTGTCCGAGTTGCTCGCGGCATTAAGCCCGACCGCGCACACCGTACTCGCCCGCGTGCGTGAGCGCGCGTCTAACCGCATCTGTCTGTATTCACTGGCCGGGGTCCCTTTGCTTTTTTTTCTTTCGTTTTAAACCATCGGTCTGTTTTCCTTTCCTTTCTTTCTACTCACGGCGCACGCACGCAGGGACTCGAAGAAAAAAAGGCGCGGCGAAGGAAAGTGGCCAAGACATCGGGGAAACGCGACACCCAGTCGCGGTGACCGCGAGAGTTGCGGGGATCGCTCGCAATTTCAGGCAGATTGGCGTAGCTTGAAACTCCTACGGGAAACTCTCCGACGAGCACTCTCGCGAGTCTAGTAACGGATGCACGAGTTACGAGCCTGATTTGCAGTTTTATTGTGCGCGCTACCTTTATGTTAAATCTAGGAATCCGATAATTTCTGTATTAATACTAATGAATTTCTATCGAAAAATTGTTTCATTCAGCGAAAAAATCGCTGATATAATGTAAATTAGTCTTTAAAACAGCAAATTTGCAGTTTTTATTCAATTTCACTATTCATAGCAAAAGATATACGTTATTTTACTTACGTTCATTGCTGCTTTGGCAACTTTATGTATTTACATTAACGATATGCTGTTGCTATCTACACAAGGGAAATAAAATAAGAATGGTTCCAGATCACACGTTAATTGGCACCCGAGCCGAAGGTGAAATTGTAATCTTTTCGATCGGCCGCTGATGTGAAAGGTTATGGTTTCGTCCCGCTAGGCTAAAAAATTA
This sequence comes from Sycophila sp. Sp_5, assembly GCA_018906775.1. NCBI lineage: Eukaryota > Metazoa > Arthropoda > Insecta > Hymenoptera > Eurytomidae > Sycophila > Sycophila sp. Sp_5. Next base: position 663,194 of record JACCID010000061.1, read on the forward strand.
TTTATATTAGATACCGAGTTTGCTGTAGTAACGATTTCTGTGGTTAAATTAGCAGTAATCATTGCTCGTTCAGTGATTTTATTTTGTTAATGTGACAAAATGAATTATTTGGTTATGACAGCAATTCAACCTTGCCGTGTCTGGGTAACAAAAAAAATTGCTGCCGCGAATAGTTTTTTAGCTGCAATAGCGAATTACTTTTTACGTGAGGCTTAGCGACATTTAGAACATTTCCCTTGCGAGATTCTCAGCTTCATTTATTCGAGAGATTTAATCTGTAATAAGTTTGAGTTGTTGGATCGTGTACTACTCACTTCGCAATTCTTTCATTGTATTAGCGTAAGCTTCTTTAAGGAAATTAGAGAAAATTTATATTAAAGCTTAAGAGGATCCATCACCTTTAGATGTTGCTCTATATACAATGACTTAAAACTGAATAAAATTGAATTATTAAACATGTATTAAACTAATACAGTCAAATGACAATAAATTTATAATAAAATTAAATAAAAAATCTTCGAAACCCATGGTATTCGTAGGTAAGGCCATTTCTAAATTTAGCCTAGATCCAACAACTTGATGGATTTGAATGGGATTGGTCCTAAAATGTTGGCATTTTATGTTGTTATAGCTTCCTATATATTTAAGAGAATATTTTCTGAATACGAAGACTACTGATAAATACATTTTTTGTAATTTATGTATTTTTTTTACCTTCAGAAAATATTCTCTTAAATATTTTGGAACAGACTCTTCCGTCACAAATCGCATAAAATACCAATATTTTAAGACCAATCCCATTCAAATCCATCAAATTGTTGGATCTTACCTATGAATACCATGGGTTTGGAATTTTTTTTATTTAATTGTATTATAAATTTATTATCATTTGAATGCACTACTTTGATACATTTTTGGGTCATAATATTCTACACTTGAAATATATATAAATTTTAAACACCTGTTATTGATCTTTTTATTTTCTTTCGTTGGCTTTTTTAGTGAATTTGATAGTATTTGTGGAAGATGAGTCATCAAATAATGAAATATTTGTACATACACAATATAAAAGATTACTATTACGAGAATGAGGGATAAAATCAATAATATTACTTATTATTTAGAAATAAAAAATGTATAAGTTAGAGAGAGAAAGATAATTTAAATAAAGAAAATGACATGAATCGGATCATTGCTGGGATAACATTACTAAATCGCAGGTGTGAACTCAAGAAAAATCTTTCTGACATAAATATTAGATTTTTTATTGAACTTTTACATATTACATTATTTCTTATACATACATGTGTACATCAATGCACAAACATTATGAGTTTAGGAATATATACTTGGTAATCTTTAGGTTATACGTATATATTTCTTTATTAGATTTATTTCAATATTAAAATATTTATAAAAGCTAATTTGGTCTTGGATGCATTTGTTTGTTTTAAAAACTTGAAGAAATTTAAGAGTAATTCTTGTGCTGCCAAACAATTTTTTTACTCGAAAATGGAACAGAGCAATACTTGCAATGAACACGAAGAATACTTATTCTTTATAAAAATGGTAGAAAATAATTCATTTTTAATGCCAGTAAAACTTTGAGGAAATAGAGCTTAAACGAGTGGATAACGATTCATTTACTAATTGAAAGTGTGGCAGGTATAAAGCAAACGTGCATCTCAAAAAAATGTTTCATACAATTATCGATAAAATACGAAAGGTTAGTAATACTAGTAAAATCATAGAAAAGTAACTATTGACAAATGTGCAATCACCTGTAAAAAATCTTTAAATTGCATTTACTGTATAGTTGCCGACGTAAAAAGTATCTGAATTTTTATGAATTAAGATATATCATTTATAATTTATTTAAAACCTGCCGAATCTCATGTAGTTTTTATTTTACCAACTTACGGAAGAAAAAAGCGAGTAAAGTTGTACATTTACGACGCATATATAAGGAAATCTACAAATAAAAACACCTGAGACGGTTCATCCGGAAAAAAATTAGAAATTGTTCTATGGGTCATACAATACATGAAAAAAATCGCGAACACAATTCCGAGATAGGTATTTTTTTATTTGCAAATGAAGTTTTTAAATAAAAAAATTCAAATAATTAATTTTTAGCGTTATCCGAAAATTAATTTATTTACTAAAATTTATTAAAAATATTTTTCGATTTTTAGATCTAAAGATGTATATAAATATTTGAGTTCATTTCATAAAATAATCCAATAATTAAAAGAATAATTTTCCTATAGGCTTTTGATGATTTTTTTTTGCAAAGGATGAATCTTTTTAAACTTTTTTTATAGGATTTGCTCACCTGTCAAACATTAATGCATTACATTTCACGAGTTTAGCAATTAGTAATAAGTACAATGGTTAAGATATATATTTTATGCAACTCTGTGCGTAAAGTAGTGCATAAAGCACGCGTGCCATAAAACGAAGTTTTCCGCCGTCGCGTTACAAAATTTTAAAATGGTAATTGTAATCCTAATTTTCGGCACTCGTGCTATAAAATACAATATGACACAGTTACATAAGTGATTATACAGTTCCTCAAACTTTTTTCATTTGAAAACCGTCGCACGGCTTAAATAACCAACTTCGTTAAGTAATCACATTTATATCACAATGTTGCAATTATATGCATATGATATTACTTCCGATAATTAAAACTTGGCGCACAATTAAAGTTTGATATTATGTTTGCATTTACTCCATCTATACAGCTAGACAATTTAGTGCATTATATGAAAATCAGATATCATCTCAACTAAAGTTATACTAATTCCCTTGGAAGAAGATAATCAAATCATTAATAACTGGTTTCACTTCCAGGTTCATAATAATGAAGCACAATGTTTACGCTTAAAAAATAAAAACGTTTATACAACTTTAGAATATAACAATGCTTCTGACATCGGTAATCACTCAATGTTATTTCTTATCGAATCTTTTTTGCGTTTATGGACATTTAGTGAAGAAAATCTTACACTGAAAAAAAAGAAGTAATTCTTACTGTTTCCCAACAGATAACATCTGCTAGACTAGGAAAAAGTAAAAATGATTTGCAAAATCAGTAAAATTAACATTTCTTAAAGCAGATCTTACTGAAAATTCGAAAAGTTAAATTCACTCCCAATTTACAATTAAAGCTCTTGTATAAAAATTAGAAATTACTTATTTTTTTCGGTGTATTAGGTTCACAATATCATTGCTGAAAATTATTCGGCAGGAACAGAATTTACAGTATTTTTTTTTTCAAACAATGGCATACATTGCAACGCATTCGAAGAAGCTGTATTAAATTAATCAAATATATGTCAAATAAATATTTCAATTTGAATCATCAAAGAAGTTTATGTTTATTTTGTTTTATTTTTTTATTATTTTATCATATTTTATTGACATTAATGACTCGTTGAGTAATTTTCTATTTATTCTTAAATTTATTTTTAAATAAATGCGTTAATAAAAAGTTAATGCAATGCTTATATACAAATGAATCCCTTTCTAATTAATTTCTAACCGTAAAATATCAATTATCACATTGAATCACAGATATATTATCAATACACAACCTGTTGCTGCTTTGTGTACATATATTTTTCTAAATTTCATTACAAGGTTATGTTATAAGCTCGTTGGATTTGTTAAATTGTATATAATGTCACTAAGTTAAATGTGAATAAAGATTATGTTGCGGATCTCGGCGTGGAGTAAACCAAAATCGAAGACACTTCTGTAATAGCAGTAAATTGCATTGGATATTGAAGACTATTGGCAGGATATCGATCACTTGCAAAGCTAATACATTTCTTGCATTCCACAATTATTTATTTAATATATTATAATATGTGTATTATAATATATTTTTTAAGAAAGATGAGAATTTCTCCACGTTGACGCGCCAGTTGACAATTTGTTCTTAAGCTGTTTCCTATCTTTCTTGGATAATACTGTGGTAAAATCTTCAATCTCTTCTTTCAATGGCGCATTCTCACTTTTTTTCTCACTACTTGAAGATGAACTGAAACTAAGTGATCTTTGCATCAAAGGAGGAAACAAAGTATCTTTTTTATCATCATCAACTTCAATAGACAGGTTTTGGCTGCTTTGTTCGGCGTCCGTGCTTTTGCAATTTTTTGCTAAATGACCGTCTTCTTTGCATTTTGCGCAGATAATGTTGCCAGTTGTAAAGTATATCCAATAATAATTTCCAGCATAATATAGCCTTATGCACTCCGGAATCTTAGATACATCACCAGAACTCACCCACAGTTGTCTTCGGAAACTCATTACATGCGAGTATTCGGGCAAATCAAGAGATGCTTTCACAAAAGAGATTTGTGAAATAACTTTTACATCGAGTTCAAGCAACTTATCTTTGATGATAAGATGCGGGATAATTGGACACACATTCGATAGCACAATGCGTTTCGGCCTGATTATAAGCGCTCTTATTGTCAGCGAATAAGAATCAATTTTTATTTTTGTATCATCGAGCTGCTCGACTAAAGTTTGGCTGCTCAAATATAGACATACCTTATTGTAAACTCTTGAGACAAATCGAATATTGATAGGTCCTATAATGGTTCCTATGGTTGTGGCATAATCCTGAATGGAAATAGTTGCGATCGCATCTACGATTATAGCCTCTTTCTTAGTAGGAAATTGGGGTTGTTGAACTATACTTGAGTAAGTATTGCCTATGGGAACTTGTTGAAAAGTTGTTTGATCGCCAGCAGAATTCATTGTGATTCGAGCGTAGACTCTTTGTCTTTGTTTATTCCCGCGGTGAAAAACGTTCTTATTTTACCCTTCAAGAGTTTCGCAATTCTGTCGTAAATAAGCACTCACTCTCAGTATAACACTGGTGTGTTGAATGTAACTACCTGACGGTTACAGCACTCGCCAAATTGAGTCAATGTAAATTTTCGCGGAGCGCGCAAGTCAGTACGTCTTACCTCGACGATGGCTCCAACGAGACTCCCGCGGTAAAAGTATCGAGAATAACTATTATTTTACTACTAGATCGATTCATTCAACGCAAACAAATTTAAAAGAAAGTTATATTTACTATACACTAAAGTATTTGGCGTTTGCACTCCACTGCGTAAACAGTTACTAAATTAATTTTTGCTCTTATTGCGTCGTGGCGCGACGAATTATATCAATGGGCAACGCGAAGATGCGAGGTGCGTATCATAGTCATGGACTTATCCCGGGCAGTGATCTCCCGGATCGATGCGCGCGCACACCGCGTAAATTTGACTAAACATTACGTCAATTATTTAATATTACATTCATCATTTTCTTCAATAAATTATAACAATTATATCTTTTTGCTTATTCAATTATTCGATTTAATAAAAACGTTAATTATTAGCTCGTTATTATTCAGACAAACTGTAATTGGACGATTAAATATTTTTTTTATTTTATACAATAACCACCTATATATAAATCTGAATGACATACGAATCGAATTTTACCTGATAAAGAAAGTGAAATTTAAAAGCTTGGCGCTTTATTGAAAGCAGTCAAACGAAGAAATATTTCAAAAGGTAATTTTTATATTTATTTTGCTCTTTCGAGTCTTTCATTATTTAAAAAAAAAAAAATCTTATGATACATCAAATCATGCATACCCTATTATTTTAAGACCACAATCATCAAATCTAAAGGAGGAAAAAATATATCCAAATTAGTGTATATTACTATTATTTTGCTAGTATTACTATATACTACTATATATATATTACTAATATTATTGCTTGCGTCAAAATAAGAATTTTCCTCTTGATTGCTATTTAAAATTTTGATATAACCATTATAAAGTTTATTATTTTCCAAGGTGGCAAAGTATGAAGATAGACATATATTTATTGTGCGCGCGCATCCATAAATATAGATGTACCTCCGGCGCCCGGGTGCTGTCCGGGAAAGGTCCACTAACAGAAGCTTCTAGATGCTTTACAAAATGACTTGACTCTTCTTTGATTATTTATTCAGCAAAAAAAAAACAACATCATTGTATAAAAAGTACTTGAGCACGAACTAGAATATTTTAGTTTTACTGTAAAATATTTCGAGTCCATTTGAATTGGAGATTTGGAGCACAAATTAGAAGATTTGGAAGCTTTTGATTTTGAAATAAAGAGGCTAGAATGTTTTTTGCGGTTCTCTATGCTGAAATCTCTAATTTGTAAGTATACTATGATTTCCAATTAATTTACAATAAGACAGTGTGTTGATGTGCATGCAGATTAAAACAAATTGTTTTTATTTACTGGCATATATCAACTCACTTGTGGTGTATTTTATAATATTATGCAATATGTCAAGTACCGAATTCTACTATAATTATTTCAATTTATTTTAGGAATTGTATACAAATAGTTAGAAGAGATATTTTACCTACAAGACTGAATAATCGGAGAAAATTTTTTATTTTTGTTATCTACTTCGAAAGCATTCTGCAGTTTATTGTTTTTTAGTCTTTTTTTATTTATTTAATGAATATTCGAAAATATTTTCAGAATCAGAGTTTTGCACAACATAGACTTAGCATTAATTTATTCATGACTGTTTATAAAAAGTAGCTACTTTTTTATTTCTTTTTTAAAACATTATATTGAAATTATAAAATATTGAGCTGGTATAAAGAGGATATAAGTCTGAAAGCACAGAGTAATTTAAAAAATTCGAAAAATTTCTTAGTTTAAGTTTAATTTGAAGCTCAATTAAGTAATGATTTGAATTTATTACGAAAAAATATGAAAGTAATATTTATTTTATCTTTTGGAAAATTATATTTACTATTGGCCGTAGGAGTGAACGATGATATAGAAAATTTACGATAGACCTAATTTACTTTGTTTACTGAATAATTTTTGAAGCTTAGTAGTTTTGTCGCATAATAAAGACTACAGGGACATCGAAAATATCGGTGCGCGTGCGCGACGATTATTGGATGAGGCGCGTTCAGCCTGGCGCGCACTTTGATGTTTCCATGTCGGCGCATCTCGTATGCGCGCATCACGGCTCAGACAAAGGCCGCGAATCATCATTGCACCAGTCGCACTTTGCGGGGAAAGAGACGAACGACGACAGAGTCGCCGAACTGAGCACTTTAAAAAGCCGAGTCGGAACGAGTTACATAGAGCCGAGTTAGTATACGGCTATCTCGTAAATGTTAGGCGGAAAATGCAGTCTGGCGAGCGCAGTGACTGCACTAAAAACCAGTGACAGCGCCAATTTACCCTCCTTCTCCACTTGCGTTGAGTACGCGAGCGACAGTTGTAGTAAACTAAATCACTCATTTTAATGTTTTAACAAATTTTCTTCTAATCCATTCGACGTATCTAATTTCTTTGAAGAATGTCAAATGTGCCGTTGGAATTTTCAGTTATCGACGCGGGGGTCTAGCTAACTGAAATTTATAAGTAATCATCCCAGTTAAAAAATAGTTTTGTTGCATTTGAAGCTCATGAATTGTACGAGGCGTGATTTTTCAACGATATACAAAAGTGACTTCTTTCAACGAATTGCCTCTCTAAATCTAAAACAGTGAAATTTCACTGAAAAGTAATATGCACTTTTTCAAAAGTCAAAAGTATGTCACTGATTAATAGTGAACATGCACTACAAATGAAAGTGAAATGAATCACTATTAAGTAGTCGACAGTGTGTGCAAAACCAGTCATTTTACTAAGTTTAGCAGTGAAAATGTAACCACTAATGAAACAGTGACAATTAGTTATTTTCACAGTGAACCAAATACTCACTATCAACACAGTGATATTTTGACTGTTTTAAATTTAGAGAAAAAAAAGCTCACTGCAAAATCGGTGATACATTCACTGATTTTTCAATAAAAATCTTTCACTGTAAAGGTAGTGATTGAATCAACTGCATTTTTCAGTTATATTCTAGTCACTGACGAAATAGCAGTAATTGAATGATAACTCAATGAAAAACGCCGTCACTGTCAAAATCAGTGATATTTTCACTGTTTTAGATTTAGAGAGGACGAAACGTACTTTGGTAGATGAAAGAGAGAAGGAGGAATGAATCGGGAGAAATAGGGGAGAGAGAAGGCCGTGGATGCGATATATACATATATCGGTAAAGAGCTGGAAGTAAGGGATCCGGCGTTTTTTCCTCCTCCTGCAGCGGGAGGGCTTTCGCTTTAACAACGAGGCCGTGCGCTGCAGCGCGGCTTTATCGATCGACTCGGTTTCGCGCGCACGATTTTCGAAGGCACGACTTCGCTCGCGACTCCTCCGGCTCGTCCCTCCCGGCTCCCTTCAAAGGGCCTCACAGCAGCGCTCACGACTCCGCGGACGACGTCGCCCTGCTTTTCAGTTTTCCAGCTTGCGGGGAGGAGTGCAGGCAATTCTTATATATATCACGGGATCCTCTTAAAGCTATCTTCGGGCGATAGTTTTTCGAGGACGCAGTGGCAAAATTAAATTATTTCAATACTCGTTACGCGGCAACCGGTGCTATTTTCAAAACTCGTAAACTCTTTTGAACGCTAATTAGCATAAACTGTTGCTCTTGCAATGTTTAACTGCTGCAACCTTTTAAAAATCTTTACTCTTCAAAATCTTATACGAAGCTGCATAACTGTATTTCAGTAATAAAATTTGAACGAGGAAAATAATTTTGATTCGCGCAATCGCGTAAAATATTAAGGGTCGGGATATTCTATAAATAAATAAAAATAAAGAGTATAAATAATTGACTATCTACATAAATTTACTGCCAAACGTTTTCTAAAAAATTTTTCGCTAATGAATTTGTTACCTCAACTTTAACCCGGTCAGGGGTGTTGAGAAGTATTTATTATTATTATTATACTTGCTATCAATGTGAAATAGCTTTTAATAAAAGAAACTATCTCTATTAGTGATATATCGAACCATTACTGCATTAATTCTCCAACAATTATATATTTTGGAATTGCTATAACTAAACAATTGGGAAAATTTCGCTTTTGCTACATTAAATTCGACCCTGAAGTCTCTAACATATAAAGGAACGTCTAAAATATTCTACAGATGATACCCAAAGTTTTGACCAATAAAAAGTATAATAAAGCAATTGTTGTTATTTTTTATCTCATAAAATTTCGAATGAACTATTTTTCTAAAAACTTTGGAAAAAAATATCAAATGAACTTTTTTCTTTAAACTTCGATACAAAATACATTCGTATTTTTTATTTAAAAATTTCCAAGTTTTAAATATTAACTTCAGATTTATAATAAACCATCCAAAAAACATATAAGAATTTGATTAGAACGATTCGGTACGATTCCCAGTTCAATTGCGCCCCTGAAAGGGTTAATGTGATGGAAGTCATCTTGTAATTATTTAATTCCTTGTACATTGAATTTTTTATAATCAATTACAGTGTTACTAAAATTTTGTGCTTTTTTGTAGTGAGAATTTACTGCTATATACGCTACACTGTTGACTACTTAATAGTGATTCATTTCACTTTTAATTGTAGTGCATATTCACTATTAATGAGTGACATACTTTTGACTTTTGAAAAAAGTGCATATGCACTACTTTTCAGTGAAATTTCACTGTTTTAGATTTAGAGAGTTCTTCCGACAGATGTGCTGAAAAAGAAGTAAAAGAAAAAAAAGAACGGTACGAGAAGTTTGACAAAGCGATTTATTCATCCCCGGTAGGCCGCGCGGTTACACGGCGTTTGCGTTGCACGAAGTGCACGTTCGACGGAGAGGGTTCAGTTGAGCGGCAAGGCGGGTCGAGTGACTTCAGCTCGGGCACACAAGCACGAGGATCAACTCGGTAAACATTCGCAATAAATGCGTGCCCGGGGCGCGAGCAGCGAGGAGAGAAAACGAGGGGGAGTCGAAGAAAAAGTGAGCGAGAAGTGCGTCGACGATCCGCGCTAGAGTAATGTGTGGATTTATTAAGGAATGAAGTGGCCCCGCCCCTCCCCTTTTCTGCTCTTTCTTTTTCGTAAGAGCGAGCTAGGGAATAATGGATAGAGAAGAGGGAGATCAAACAAGTGACACACGTTCCACCGCCACGCAGGAAAGAGGGAGAACCAAAAGAGCCTGAAAAAAGGAACAATTCCATTTCGAGCTGTTCCTCGCTTGTTTTTTTCTCTTTGGTCAACCAAGAGGAAAAAAGATGAAAAAAAGAGATTTTAAGGCGCGTTTTAAGGCTGCGCGATGCGAGCGCGCGCGACTCTTTGTCGGCGCCGAGTATTACCGATAATTACAGTAAGCCGAGGTAAGTTACGACGCGTCTATGCAAATTTTCTTTCAGGGCACATCTTATCCTATCAACTTCCATCATTTCTACAATAAATGACAAAGGTTACTCTGTTTTTTTATTCATCTTTGGCAGGCTCCATTTTTTATTTCTACACTGTATTTGTTTACAATTTAATTGTACACTGAGAAAAAAATTCCTTATTGTTAAGAAATGGGACTTTAAGTTTTCGTAATTGCATCTTACTTAACAATTAAGAAATAAGCAGTTGAGGTAGGTTAAAGCGAAGCCACCTTCAGTCCTTAATAATTATGTATTCGTTTCGTTACAGTAAATGCATATTCAATTAAATGAAGAAAAACTGTATTAAAAATTTAATTTAAAATAAATCATATTGAGATTATGAAGCGAAGGTAATATGAAAAATAATACACACGCGGCGCTCACCAATGTTATAAATAGCGATTCCTTAACTATTAAGACATATGTACTCATTATGAACGATACGTAAAATGAACAAATGAAATTTATTTTTCTTAACAGTTAATAAATGCGCATTAAGATTTAATACTATGTATTAACTATAACTGTTGCGTTACATACAAAATTCAAGGGAATTGATTACTTTGCAATAAGGAATCTTTTTTCTCTTATATAATTTGTGAAAGAAAGAAATAAGAAAGTTGATAAAGAAAGATGAAGCGAGAAGCAAAGCAAGCCTCGAAGAGCTTGAAATATCGTTAGGCGATTATAAGAAGATTCCCTTGCAATACGCCGAGATTAGGGGAGTTGGTAAGGGCGCTCGTTGATCTCATTGATTCGAGCTCGAGTGGTGAGGGGCGCGCGCACCAGGGATTAGGTAGACGCGTGCCTGAACACACAGTGCTCTGGAATGCAAAATGCGTGCGCGTATGAAATTAAGTGCACCCGACGCCGACGGTGTACGCTGTTATTACACGCATCACGCTCGGACGAGATATCATCTCCGGTTCAAGAGGAACCGTCGCTTTTTCATGAGCCACGATAAGGATCGTGCGTGCGTGACCTTGAAAGAGAACTGAAAAATTAAGCGCCAAGCTTATCGTCCAGCGACTAGTCTGTTGACCTTTTGCAATATGGACGCTACGCACGCGGACGTTTCTCCACCATTTTTTTTATTTTAGTCGCACATGGATATGAAAATGACTTTATTGTATAGCTCATTTTACTGAGTTTGAAAAAAAGTCAAGTTTGTCTTCTGAGAATTATAATTTAAAAATAAGTAAGTAAATTTACTAATTTAACTGTTTCCTTAATACTTTTATTTACATACTGTGCTTTAGTTTCATATTATTACAAATTGGATATTTAATATTAAATAAATAAATATGAAAATAAGCGTTTAATAATTTTGTAGAGCAAGGTAGAAGCGGCAATTGCTTTAAGAAAAAATTCAGCTCAGTCCAAAGCATGTAATAAGGATTTAATAGAAGAAAATGCTTTACCCTAGACACGAAGAGATATAAGCTTTATTAAAAGTTTCTTGGTTAGCGTAGGTCATGATGGCCGCTATTTGCTGTTACCTCCAGATGCGTGAAATTCTTTAAAGTTTTCTCCTTTTCCATCCTTGTACCCTTCATCTCTCTCTCTCTCTCTCTCTCTCTCACCGCCTCGCACCAAGAAGTATAAAGAAAAGAATAAAAAACGCACACTCAGTCCGAGAATTTTATTGGATCCTCGACGTCGCCCCATCGTTATTTTTTTTTCTCTCTTTCTGTCTGGCTGGCACTTGGGAGTTGCCGAAAGAGAGAGAAGCTCGAAATAGGGGTCCGTGAGAGACGAAAGCTTGAGCGAGGAGGAAAGTAAAGCGAAGAAAGAGCAAAATACAGGAGAGCGAGTGAAAGGGGTGCGTAGGCTCACATACGCGCACACCGGGAGAGATGCACATTAGCACACCCTCGCGGTCGCTGCCGTACATTCGCATATACTCGCGTTATTCACTTTGCGCCTGCTCTTTGACTCGAGGCTGCGGGCCCCGACCCAACCCGGCGCTTTTTTTCCTTCTTTTTCATTTCCTCCTCCTACTCTTTTGAGTCGTGCTTCCTCGCCCAGACCGCGCGGCACTTTAAACGAGTCTCCTTTTAACTTCTAGCCGCGGATAGTACTAAGTCTGCTGCAGGTGCGTTCAATATCTTCAATTAATCACCTCGCGTAAATAAATTCGACAGACTAAAAATTACCTATATTTAGAACAACTTATGTTACAACATTCTTACTATTATTTGGCACAATTTATTATCCGATGGGACTTAAAATTGCATTTTTTCTGAATTAGTGTTTGCGATGAAATATCTTAAGATTCTTCTTAAACTTATAAAGCATTTTTCCCACAAACTTTCTTTTCATTACTTTTTAAGGCAAAAAGCTCTTCGGAATTTTATATTGTACTAAAATGGCTTGAAAATACAAATGCTTATTTTTCTGTAAGTATAGAATAGAAATGAAAGAGTTTTCTGACTGGGCTACAGTAACTTTATATTAAATAAATGTTGAATTCGTTAATAAATATTTCGAGGATTTTAGAAAAGTCTACATAAAGCATATGCATAAGGCAAAAGGAAAGTTTGAAAAATGTGAAAAATTTATTTTCGTGTGATCCGTCAAGTTGCAATAAGTTTAAATTCGAGAGAAATGCGCATGTCTGCTCAGTTTTGTGTTGCATCCTACGCAGACTGCTCCAAAGTACACGTGAGGGGCTGCTGCAGCGGCGAAGGCAGTCGACTTATTTCCCCTGCTTTAGTTGCGTGCGTGAGCGGAAGAGCCACACCGAGTAACTTCCATTAATAGGCGATTCGGTTATTTTGGGCGGCACTTTAAGGCACCCGAGAACTTTCCAGCACTTTTGCGGATTTCAAGGGAGCACGCGCGATTAAGCACAACGGTCGATAAGACGCCACCCCTCGCTTTTCCTCTCAGCCAATTAACCATACCCCCTCTCTTTTTACTGCACCTTTCTGGCATTTTAACGGGTTACACCCTAATTATTCTTTTCCCCATAAATATCTTTCCGCCTTTTATTTCTCAATCGTACTCACTCACCTTCACGGTGAATAAGTATTTATTTTTCAAAAAAATCACATATTACATTTTTTTATTCAGCGAATGCATTTGGTTTCTAGTTTTTTTTTAATGGTTCCATTGAACTGATGATCAGATCAAAGTTTGAGCACTATATTTCATTTCAATGCATTTATTTACTGCTCCAACATTGGATATTCGATTACCTACTCCTCAAGTAAAATAAAACAATTTTGCAAAAGGCAATAGAGCACAAAACTCTAAGATATAATTACGTCAACGAAAAATCTGATACTCAATTTTGGATTCATTGTCAAAACAATTATTACTTATCAATCGAAAGTGATACATGCAGATGGTGCACTATTTTCATTTGATCAATTTAATTGCAACTTAAATTAGCTTGATGAAAAACATGTTTGCACATTTGAAACGTGGAAAAAATAATGTTTTTAAGGCAGAATTAACTTGCTATAAATAAAAGATTGTTGTAAGAAATTGGTTGTCACTGGCTTGTCGCAAAAGACAAAGCTCGCCACTTAAACGAAAGAAATGACAGGTGAAGAATGAAGAACATTTTTTTCGGAAGAGTTGATAAAAGAGTGAATGGGTATTAAAAGCAGCCTCCAGCACAGACAGCAGGTTAAAGAATAGGAAGGTCGAGAGGATGCTCTCGCTCAACGGGCAGCTCTTCCGGAAACGAGCCACGAACAATACGGAACTTCCCTGAGCTTCAGCCTATCGTCATTACCAATTGCAATAAGCCGCGCCGATACCAATCGAAAATCACTCGACCAATCGTCAAGTGCTTCCTGCGGCCATTCAACAAATTTCATTCAAGAGGCTACAAAAAGTTTCATTTTTAAAAAAATATTTTTTCTATTTGACAAAGTTAATAACGCGTGCAGACTGCATCGCTAGTTCTGACGTATTTTCTAAAGATATTTAATAAAGTCTATTATTAGCTCACTTTTTATTTTTTAAGCTTAATATTACAATTGATATATCGGTTTCGTAAGAGAGGCTAGGCACCGGATGTATCTTCTGCATTGTATTTGTAAGTCATATGACATCAAGCAGGAATGTCAAGTTTTTCCTTAGAACAGGTATATAAGTATGATGCATCATCCTAACTGTGGTGTTGGTAACTTACGCTATTTCAAGGGTATTTTTACAAAATTAAAGCCACTAATGTTTGAGTTGCTGTAAATGTAATTTTTTACATTTCATTCATAAATATTTAAATAATTCGCTATAAGGAAAGAATATTTTTATTGAACAAAGTCATTAACTGATTATTAAAAATGCTTCATGTTATAACAAAGAACGGCAGAAGTTGATAGCGGCTAAAAGGAAGAAATTAATCTGTATTCTGAGTAACATGACTCACGGATAACAATGAAATCAGCATCAATAAATTGCACTTAAAAAAATGCGCATTTTTCCAACTCTTATAACGGCGCGATTAAGATATTAAGAAATGCTTAGTATCACCAAGGCATTGCGCTTGATTGTTTAAGAACTTAATTTTATAGCGACAAGAGATTTTTTATTTTTTGGCAAAGTGTAATGTATAATAAATTTGTCGGTTCCAATTGAATCGCCGTAAGTATTATTTCTTTTTGTAGGTAAATATATGAAAATGCGATTTGTTTCTTGTAATACATTGGATTGGAAGAAAATGTGAAATTAACTGGCGACACAAGATTAAGTATCAGCTGATGGAGCAGCAGTGGCACAATAAGCGATAAGAAACTACGTTTAAGAACTTACAAGTAGGCACGGACAGCGAGTCGCTGTTACTTGGTGGAGCGGCAACACTAGGAGTCCTCTGCGCATCCGTCACTCCGCCACTAAATACACACAAGAAAAAGTACGTAGGAAAAGGAGGAAGAGGCGCGCGAGGCTCAGACGAGAGAACCGGACATGGCGCGCGTCGAAAATCCGGCGGACGGACGCCGGGAGTACAGAGACCGGGCGGCGACGAGGAGGCCCCGCGCTTGCCACTCGCGACGTACGCGCTCTCCGCTCATGGACTGGCGTGCTAAGCACGCTAAGCTCGCGACGTCGCCGGGAGGAGCTGCGCTGCTCCGCGAGCCGCCGCCGCCACCGCCACGCACACGCGGAGCTCGCCCGGTGTGAGGGGCCGTGCATGTGCAGGGGCGCCACTGCGCGCATGCTTCCTTCCACTTTCCCCACCGGCGGCCCGCCTCCGCCTCCGAGCCTGCGAGCCTCCGAGCCTCCGAGCCTCCGAGCGCCGCAAACTATATACAAATGTGCGCTTACTTTTTTCCTCATTTTTAAAAAACTTCAATTATTTATGCGAGTTGCTCAATATATTAACAAGAAAACTAGCACTTGTTCTTTTCAAACCTATTTTTTCTTCGCAATTAAATTAACACTCAAATATAACATTTAAATCAATTAAGCTCCCCGTGAAAATCATCTTATAAAATACTTTAAATAAAATCCGATAAATTATTTATCATTTTTTATGTGGTTTTTGCACCACTTTATGAAGTTTTATAAGATCCTTTCAATAGGGCTGTTAATACAGAGCACTGCCAATTGATTACTCTGCAATGTTTGAGTCAGCACTCGGAGTGGCAGATGCTAAAGTAGGTAACGCTTTAACCGTTGACAGGCAACATTTTACACTATTTATAAATTATGAATCGCATTAGAACGATACGTTTTATTATTATCAATTAAAATGAATAAGATTTCTTAGATTATATTTATTATTAAATTTGTATACTATTTGCTGTTACTATATATTCATTAATTAAATTTACAGTGTTTAGAACACCTAATTATTTATACTCATATTACTTTGTAATCAATAAAAGCTAATAAAGTCTTTATCGAAATGTAATTATTATTAAGCGCAAAAAATGTATACTAAAGTTTTACGTCGTAAGAATTATAATAAAATTGCAATTTTATTGAAGTAAATCGTTTCTGCCGTAAAAATAGCACGACTACACTGCATTCATGTCTACGGAACGCGTTTCTATTTTTGACATGCCTACATATCTGGGCTTTAAGGCAATAATAGAGGTAAGTGAAAATGTTCAAGACACTTTATAATAATAGAAAATGCAAACACATTTTTTGAAAAACAGAAAAACTTGTTTATTACTTCTTATACACGTGCGTGTCACGAAAGAGAAATAGAAAATATATGAAAAATAAACGAAAGTTCCAAGAGCGAACCTTAGTAAAGTCTATAAATAAACTGCCGCTCCTCTATGCTTTATAATTCTCGCGGCTTGATCCGCTCAACAGCTCGCGGGCACGAAGCTACACTTTAAGCCTGATACATGTACAGTGACGGTCATTATTATAGACACAATTATAAGCAGTAATCCTTACGCTTAATCGTTAATCATTAACCAAGAACACTACATATTTTGACTTCGAATGAAAGGAAAAAATTATTATTGGTTAATAAATTAAGTACTATCTTTTTCATTACTAAATGCATTTTTATGAAAAAATAACAGAAATAAAAGAAATTCATTAAGCAATTGTAATTTTATTAATGAATTAAAATTAATTATTTTACAATAAAAAATTATGTTTCTTAAAGAAAATATGCTTAATTTATAAGTCGTTAACTAAATACTATTCTTTTGTTTAATCGCCAATGAGATTGAATTAAATGTACCGATTGCTTTTTTAACTATTTAATATTAGCTGTTTAGAAAAGTTTATTTTGAATTTATGTTCGTTCAATACTGAAAGTGGTATGATGACCGTCACAATGACAGCATTTTTAGTTGATTATGTTTTTTAGGTGCGCCATCTTGCCACTGGCGGCAGAACTCCCACATATCGCGCCTCTTCCTTGGATAGACTTTGTGGAAAATTTCAAGATGGCCGCAACGTTGCGAGTGTTCTGATCGGTGTATGACAGCGAGTTTGTGTCGTGCGTAGTTTTTTCGCGTGTGTTGTGGAAGAAAAAGGAAGATTCGAAGCTGGCAAAAGATTTTCTGGCCCCGAAGGGGCCCGCCGACAAGGTAAGTTTATCCAAAATGCATGTCAGTAGTCTCGCAGAGCACGATAAAAATACATGCAAACACGTTACTTACACAAAATTTGACACTTTTTTGTTTATTTGTCTCATTTTAGGTGTCATGCTTTCAAATTTCGTTCTCCTTATCACTGCTTGTAAAATCTAAGAAATATTACTGCATTTTATACACTAAACAAATTTCCAGTGTAAGGATTTCCAAATGTTTTTCCCGAGTGATAGATTTTCGTCAACCCGGAAGATGCTTCAGTAAATTATGTCATCGGTTATTTTATTTTATGTAGTAACATTTCTTAGTTAGAAGGTTCATATTTTGTATACTTATCTCCACTTGGTGCGCATTTATTAATCAAATGATTGGCGAACTTTGTTATCAGTCTTATAGTTTGAAAGGTTAGATTCCTGCAGTGCAGATAACTAATGCTGGATGTCGGTAAATTAAGAAATCTACTTGGAGGTTGCCGTCCATTATCACAGGTGGCGCCTTCGTTCACTTTTGTAAGGACATTTCCAAATATGTAATATTATTTAAAATTTATTAGTCCGATTAGAATCTTAAACAAAAGGACAAAATTGCTGCTAATAAAATATCTCATAGATTAGCAGTTTTCCAAAAATAGTTAAAATAATCTAAATGTCAAGTCAAAAAATAAACATTTTTTAAAACAGTTAGTTTCTATATTGTTCATTAATAATTTGTTGCGATATCTTATTTTTAAAAATATGTAACAGTTTTGAAAAATTTGATGGTCATTGATAAATATCAAATGTAGAATCTAACATCTTTAATTTTTTGAAAAAATTTACACGATATTTAGTAGATTATGTATTGTTCTTTTGCACGCTTAATGAAATACACAAACCAAAATTGTGAGACTTATTCAAAACCAAATCGATCGATAAATAAAAATTATATATTTCATTCCAAATTACTGAAAACGAATGTTTATAATGTTTTCTTGTATATTGTTTCTTTTTTTATTCTAAAACAACTCCTTCATTTCTAATATACTTAATTACTTCTAATTACTTAATGGACAATAAATTGTGCTTGGAATTTAAGCATTCCACTTGGATTAATTACGCGTAGTAGCATATGTATATGTCAGTTTGAATTAAATTGCAAATTTTAATTTATGTGACAAAATCCACGATAAAAAATTAATTGCATACACTGTAAAAATTACTAGGACTCTAACAACTTTTGCTAGCCAGTATACAAATTTTTAATGTATAGATTCCCTCTAATTCTAATGTCCCTCGTTTGGCGAGTCTGTGTTCCATCTACTACACGGACAGAAATCTTCACGTAAAAATTACTATACTTTTGAGTAATGGAGACTCAAACTTAGCTTTCGAAGCAAATTTAATATATTTATAGCAATATTTACTATATATTCATTACATTATGCTATGCAGTGCATTAAAAATTGCCATATAGTATAGCCAAAAATTGAATATCTATTTTTTAGTCTACGGTATAACACTTTTTAGTGTGCGGTATAGTCAAAATACGTCGCTAAGATAGTAAATACTATAGAAACAAATGAACTTGCCGTAAAGGGACAACCGGGACCGCTGATTACCGCGTCAAATGACCGTCTTAATTAGGCTGCGATACATGTAAATAGCGTGCGATATATGTAATTTAAACCTAAAATCATACTTTAGAATTGTACATGTAAGAATTAAATTTAATTTCAACCAAAAGAAAAGTTTCTGCGATACCCTGCAGCAAAGTAACATGAATTCAATAATTACAAACCGGTATCAAAGATACAATTTTGAAAATTAAAAAAATAATATTAATAAATTTTTATATACAGTAGGAGTGAAAATTAGAATGCAGTATAACAAAATTAGCTAGTCAATATTATTAAAATTTGATATGTCAGTATAACAAAATTGAATATAAAGTATAGTAAAATGTAGTTTTACAGTACGTCAAAATTTAGTGATATTAATTTTTACTACTCAGTATAGTAAAATTTAATAAAATGCGAGTTTGTGTCCACGTTACTCAAAAGTATACTAATTTTTGTCAAAAATTGTTGTAATATTTACATAAAAATTTCTTTCCGTGTATAAGTATTGAACTTTTTGCTAGATTTCTACTAAATTTTACTATAAAATTTCTCTCCGTATACCAGGCCATTGATTCTTTTAAAGCAACATTTTATGGTGCAATTAACTTTGTGAAAATGTTGGTACATTTTTTATGTGCATTCTTAGCCAAAGAAAATATCAGTTAACAAAATGAACTACTAAGTAACACACGAGTAACCATAACTATAGGGGTGTGTTGATGTTACATACTTGCAAATCCGTCGACGCGACTAAATCATCGCTTCGATTTTCCGTCTCCGTCATTACTTGGCGTTTAATTTGGGTCGAAACGGTACAACGATTCTGAAAAGTCATCTTTCATCTAAGTCTTGTCTGGGATACTTTTGTAAACACCCCATTAGAAATATCGTTTCATGTCGATTTTATAAGCAAATAGTCTGTTTTTATCAATCCTTTTAACTAAAAGTAGTGGCAGCTATAGTTTAAAATTATATAAAATATAGTGTTTCTTTGTAACAATTTAAATTATCGCAATACTATAAACGTGCATTTCATATCTAAGAGATTAAACCAATAATAAGTTTTTAAAAACATGTTTTTTAACTTTTAACATTTTTCTGTTGGTAACAGCTGAAGCCACACTATTCAATTTTGATGAATCTGGGTTTAAATTAGTAGTTTTTCATCTTGTTGATGTATTCGCTCAAATAATTTTTATTACTAAAACTCTTCAGCCCTCAATGATCATATTTTCGAAAGATTTAATCTGTGATTCATCAAAACTGATTGACTGGTTAAAGCTCTAATTGTCACTAAAGAAATTTTTTAAAAATTGGGGTTTAGAGACTACTTTCTTAAGAATACTTTGTTGGTTTAATTTATTACGTATACTGTATATTATAGTATTTAATTTAAAAATTATTATTATATGTACTTTTTATGTCTAAAAATTGATTAGTATAAGACTGATTTAGTCGATTGCGTAGACCAATAAAAATAAAAAGTGATTTGTACTTTTGATGAGTTAGGTTTATTCCTATGTATTTTTCATCAATGAATCCGAATTTAAGGGGGTACAAAGGGGGTAAGGGGGTTTATATTGCAAAATAAAAAAATAACTTTTTTAATAACTCTAGATATACTTAAATAAGTAAAATTTCTTCCAATGATTACAGATATGTTTACCTTTAATGTAAAAAATGTGGGACCTCTTTACATGCCTAATAATCCTAGTTGTTAATTGAAGTCTCTTTGAACACATAATTCACTCTTCATAACAATTGAAGTTCGCCGATGGCCTAAATAAGCTCAATTTCAAGTATATTGTTTAAAAGTATGTTGATTCTTTTATAAGCAAAAGAATTTCATTTTGAATATGTAGAAAAAAAGTTACAACCTAATAATATTAAAATTAATAATAAATTAATTAATGAATTAGTAATTTGTTTTTAAAATTTTCTAGAAATATATAGAGTACTGCGTCAACGCCACCAACGATACATTCGGAGAATTATTTTGCCCGCTTATATTCAAATATTACTGATACTTAAACTTAATACTTAAATAATTAAACCTTCTTTAAAGACGTATTCTGTTATGAGTCCACTTTGCCATTTTTCACGTAAAATGCAAAAAAACATTATTTTTTGTTTCTGCAAACTTAAAAAAATAGGGATAGCGATAGCTTGTGAGGCGTCGAAAACTATAGGAACGCATACTACCAAACACGTAATACGAATTCATACGTTTAATAAGGTTCTATAGTTTTTTTAAGGCTTTGCAAGGATATGAATTTCATAATATTAAATTCATGCTATGCTTTTCAATATATTTCGTCCCGTAGAATTCAAATTTTAAGTCAAATTACTTCTAATAATTTTTTTTTAAATTCGTAGAAACAAAAAGTTATGTTTATTGTATTTTTCACAAAAAGTTGTACGATAATCCAACAATACGACTTCAGATTCAGATTCAGCGATGAAAAATGCATAGAGATATACATACGGGACAACTTTTTGTTTTTGTATAGCTTTGTTATATCAGTCTCCGATTTATCAAATCTTCGTTTTTACACTCAATATCAAAGGCGAACATTGTAATTTCTTAGGCAGAAGTTTTATTATGGTAGGCTATTTTAGATGTAAGCATAATATAAATTATCACAAAAATATAGTTAAAATAAATAAATTGAAAAAAGGAATTCGGATATTAGGAATATCCGATTAAAAAAAAATACCTTATCATTGTTGCGACCATGGTTTAACTGAAACAATGTTTAGAATAAAAGCTGAGTTATATTTAAGAAGAAAAAACAGATCTTTAATAATTGAAAACATTTTAAGACTACTAGAAATGGTATGTTTGCATTTAAATATCATTCTTAAAATATAATATTTAAGGTTTTATAAGCAACATTACTATTAGTATGTGAGTACTTTTATCTTTTATTAGCTATATTAATAACGTGTAACCATATCTACAATCTACGAAAACCACTGAGCAACAAACATTTATCTTACCGGATAAATTTTTCTGATTTTTTAAGCGAGAGAGAATTCCGAATACATTTTATCGTTTGCCAACATATTTTTACTGACTTACAAAGAACTCCGTAAAAATTGCAAGTATTTTCCTGTTAACTGAGGAATTTTGAAAAGAAGTTCTGCATAATTTTGCAAACGATCTTTTAATTTGTGAAAAAACCTACGTAGATACGTAGATATAATATTTATACATCATTTTTTTGTATCGGTTTCGTAGTAAAAATTAAAAAGCTCTTTCTCCAAAAATTACAAATTCTTAAAGATTCTGATAACAATTATAGTAATATTTACGGCAAACTTCGCCGTTGTTTCTATACGAGAAATTTCTCTTAGGATAGTTTTTTCTTGAATATCTGCGATCATATAATTTTAAATCGAATATTGGAATCGCGAGAATGCACATCATTGCAGCTATTAG
Source organism: Sycophila sp. Sp_5 (assembly GCA_018906775.1). Classification (NCBI taxonomy): domain Eukaryota; kingdom Metazoa; phylum Arthropoda; class Insecta; order Hymenoptera; family Eurytomidae; genus Sycophila; species Sycophila sp. Sp_5. The sequence goes on from JACCID010000061.1 coordinate 685,595, forward strand.
AAAATTAAAAAGAAAATTCTACTGTATTCTATCTTATCATTTTATTTTCTTGGAATTCTTCCCTTGGTATAGCATCGCCCTTCCCCCCTGTTTATTGCATCACGGAACGTGTCGTGCTTTTGTCTCATTCTTTGGGTTATGCCACCGCCAGTCTAATTTTACGCTTGACAACGGTAACTTTCGACTTCCTGAGCTCATCTCTCCATCGTTTGTACATTCTGCTTCTTTCTCTCTCTCTCTCACCATCTTCTCACATCTTCTTTCTTCACTCGCGCTTTCTAATTCCTCGGTTCTCCTGCCTTTCTCTCCTCCCACACGCTCTTCCTCGGTTCATCTCCTCTTAGTCTCTTTTCTTTTCGTCGTTCGCATCCCATTTTTCTTGTTTGTGCTTAACGGTCGCCTTCCCCTGTTCAGCTTGTCATTTGGCCGACCTATTTCGCCTGTTACTTATAGTCCTCTTAATAAAAGTCCGGGATTTCGAGGCTAAAAGCGGCCGCTATAAAAATCGTTGAGTCGCCTCGCTTGCGCGCTGCAACCGAAGGTTCGCTGCCCAGATTACACGGGAATAACTGTCAGAATAGCGGCGTTGGAATTTGCCGTACGGATACTAAATTTTTTCTCTATTTAAATTCATCAACGATCATCTGATTACTCTGAATTAGAGAAAAAATTCTCCCTCTAAACATTTTTTACATTGAATAATCTTCTCCTATTTAGTCGCTATCTTCAGTGTCTTAAATATAACAACAATACATTTCGATACGAACACTGAATTACTTTCGCGTTAGTTTACAACTGTATTTTATAGCTCGAAAAATGGTATTACTAACTTGCTATGTTCAGGTTAGTCTTCTAGAATATTGAATATATTTTACGTTTCTTAATGTAATTTAATGTCTAATTAAAAGAACTTATGAGAATAATATTTAACACTAAAAAAAGACAATTTGTACTACGTTTTAAAGGAAAAATCGTCCTAACTCATGTATATCCCACTGTTCCTATAAAGCATAGTAATTTTTACTATAACATTTCTCTCTGTGTAGAAAACCAACTATTAACTGACAAACTATTGACTGTTTAGCTACTTTGAAGTGTGATTTGTCTGACATTAATTTTCCGTTTCGTTAAGAATTGGTATCACAATGTAAGATCAGTAGACATCGGAAACCTGGAATGACAAACACGTGCATTATATCGTTAAAATTAATAATATGTTTGCGAGGCATGTGATACTTGCTTGAAATCAGTTTGCATACACTTTGTAGTCGGTAGTGTATATAAGTATGAGCAACAGGAACTTTGTATTTCTGGCCTAAAGTGAGTCATCTCATTCTTTTTCTCCACCCACATAATTGCAGTATAGATGCGCTGGTGTTCGGTAACTTACCTTTGCGAATTCAACGTCCCTTTTATTCTCTTATGTATTGCTGAATTCACAACATTGAGTAATACATTATGTATCAGGACAAAGGAATAAACGAAATTTTTCGAAAGTAACTACTAACGCTTGATCAGTCTTGTGTCTTATATCTGTGACTTTAAAATAAATTACGTTGACACGTCCAAATGTTATTTTACACTGAGCAGTATATTTTATACTTATATTTCTATGTTTTGAAATGAATTAAACTTGTAAATTCTTATTCGAACCTTACTCGTGGATATCTCTTAAATTAGAGTAAAAAGTAAGTTTTGAAAATATTTTCAGTCGTGTCGCATTCTATCTCAACTTACACCGAACGTATTGAATTATTTATTTATTTTTTTTTCATTCTTCAAGATTTCTAGATTCTTTGTAATATGAGCGAAATAGAACATTAAAAAAAGTTCAAACCAGATTTTATATTTTACTAAAAGTAGACGAAAATGTCAATTTGTAGTAAAAAAATGTCATTTTCTAAAATTATTTCATTCTGTATTGCTTGTATTGAAATTCTGATTCGCTTACATTGTAGGAAATTTAAAAATCTTTAAATTAAAAAAAATAAATAAGTCAATATGTTGAGTGTAAGTTTGGATAGAGTGCGACACTTAATAAAAAATACAGGAGTCCAAAAAAACTCCGGTATTACGTGAAAATAACATAAATTTTTATTGAAAATTTCTTTCCGTGTAATGTTTTAATATTTTAAAAACTTTTCCTCGAAGGCTACTTCTGTTGACATAAGAAAGGTTTCACGGAGAGAAAAGTTTAAGTAAAAAATACAAAAATTTTAATAAAAATTACTATACTTTTTAGGAGTCCGAGGACAGACTTGAATTCTAGTAAAAATTACTTTACAGTATAGTAATTTTTAAATACAATAAAAATTAACATATATTTTACGAAAATTTACAATACAACATAGTAATTTTTACTATACCGGATAGGAATTTTTACTATGCCAGTATAGCAATTTTTACTGTGCCAGAATAGTAATTTTTCATGCAACTGATTAGGAAAAAGAGAATTAGAGAATTCTCTTATGTATCCTTTTTATTTAATCCTTCTGGTCTTTTCAAACTTGGAACCTACGAAGATTTTATGATTTTGACATTTTGTACTTATTTATTATATATTATATACTTTACGATTGGAAATCCGCTCGCTTACAAATATAATTTTAGCCTGCCTACACCTACACTAACTGATTATTTATCGACGCGTGAGAATAATATTTTACGCAACATATTAACGCAAGTTCACAGTGTTGAAGATTATTCAAATCGTCCTTATATACTAACTGAACAGATGTCTGTCCACTTGCGAGTTGTACAGCGGGGGTAGACGCCATCTAGTTCTGTCTTATACGATTAAATGGCGCTAAATTTAAAAATGTAACCTAAAAACATTACAGTGAAAAGAAAGCGTAGTCGCTGACCATTGTAAACTCGCCGCAGATCGGAGGTGCAGGTCACGTGACATACCGCGACATTTGTATTTTCGATACAGAGTTACTTAATTTTTACTATTCTGTATTGTAAGACTTGTGAGGACATATAATAATATTTCTAAGCTTTAGATTTTACTATACTGTACAGCAAAATTTTAATATAAATTGTAGAAAAAATTACAATAAATTCGTTTAAAATTTCCAAGATCGTATATCGTTTATTATATCTATAATTTTTACTATGCAATCTAGTAATTTTTACAGCATTTTTAGTATTCTTTAATATTGTCTGTGTTAAAACTTTCAAAATATGTAGCAATTATCATTATAATTCGAGTCTGTCCCGCGCCTACTATGGAGTATAGTAATTTTTCCTCGAACGTTTCTCTCCGTGTATATACGACTAATCCTGTGACGACCCGCACTTTCACTTGCGGAAAAACAATGAAAATTAATTAATTAAATAAAAATAAATTAATAACGCGGTCAATAGAGTGATCTTGCGCCGGGTCGATCCGCTATATTTGTATATATGTGCGAGAGAATCAGCTAACTTTAAACATAAGAAACACGAACCCTTAATAAACCGTGACAACACGAAGCGCGAAAATTTAAATTTAAAATTTTGTTATTTTGAAAATATCAAATCCAATACTCGACGTGTACATAACAACCCTAAGAATTTTTAATCTGCGGATCGAATGCATCGCAGATCATTGCTAGGTCGTTGACAATAATGATGAATACGAGGTCGGTTGATTCTGGACAAACTGCGAAATGGATGCTCTCGCTTGAGCTGCAGTTAATCGAGTACCTTCTACGTCTCACAATGCAAGAAATTATATAGATTAAAGCCCTTTATGTAGACAAGCGAGATTGATGCTAGTTGCTCGGCAGGCGGTTAAGATTGCGAAGTGACGCTTAACAATTCTGATATTCTGCTATGACCCTGTAAATGCTCGAGAAACCAGAATACAGAGCTCGATTCAATGACATCGCCTGTAAACACATCATATGCACTTATATTTATATGTGATTCATGCTCAGCACGCGCATTATCTTCCTCCAGCGATCATCTTGCGACGGTAATACGGAGAAGGAGAAGAGAAAAAAAGCTGTGTCAGCAAGATCTTTCTTGAGAGTGAATTCTACCGGTCGATTTGATGGAGCGCTTGCGAAATTTAATTGCCGTAATAGAAAATGCATGTGTCATTTGTACCTCGGATTCGCTTCGTAATTCACCAGATGTATCATGAGTTCAAAGTATCCAAAAACGGAATAAGTAAACAAATGCTTTAAACGGTCCGTGATGATATCGTAAAACTTTTTTATTACTCTATTATCCACTACAGTGCACTAACGTTCACTTTTAATTTTTTTTAAATATACACTGATAGAAAAGATTCTTTAACCCAAAGTCTTCGCGGCTTTAAAAAATAATTTTGTCATGGTATTTGAAATAAAGATGTATGCATTAGCATTCAAGAAATATTTCTTAATAGTTAATGCGCGATCATGTTTACAGACAAAAATCCTGTGGATGGCTTAATAGTTAATGCACCGTTTCTTTACATCTAATACCTACGCCTTTGGACTATATTAAATGCGCACGGCTTTATATTAAAGACACTGGCTTTGGATCAAAGGATCTTTTCTATCAGTGTACATTTCTTTCCGTTGTAAATGGAAATAGTCTTCCATTAAAGCATCGTGTGCTTAATGTAATTATTTCATTCATAAGTTTTGACAGTCTGAAATTGTTAACATGCATATAAAAATATTACAAGCTACGAAATCCGTGTAAGTCAGTGGAATATCGCATGATCTGTCATCGATTTCAACCGGTTTTATCGGCCGAATAACAACTCGACAATGCCAATCGACGCAGCAAAAATGCATGTAAAGCAATAACCGATTAATCAGCTTAAAACTGCCTTTTTAAACTATTTATCGAATGCAAATGCCTTTAATAAGACACAAGGGCAACGATTCTTTTGTACAACATAATTGCTTTATCATATTGAACCTCTTAATAAGCTGTGACTTGCAGGTAAGAGATGCAAATTCAATTAATAAAAATACTGCTGCGTCTTGGAATATATTCATGTACGCGGCTGTTATTGCCGTTGCAGTCAACATCCATAAACGTCTCTCACCTCACGCTTTCTCTCTTCCTCCTCCACAGTCTTACAACTACCCATTTGCATCGACGCGCTGGTGGAGAGGATGTTTTTCTTATTTTTTAGGTTGATGAACCCCTTTCCGTGCAATTTTTAGATCGTTTCGCCCAGTCTCGCGGAATTTCATCATCACTCGGCTGTTGAATTTCGCAGTATGATATTAAAAACATCTGCTTTTCAATGTCCGCTCTCCTGTCGCTTGTAAGAAACGAATTTATTTTATAAAACTCTGACAGAGTTTGCCGTGTGAAAGCGCCCGTATGGAAATTTTTTTCCATCTGCGCCATCCTATGGAATATTTACACGGAAACGGAAGTCGCTTTCATCTTTCCTTTTTACAACTTTCGCCGAACTTATTTCTCACTTTTACATAATGTGCAACAATATATTTAGACTTTATAGACTTTATATATTCTTCATATTATTTATATAAATGACTTTATATATTATTCATATAAATGTATCCGTCCATTCAATTATAAATAAAAACCCATTCTATATGAGTAGCAATACCATTTTCTATTATATACTGGCTTATAAGTTAATCCTCAGTTATTTTTATACAATTCAATATTTTAGATTTAGACATGCAAATGAGAAAATCTAAAAAAAACACCTGAGATGGTTCACCTGGAAAAAAATAAGTATTGGCAAACCTCTGGTCAATTTTTTTCGCCTTCTATGGGCCATACAACCTTGCGGGAAAATTAACCATCATTTATGTTGTTGTAATTAACGTCTGCCCAGATTTTTCGACTACCAACTATTTTGATAGATTGGCATATTATGTTAAAATTATGTTCACTGAATTAAACGCAGAAGAGCCAGATGCGCGCGCAACTGTTTGCACGCTCTTTCTCTCTCCCTCTTATGTCTGCTTACAGCTCCTAAACAGTTATATGACTATACTGAATCGTAGGTTATATTTCGATATTTTGGAGTAGCGTTCAAACATACTGTTTAATTTGTTATTTTATATATAAAAATAAAATGGAGTTCTCTAGAAGCTGGCGTCACACCACAGTCTCCCAATATGTTCGAAATATGTTAAATAATCTGCCCACTGAACAGAAGATTTAACATTTTCTGCCTAAAAGCTCCTTAATTTTCCGGCAGGGAATAGATGAAAAAAATTGCGAATATATGATTTCGAAATAGTTATTTTTTTATTTGCAAATGAATGTTTTAAATACAAAATTCGTAAAATTAATATTTTCGTTATACGAAAATTAATTTATATCAGCTGTAAGTACTTATGTATGATTGCACCGACATTCCAAAGTAATAACAAATAATGATAATAATTGTTAAACAATGTTTTTTTATTAATACTAAATGTATTTTTTCTTTTACGATCCTTTTGGGGGCAGTGATATTGCACAAATTTTGTGTAAGATATACAGTTTGCATGTCTTGTCTTTTAGGCCAAAAAAAAATTTTCTCATTTGACACTTGATGCTTTTTTAGTTGTAGAAGAGAATATTAAGTCAATCGATGATCTAATAACTAAAATCTTACAAGTCTAATTACAAGTGAGAAAACATTAATTAATCCTCTGCATAATTTCTTTTTTAATATTAAGCAAAATTGAGAGTACTTACAACTAACAACTTATTCCATTTAATAACATAGTCCATTCCCTGCCGGAAAATTAAGGAGCTTTTAGGCAGAAAATGCTAAATCTTCTGTTCAGTGGGCAGATTATTTAATATATTTAAAACATATTTGGAGGCTGTGGTGTGACGCCAGCTGGTTAAAATCTGTTCTAAATTCTATTATTCAATTAAAGGTTATAACGGTATATAGGAACCGCGAGTTTATATACTTTATATTTTTTAACTTGTTGCGCATTTTTTAATTTGAAGAGAGAGAGAGTAGGAAGAGAAACAAAATAGGTATACAAATTTTTCAATATTTATTGATACAATTTATTAGAGTGCTCCAAAAATTAACAAATTTAACATTTTAAATATTAATATTACATAAACATAATATTAAATAAGCTATCCTTCCACTTGACCACATTAGTAAAGACATCAGTTAATGAACTATTAAACATATCTTGACTGATATTTAGTGTTTTTTCTTTTCTTGCGTTAGTTATCGCAGCTGAAAATAAATAAATTAAGATTATAAACATTTTAATAATTATAAGCGATAGTGAAAACAGATATTACCTTCTATAAGAGTACACAGTCCAGTCGATCTGAATTTATATTTGTTTTTATTGTTTGAAGAAGTTCTTATAGCTGTAAACTGCATGGCCAAGTTCTTACTAAGAAATTTTTATACGTATTCTTCATCACTGCTTAATGCTTCACTATCACACGCACTATTGCTGTCACTGCTGTTACTACTATTTTTATAAAGGGGTAAACGTACTACATTACATTCAGTAATACTAGCAACTGATCCATCTGAGGAATGTGTTGAATCTTTGTGTCAATTCTTTTCCAAGTCACTGTATTGTCTTAAAAGTTGTTCATAATTTTTTCTGCTCACTTTTTTTAAATAACGTTTCCTTCTAAACAGTATGTTTGAAAGCTACTCCAAAATATCGAAATATAACCTACAATTCAGTATAGTCACATAACCATTTAGGAGCTGCAAGCAGACATAAGAGGAAGAGAGAAAGAGCGTGCAAACAGTTGCGCGCGCATCTGGCTCTTCAGCGTTTAATTCAATGCTAAACATAATTTTAACATAATATACCAGTCTATCAAAATAGTAGAAAAATCTAGGCAGACGTTAATTACAACAACATAAGTGATGGTTAATTTACCGGCAGGGTTAAAATGATGAGTTTTCTTGGAAATAAATTGAAAACTTATCAAAATTCCTACAAATTTTCCTAATATGGCAAAATTTGCGTTTTGCGAGTTTGCCTTATAAAAATTTTTATTCTGTTAGTCTGTGGTTCGGTTCGCTGCATAATGTATATTTGACTCCAATAGAGTTAATTTTCACTCTATTTTACTCCAACTAATTTAGCATGTAAATGTATGTATACACATATGTACGTATACACCTCGATTCAGGTTGCGTGTTTATATCACTTGTGGAAAGAAATAAACGTTTTTGTTTGTCTGTTCCTTTATTTTTTTATAGTTAAAATAAAAATATTAAAATAATTTTTCTGCGTTCGCATAAGAACAGTAATTTATTTTGAAAGTAGCTGTTCAATTCCACGGGATCCTCTAATGGCTTTTTCATTTATTCACGTATTTAAATACGATTACATAAAATTTTAACAAAACTCCATCGCTCTAATGGCAGGACTGCATGGGTACAGTGGAACACTTAAACATTTTTCATTTTTGTTCATCTTTCAACACAATACATTTGTGCACATACGCTTATGCGCATTCACGCACAAAACTCGGGACATAAGTAATAATAATTTTAAGTAAAAACGAGGGTTATGAAAATTGATATCGTCTCTTTTTTTAGAGTTGTTTGTTTTGTTTTAAAAAAATATTAGCGAAGACATTTTTTGCATCCATTAACCCGTTTTGGCCCAAACTGGCATAAATTTGTTGTGTCTTTCAAGTGATTATTTACCTATGTAACGGCTATTTAAAAAATTCGAGAAGCATATTTTCTAACGTATTTTTGTCCGTACTTTTCAAATCTGCAAACAGTTTTTTTCTACAACTTTTCATTTTTTCAAAATGGCGGATTGTTTACAAAAAAATGTGATTTTCTTTTATTTTTGATCCGTTTAGCGGCCTGGCAGATAATGTTACCGTTATTGAACCGCTCTTGGCGATTGGATTCTGTGGCATAACTACAATAGCTAAAATTTGCGGGGTTCGGCGATTCAAAATTCAAAATGGCCGTTCCAATATGGCGGTTTTTGTGAAACAGCATGCTAAAAAAATTCATGATTTTTTTTCTGGATATGGTTGCACTTATCGAAAAAAAGTTATAGAACAAAAAGTGTTTAGAATCATCCAAAAAACATGTATGAATTTTTTCAAAAATTTTTGAGCAATTTAGAAATTTTCAAAAATTTTCCATTTTGAAAAATTTGAAATTTACTCAAAAACTTCTGAAAAAAATCATACGTATACTTTCAATAATTTTGAAAACTTTTTGTTCTATAACTTTTTTTCGTTAAGTGCAACCATGTCCAGAAAAAAAATCATGAATTTTTTCAGCATGCTGTTTCACAAAAACCGCCATATTGGAACGGCCATTTTGAATTTTGAATCGCCAAACCCCGCAACTTTTAGCTATTGTAGTTATGCCACAGGATCCAATCGCCCAAAGCGATTCAATAACGGTAACATTATCTGCCAGGCCGTTAAACGGATCAAAAATAAAAGAAAATCACATTTTTTTGTAAACAATCCGCCATTTTGAAAAAATGAAAAGTTGTAGAAAAAAACTGTTAGCAGATTTGAAAAGTACGGACAAAAATACGTTAGAAAATATGCTTCTCGAATTTTTTAAGTAACCGTTACATAGGTAAATAATCACTTGAAAGACACAACAAATTTATGCCAGTTTGGGCCGAAACGGGTTAAGAAGGTCCTTTGCTCGACAAACACAATTTTCTGAGAGCTTTCCAGTTCATGGAACATGTCCTTAAAATATACTTATTTCTAGCACAAGTTTCATTCGCGGACAATTTGGCTAAGCAAAATTATGCATTCTTAGTGCAAAGAGAAAATTTATATATCATTCACCTGAGTCACTATCTAAAATGGAATGAAAGAAAAACCACTAGAATAATTAGTGAAATTTGACTAATAATTAGTAAAAAGCACTTGAACATTTATACCAATCCAGCATTGAGGGAGCTACTTCTCCTAATTTAAGTAATTTTTCATTAATTCAACTGCAGCGAACGAATTAGCGATAAAAGCCACTGCCTCCGAAGGAGTTGTCATTTAAAAATGGAAGACGACCCCGCGTTAGAAAGAGAGGATACAGTTTGAAGCTATGCAGTACCGGCAGAAGCAGAGATGGCTGCAGCAAGTCGCCGAGTGACACGTCATTAGGCAATTGTTTTTGGAATAATATCCCGCGGCCGCTCGCTAGCCCAGGCCTCGTCGCGCTGGCAAGCGCGCAATCCGCTAATTACCCGAAACAGTCTAAAGCGCCCTGGCGCGTCCACGTGTGTGCGCGCCGCGTCCACGAGGGATCTGGGTCGATCTAGAAATAGCCTCGGATGCATTCAACCTCCTCCACTCGCTAGAGCAGCCTAGGCTCTCCGGGAGGAGGAAAGAGAACTGCGCCCGCCACCGGCGCGACACCACCCGCATTTCTCTCTCTCTCTCTCTCGCCTCTCCCTCTCCCATTGAATAAAGCCCAAGTGGCGCTCGCACGTCTCCCAATCAACGTCGACGCGTGGCGGTCGGGCGATCGACGCGACGGAGGCACCCACATAAGTCGCTTTCTCATTGGCCGATCGTCGCAAATCGCTGGCCAAGAAAACTCCGACGGCCATCGGCTTCTCCTCTCGCATGCTCTCGGAGTTCGCCTAGATAAATATCGCCTGCGATTTGTGGAAATCTTACCGATACTAGATCGAGGCCCGATTCTTTTTACACTTTACGAAATCGCTCGACACGCTTCTTCTCTCTCCTCTTCGTTATTGCTCATCAGCTCTTGCATCTAGATAAATACTTTTATTTGCCGTCTTTCGATTAATTCGGTCGGCGCTATTTTCTCAAATAAAAATAGATTCGAAGAGTCTTAATGGGAAATTGACTAGGAATCGACCAGATACACTGAGAAAAAAGATTCCTTACTGTTAATAATAATTCTTAACTGTTATGATGTGGGACTTTAATTTTTCGTAATTGCATCTTATACTTAACAATTAAGAAATAAGCAGTTGAGGTAGGTTAAAGCGAAGTCACGTTCAGTCCTTAATAATTAAGTATTCGTTTCGTTACAGTAAATGCATGTACAATTGAATGAAGACAAACTGTATTAAAAATTTTATCTAAAATAAATCATATTGAGGTTATGAATCGAAGGTAATATGAAAAATAACACTCACGCGCGCACTCACCAATGTTATAAATAGCGATTCCTTAACTATTAAGAAATATGTACTCATTATGAATGATACGTAAAATGAACAAATGAAATCTATTTTTCTTAACGGTTAAGAAATGTGCATTAAGATTTAATGCTATGTATTAACTATAACTGTTGCGTTACATACAAAATTCAAGGAAATTGATTACTTTACAATAAGGAATCTTTTTTCTCAGTGTACCATGCAGTCAAAAATCATACCAGAAATCTAGTAATAGTGACCATTTCTTCTGATAATCTCATCAACTCTGACCAAACAAAAATATTATTTTTGTTTTTTATTTATTGTATTTTATCTTCTATTTTACGAAAACAGTATCTTGTACATATTTCGTAATGTTCTATTTTAAAGCGTGTTTTTCCTGAATCGATTCTAATTTGGATACCTAAGACATCATGCTTATAATTCTGCTTTAATTATCTGATAATGAACTTTGACAATAGTAGTTTTTGATGCTAGTGCGTCAGGAGTGATTCTCGGACGAATGGGAGGATATGGCCCGAGCGAAGTGAGGGTGATCATTCACACGAGTCCAGAAATCACTTCGACACAAGTTTCGAACAATATTTTATGCAACGAGGGCGTAAAGTGCTGATTTATAAAATGTAAGATTGCCCAACTGTGCTTCACGCACTGCTTTACGCACGAAGTTGCATAAAATTTTGTTTCTAAGTGTACTATAAATAATAAGTTATATGTTTTTTTAATTTTTAAGCTTATTAGTAGTAATAAAATGGCACAGATAATAAATTTAGAGTAATTGGAAATTTTAAAAGCTCAGCAATCATTTGGTTACTTTATTACAATTTAATATCACAACTCAGAACTGCAAGTTTAACTCTTAAGCAATATTATATATTTAATTATTTTTACAAAGTTAAGTTAAAAATTGATAGATCTACGTGAAAATAGGGTTAAAGTTGTAACTAATGGTGGACTAAGAGCGCAAAGCAAAAGGGAAAAGAGATGAGGCTTCTCGCCGTTAAATTGGTAAAAAAAGTTTGTCTCCGAAAGATGCATGATCCATTCGATGAATCATTGGGAGTGAAAGTATAAGCGGGCGCGCTCGCGAAGGGCGAGATCAAATCGTTGCGCACGAATCCTGCAGCAGTTCGCGCGGCAGCTGTCGCTTTGATTCACTGCTTCCTGCGCCCATCGTCGTATTTTTGTCGACGAGCTTCCACTTTTCTTTCGACCTTTTTTCCCCTGCTCGCGCACGCCGTGCCTGATCTGTTCTTTTTCGCTCCTCACGCTCTCGCCTCTTCATTTAAATGGGCTTTATTATTCCATTTTTCAATGTAACCGAAAAGCAAACACCCAACTTAAAGAATTCATTCATTCTATAATTGTAAAAGAAAATAAAAGATTATCTTCTTACGTACGAAGACTATTTTAAATATACAGTTAATATATTCAAACATTAAAAATATAATTATCTATCTTTTCAGGTATGCAAGGAGTGATATCAACTTAATTACAATACAAGCATCAGACTGTGAGATAAAATATTTAATTTACTATAAGTTATTTTAAATCAAAGTAAACTAAGCGGTATAAATGTCGTAAATTCTCACAATTAAAGTAAAGAAAATTGTCGGTATATTTATTGTTTTTTCTACACTTGGGAGTTTAATTGTTCGATGTTTTCTTTGATCGACAAAATGAGGAAAGAAAAATAAGGATCCTCCCAAAGATTTTACGAGGGACATTTGACATTTTGAAAATCATAATTTAATGCTGTTTTATTGTAAATTACGTAAAAAATTCGTCGCATCACTTAAATTCTCCCCTTGAATGCTGCTCGCGAATCGCAAGGGACTTTATAGGTTTTTTAGTATCCCATAAATAAAATCCCACGAGAGAAGTCTGGGAGGGTGTCACGCAGCGAGGCGCAGTGAGAAGTGCAGAGGAGTAGGTCCTGAAAGGCTCATCTCAACTCTGTGTCCTGGGCAGTTTTATAAATAAGGGAAAAATGTGCGAAAAGAGCGAGGAAGGCGCGCCCAAGGCACCGCTCGCGTCTGCGATTTAACGAGCGCTATTATGACCTAGTTGCATCGGCCGCATAAATCCTGCAAGCGTATTAATTTCCCGCGGGCGCCGCGAAGAGCGTCGTCCGGCACTCCTCGCAAACAAATTAACCTCGGCCATCTCTTCTCCTCCTTTTTCCTATTTCTCCTTACATTCACTTTATACTCATTTTGTTTCCCTACTTTTCGTACCTCTTGCCAAAAACATTTAATGTTTTCATTAAGTTAATTCCTCAAAATCCAAAAATTATAATCGCATACTCTTCCGTATTTTTCATTCAGCATTAGAAAAAAATTCTAAAAAATACTACAACTATTTAATTTTTTATGAGTTTATTGACACACAAGAGCTGCTAGAGTACCTAAGCCTTACAAATTTTCCATTTTAACGAATATTTACACGTATTAAAAAGACGGTTTGTAGTTGTTCCAATTAAAATCGTTGTAAATAATCATAAACACCAATTGTTTAGGGTTATTCGCTGTTATTTAGAAGATTAGTAGCATGTAGTCATAAACGAAGCAGCGAAATTAGATTGAACTGTTTTTATTTTATGATGAAACCGCAAGAAATCTACATGGTTTGTCTAGAACTTATATATAGAACCAGGAAAATTCTTGACGAAAATTAAATACATCTTTTATATAGCACTGTCTGTTTTGTCTATTAGATATCTTTTAATAATCTATCGACATTATTACTTAAAAACGGTATAAAAAATAACGTTTAAAAGAAATTAAAAAGATTTATTCTAAATTTGATTTAAATAATTTTATTGTATGGTATAAAAATCAGTGGTCATGATTATTTTAAATTTTATAAACGATCTTACACTGAGAGAAACAATATAACAAAAATTAGAATATTTTTAATATAAATTAATAGGTAACTTTGCAATCGACCCCTATACTTGATTTTAAAGAAAAATTGCTATGTCACTTAGTAAATTTTATATTAATAAATTTTACTAAGTCAAATAGTAATTTTAATCGATATGTAATAAATATAAAAAACAAGAAATGCCTTGTGTATTTGGTATTAACGAAATTCACCGTGTTTTATTGTGATCCACCGCATCGACAGGGATTCGAACCTAAGTCCCCATTTGACCAGCGTTGTTATAGTAGCCTAAGCACTTAGACCACTAGACCACCGACTGTATTTAGGAATTTACATATAATTACAATTTTATATTAATATTAATAATTAATTTAAAAAAATTAATTATTATTTCTGCATATCATTAATATTGATATTTCTATATATTATAAGGATACAGAAAATTTAACCGGAAAGGCGTTTATGATCTATCAAAACTATCAGCGTAACCTATAATTCGACTGGAGTCGCTGCAGCGCCGCGAGCGACAACTTGGGTAGATATTGTAAAAACCTTAACAAATTTTACTATGTAACATAGCAACACTCATAGATATTGACGAATAGAGTACATTTTGTAAAGTTACTTAGTAAAATATATTCAGGTGCTAACAAAATTTAAATTATTTTTAATAAATTTTACATTATTACGATACAAATATTACTGTTCAAAATTTTTACTATGTTACACAACAAATTTTCTAAAGCATAATAACATTATTTAATCGAAAATAAAAGAAATATTATTGACACCATAGTGAAATAGGCTATAGTGCCAATATGATTCCTATGTTACTTAGTAATTATTTCTAGAATTCTAATAATTTTTATTACGTACTTCTCTCAGTGTAGTATTTCGTAGCATTTATTCTTTAAAATTAATTTAACAATACTGACCTAATGTCTTTTCAAATTTATAAGAATTAAAAATTAAAATTAAAGAACTTTTATGAGTAATCTTCTGAAACAGTTGGAGGATACAATTTCGGAAGTATAAGTGTTATCTCACGGACTATATTTTGAGAGTACTTTCTCCTCGAGTTGCACATGATTTACGCACATTTTTTTTCAATTTAATTGGGTTAACTCTTCTTAAAGAATTTCATGCGAGTAAAAGGGATAGAGCGGATCTAACACGTACTTCCGCTTGGCCGACACTCCTTTTTGGTTATTTAGCGCACTTTCTTTACTTGCTTCCTCGGCAAAGTCGTTGAAGTCCTTACGTAACAATTTGACGGGAGTTCCACAATGATACTTCAAATGGGACAGACGAAGCAATGTCGTAGAGAGTAATAGAGATAAGACATGCCTCTGTAATACATTTAACTTGCCTGCAAATCCAATTTTAATTTCGGCTTTTAAAGTTGTAACAAAAAACGTAGTACTACAGCTCTTTTAAAATCTTCTTTTTTAAATAAACTTATTCATATACATAAACACATACAAATATTTTTGATATTCATATCTAATAATTATTTATCATTTAGTTCAAATCAACGGAACTGTAAAAGGAGAAAAAACATAACAGACTAGTTATTTATTTATTTATTTATTTATTTATTTATTTAAACCAGATAAATTTACAAAGAGTAAATCTAATCTAAGAGTAAATCTTAAAGGAGGTAAAGAAGGTTACCTGTATATGTATTGATAACATTTTTTTATAATTCGGAATATAATATAAAAATGTAAATCTTTTAGAATTGTAACATGCGTTACATCTTCTAATTCAGTCGATAAAAAGAGCAGTTTATCTTTCACGAGAATATACTGACCAAATAATAGAGTCAAATAGAACCGAAATTAATAAATTAGTCGAATTTAATTAATCGATATTTGAGTAATTAAATCTGAAACTAATATTTAAAATGATTACTTTTTATCTTAACGTTCTTAAATAAAGACACTAGTATGAATCTGAATGAATTTTTGATTAAAGACAATTTTTTGATTGAAGACCATATAGTATCGTAAAAAAAGTAAGCGATAAAAATATTATATTATTATATTGCGCGACTATAGCCGCATTAGTGCTTGCTTTGAATAGTTCCTGGCGCGCAATACGAAAAGTATAATGGTGCGAGCAAGTAGTAATGCTCCCTTAGAACGCGAATGGTCAGCCGCGTTACAACACGGCAGGCGCAGCGCGGAGTTGACGGAGACGAAGGCCGTTCTAGGTCGCTTTGCCGGACTTCGGACTCTTAGCCAATAGATTACGTCATTAAATTGATCTTTTTTTTATGCGTTCTTGAAAATCATTTGAGCGCAGCTTTAAACGTACGAGGGGAAAAAAGTAAACTTGTCTATTCTTGGAAAATTATACCAGAGTGGAATATTACGAGTTAAATTAACTCCCTGTTTTGGCAAATCTTGTAATCATTAACAAGCTCTTTAGGCGATACAATAAATTAATAAATAATGCATGTCATAATTATTTTACAAAATTTATTTGCAGAAATAAAACAATGAATTATGCAGTTCATATTAACAATATTGCAAATATTTCTTTATTTTTGCTTTTTCTAGAAAAAAATATTAATTTAGTTGTTTAGTTTAGTTAAAATTGCCCGAGAATACTCGTACCATGTCCACACACTTCTAGATTGATTTTATCATGAAGGTTTCTTCAGCTGACATACTTGTCTTCCTAATTTTATTCACGTTTCTTTCCTTCGACATCACTATTGCCCTCTTTATCTTTTTTGCTTCCATTACTACTTAATTTTGTTTTATCAATTTCAGAAATTAGTAGGAAACTACTGATTGCTTATCTTTATTTAAAAAAATTCGTTTCTTTGAATTTTCATTGTATAATAGTTGTACTCTCTAAAGTAGAATAAGTGAAATTTCACTTATTTGAAGTGACTATTCACTTATTCGCCATGTCAAATGTCTTTCACGTTAAATAAGTGAATAGTCACTTATTACATATGAAAATAATTTACTTATGGAATAAGTGAAATGTTTGACTTTTTTAATAAGACAAAATCCTCTTATTGAAGAAGTTACATTTTTTACATTAAAAATAAGTGGAAAAATAAGCAAGGAAAATATTTGTTGGGAAATTATAAAGTATTTAAAACTTTTTACAATAAAAATTATGATATTTTTATGTTACAAATGTAACATAATTTATAAAACGTGAAAGTTATATAACAAATATAATCATAAATATAGCTAATTTGTATCGCCATCTGATTCGATATTATTCAAATTTATTGAATTTAAATTAACATTGAGCGACATTACTATCCTTGAACCTAATTTTTCTGATAATTTATAGATATAAAATTCTATAAATTCATAGAATTTTTTTAAACATTCAGGATATTTTACATTTAAAGTAAAATACAATTTGAATAATAAATCAAATGTTGATACGAAATCATTTTTGTTGCTTCGATAAATATTAAATGTATCAACTACAACATAATAATTGTTGGTGGATTTTACTAAGTAAGGCTGCACTGCAGAATTTGAATTTCTAATTTTGTTGGCGACAAACAAATCTAATTTATCAGCAGCCTGAAAAATTATTAATAATTAAATAATTTGCCTTTTATAGTAATATTTATAGGTAAGTAATACTTACAGGTAAAACTTTCAAAAATGATTTGCGCACATCAATAGACTTTTTAGTGCATTTTCTTTCCTGACTTTGAGCCTTCGATTTGATTTTTCCACCATTACTAACTGGTAATAATTCTATCAAGAGTAAGATAGACTTTAAAGATTCTAAAAAATTAAACAATAATACAGATAAATAAACGATAAATAATAAATAAACAACGCAGTTGAAGTATTTACTTACCATCATCAATATCTTCATATTTTATTAATAAATCTGGTTTGTAAATTTTTATATAAATTTTTATTCTTTGTTGGTAGTAACTTGAAAATTTAATTAGGAAGTTATCTCCTACGTTAGAATGTAATAACTTGAATTCTTCGTGAATCTGAAATCAAATACAAATATTATAGATAATGTAAAAAATATTAACAAGACGTGAACAAAATTTACCATTTCACCATTATAATCTAATAAACGCTCATATTTTTTAAATATTTCTGTCGCTGATGGCTGTTTTTCTATAATCCATATTCGCCTATTTGTATATGTTGTCATTAAACACTCCTTCATAGCTGCTTTGTTAGATTCCGATGGATTCTTGTGTTTCATCCAAGCTATCTGGAAGTGAACAAATATATAATTTCTATTGTACTATTTACAGATTTTAACAAATATACCTATTCTGATAACTCGTCTTCGCTTATTTCAGTAACATAATTTTCATTAGATTTTAGATTAGATTCACTACTTTTTCCTGCAACTGCCTTTCGGCAGTATTTTCTATCTTGCAGTTGTAGCTTTTTTTGCAGTGTTTGCAAACGATAATCGATGAATCACAACTTCGTAGTAGGGTTATAATATTGTTCCTGAAGCATTAGACAATGAAATAAATTTTTTAAAATTTGATTATATAAATTTTACTTACATATCCGAGCAATCTTGGATTTTTTAGTAAAAGAAGTTCCGATACAATGGCTAATGCAATTTTGGACTCGTGTGGTGGGTAACTTTAATAACAATAATTAACGTATATATTTTTACAGTAGAAGTATTAGAGTTAATAAAAAACTGTAATACAATAATATTCGAACCTACCAAGTTCCATCAACAGCAGTTAGTTCTGCTACAACGATACGGATCAAGTTTTTTTGGGTCACAATCAGTAAATACAGAATTTGCTGCAGCAATAACTACATTTCCTTGTTTGTAGTTTAATAGCGTTTCTTCAACTGTGGAATATCTCTGCAAATGTGAAAAAAAATATTTTTAAAACAATTTCTAATTAAAGAAAATTAATAATATGTTGTAAATATATTTTACCGAAAATTGGAAAACGTTGATTTTTGCCGAGTCCTCAGAAGTTTTTTTATTACATGCATTTTCATGTTTTGATGTACTTGGTTCGTCGCAAAATGGTTCAACTAATGATATTTCTGTTGAAGAATCACTCATGTTTTTCTTTTTTGTATTTGTCGATTCATCATCTAAAATATCATCTTTGCATTTTCTTTTCATCGTATCTCGATATTCTTCAATAAATTCCGGCTGTAGTAAACCTCCATCAGAGTGAACGTCAAATAAACCTTCTGGAATCTATATGTTGCATTGAGCTATGTTTCGACTTGGACAAACCAAGGAACACTGCTCATCGTTTTGTAAATTAATGACAAAAGGATTGCTTTGAAAATAATAATGAATTTTATTGATGCTTTTGAAGACAAGGGTGAGCGATCCTTGCGTAGGATGCTCTTGCGAGGCGCATAGCTTGCGCTTATCTATAGAACTGAGTACTGGACAAAGTTTTGTGTAGAGAGACAGTTTTGTGCAGAGTTTTGTATAGAGCAGGTAACAAAAATTGCTAGCGGTGGGGATGCACAGATGGAGAGGATTCAAGAAAAAGTGCGAGGTATGAACGTGTTAGGAATTAGTCGTGGAGCGAGTAATCATAGGTTAATTGCGGTACTGTGGGAAGTTTTATTAGGAGGGACAGTAAGATGCGTGATTTTTATTGAGGGTTGACCATTCAGTTCAACAAATGATTTTCCATTGATACATTCATCTACAATTATTTAAAATATTATTAAGATTGACAAAACTTGTAAGAAAATGTGAAAATGAGTAGGATACAATTAAAAAGCAAACTTTAATAGTAATAAATAAAAACATTTTACAATTGAAGAATTTAGGATTACATATTTTGAAATTCATGCTTTGCACAGGTATCATTAACATTAATATTTTCCATTATTTATAATTTTGAAAAAATGACAATTGGTCTTAATAGTTTTTAAAACTGTTTAAAAATATCCAATTTTGAAGCCATTCTGTTTTTAGATTATTATATTCGTAATTATAGAACAAAGTATTTAAATAATTTTATATCCCTCTTCAATAAATTATATCTCATTCAATGTCTGTATGAGTTTCCAGGTATACAGCTGTTATGGTTGGGTTATGGATAGAGGCAATAGTGCGGGTTTATATTTTATGAATCTTAGGTTTAATGTGACACATGTGGTTTGTGATGTGTATGAGTTTAAGGTTTATAATTTATGGATTTAAAATTTGTAAGCTTATATTTTACAAATACAAATTTCGTTTGCTTATTTAAGATTTTAGATTTAAGAGATAGTTTTTATGTTTTATCGTGCAATCGTGCAATATTCTTTGGAAATTCTTGACATAATTATTCCAATTCATGGTCTAAGAATAAAATCAAGAATTTTTATTGTATTAGTATGTTAATGCTATGATCATTAAAAACAAAAACCATTGTACATGCAACCAGTTTAATCACCCAAAGTATATAGTTTACTATTATTCTTACTGTGGCGTCATAATGTATGTCGAAGACTTGCATATACATTTTTGGAAGTTCCTTTGTTCCAATGAGAAATGGTTCTCTGGTATTGCAATTCGGACACTTTAACCTTTAGATGTCCGGAATACGGCTCTAGGCGTAAGGGGTCTGACTCACCAACATCGCAATTTAGTTTGGCTCTAACTCAGGGACCTTAGACCACATTCCTATAGAAAAATGCGATTTTCAAATTTTTCAAAACCCCGGCCCTCTAAAGGTTAATAAATTGTAATTCTTGATTATCCTTTACTAATTGAATGGAATACGCATGAACACTGGTATCAAAATTTAGTGTTTTGCAAACAGAAGTTAACAAATAAATTTGATCATTTCTTAAAACTATTATTTCTTCTATTCGCCCAAATAGTATTAAATCATTTCGATCACAAATTTTTCCAAGAACAACAAATAAACCTTTTCGAAATTCTATTCCGTTGACAAATAATTTTTTTGCGCAAGAAATTACTTCATTACTGGTATATCCTAAGTTTAATAGATATGTTCTACTTAAAGCAGTATCAACCATTTTTATTGTATTACTTACAACTTCAAGTGAGTTTATTTTCATGTTTTCTAATCCCCACTTTGTACTTTGTATAGACTGACAAATTCTTATTAAAGTTTTCTGAGCTCTTAATTTCAATTCACTATGTTTCGCTTCAGATCTCATACACCAAAAATTTAGCAATGGCCCTGACCATTCTATTGCATCAGGATAATGAGTGAGATGATGAAATTTGTTGATCATGTTAGTATTAGGAAATAATAATTTAAAGCTTTGAATAAAATCTTTGATTAATTCCTCCAGATAAGACAACGAAGATAAATGTATTTTTGGTGCAAATATAATTTTCATAATCCGCAGTAATTGTAGAATGTGTTGCATATAACCATCTTCTTCATTAACTTTCTCTGATAGCAAGAAAGGAAGGACTCGTATCAATATCCACATTTGCATTCCTTTTTGGTTTAGACTGTGATCTCCTTTGGAAAATAATTGATTGCTAAAATTTGATGAAGGTTTATTTTTGTGATTGGAATATCCATAATTAAAAGAAGATATAGCACTATTTAAATAATCGCAATCGAATATTTTTTGATTTATAATATATTCATGAAGAACTAATTTGACGATCATTGGACAAATTCCACAAAGGAAATCGTGCATAATGTCAAAAACTTTGTTTCTTGATGTATGAAAATATTTTGAAGAGTTCAAACAACATTCGCCTTTTACGCCAGTAGCTGTCTTTGCAGCATCAGAAAAATTTGTATTCTTTAATATTTCTATGTGCTCCTTAAATAAATCTTCTGTTCTGTCAGGATATTTTTCTAACGATGCTGCATGTAAGTTTTGTCTAAAATATACACATAAACGACAGAAAAGATTTGCTGATGGGCTGAGAAGGTTAAACACGTCATGAACAGTAAGACCATCTCCACAAAAACTTTCTACTGTAGCTCTTAATACGTGAACTTGACTATTTAAATTCATTGAAATTCCGTCACCTTCAAGAATAGCCAAATCTTGCATCAATGGACTTAAAATTTTCTCGAATCCATATTTTTTGACATCTAAATAAGTACAATTGAAAAGAACGTGTATACTATTTAATTCTGAATTTATGTGGCAAGGTAAATTAGAAATTTGATAATAAAATACTCCAATTTTGTGATTGCCAGTTTTAGATCCTACAGGACTCGCAATCTCTAGTTCATCGTAGTACAATCTGATTCGTATTGCATTTCTGAACATCTTAAAAAATGGATGTGCTTTGAAATGTTTACCATCCATAAATGACTGCAATATACCATTGGGTGATGGTGATGGGAAACATATTGACATGTTTCGAGAATTATTGAAGGGACATAAGTACATGTTTCTTTATCAAGAACCATGTCAATACGACGACCAAGAGGAATTTCTTGTGGTAATATATATCCATGACTTTCTATTATAGATTCTATTTGTTGATCGTAGCTTTTCAAATCATTGAATGGACTATCAAAGTTAAGGCTTTGATTTACATTAGCTATAAATTCCTGATCTATAATTTGCCCTGTTCTCATTTGAGAATTCATTTTCTGTTTCACATCTTCGTATGCTATTCGCAAAAATTGTTCGCATTCGTTAACTGTGCTTGTTACTAATCTTCCGGTTACAAATGGATCGCAATGCTATCTTGCAATCATATTTAATGCAAATCGTCACAAGTCGAAATCTTCATTTCGGTTTCCATCAATGGTATCATTTTCAATTCTAAATTCTTCTACTGGAGAGTTTTCCAATTGGCATTCTATACTAGCGATATCACCTTGGTATCACCTAATTGCATATCATCAACTGCTTCATTATCTTGAGAAAACAAAATTATTAACGGAATCATTGCTATTTCTTGGTCGTTCAAATGGCACTGTTTAATATGTTTATGAAGATTAAGAAAATGTCTAAAACTTCTTTCACAATTCTCTTGAAGCACACCTAAAACCTGTATCAAACCGCGAACCCTATGAATAATACCACGACCATCAGTACAGTGTGTTACGTAATCCATTCAACCAACAAGGTCGACCTATAAAAAAAATAATACACACTAAAAAATTTTTAGGAGCAAAATATTTATTTCATTCATTGTAAATTAGATCTAATTATATATTTGAAAATAATATTTGTATTTAAAGTTAAAAAAGGAATTAGATCTAGACTAGGAATTAGAAGGAAATAACCTTAGGGCCTACATAAATTTGTTTGTAAAAATTAATTTCTTACTGAATATTTATTATTATGTTTGTAAAAATTACCATCTAAAATATTGATCGTTCGTTCATCAGAGATAAATTCACCCAAATATTGCTTGAGACTGATACATCAAGTGATAACATATCTGAAAAGAAAAAAATAAATTAAAAAGTAAAGTGTAAAACGTGGCACGTTTGTAGGTTATGCCACTCAACTTAATTGCCACTCAATGCCACTCAACTCATTGAATTTTCAACAACTTACCTTCCATGAATTCATCCATTTGCAGTAGTGCTCAGTACCACAAAGAAAATGGTTTGGAATAAACAATAAAAATATATTGCAATCCAAAATGTTGCAGCGAACGAATCTTTGGTCAATTGTCGAGTCCACGAAAACTGTTAATGATCGTCCGACTCGACGCACATTGTGCGCTTAGATGCATATCGATCAATCGTGCAGAGCACGAGACGCGTTTAATATTTTAATTTTACTCTTTTTTTATTTAACAAATTGAACATTTTATATTTACTTTTTTTAACTGAAAAATTTTATAGGTAAAAGGATACTTGTAAAAATATATTTTTTTTGCAGTTTTGCTTTAAAGTAAAATCAAATTATTTTCACTTATACATAAGTGAATTTCACTTATTTATAAGAGAAATATTCACTCAATAGTAATTCACTATTAGTGAAACCTACTCACGTCGAAAATAAGTGAAAATTTCACTTATTCTACTTTAGAAAGTATCCTATTCCTTTTTTGTTAAATATATTCAGTTAAAAAAAAACGTATACCTTTGCTTATTAAATTTATTATTGACTAAATTCAGTACCGACACACCAAGCTTACATGTGTATGTCGTACTTTAAAAAAAATAATAAAAAATATTTCTTATGAATAAGAGAGAAAAAATCCATCCCCATTGACTGGATCAGTGCATAAGTATCCAAGGCTAATATTTCCCAAATGGATGTTTTAGTTAATATTACATAAACAAATTCACTCACACACATAACCTATACCACGACCATTAAATTAAGCGGATTAAGAAAATTTGAGTCACAGACACGAACCCTTACTAATACAGTGATGGCACGAAGCGCCAATATTTAAATTAAAAATTTTGTTATTTTCCATTTTATACGACAAAACGCGACATGTACGTAACAATTCAGATTTAAATTTATAAAACATATTGTAAAGATTGTTATTTTAGTTATGTCCGTTTTTAATTATTCGTAATGGCAAACAAAGATACCAGTCCATAACACTTAATTGTGGGATTAGAACGATTGAAACTCTTTTTGGAAAAAAGAAAACCGTTAAATGTAAATTTCTCATAAATTAAATGAGCCGACGAGAAACTCAATGGTTTGATTGATAGCTTACGAACAGTACTTAATAGATAATGAATTCCAGATTGTTGCTTTTTTTATTCAAAAGGTCACACCTCTTAGAAAAACAAAAGCTTTAATTTTGATTTTTTTTAAGAATCTACGTCATTAAGTAACATTAAATTTCTATAATTTATTATTGGCTGAATTATGAAATTTATAAACTAGTCTTGCCACATACTAAACGCGAAGCGATGCTAGCAGTCGCACCGTGCATCGCCTCGCAAAGCAAGGATACAGAATATATTGCATTTTGCATTTTTGGATGTTTTTGTGATGAATAAAATACACAATACGTGGAGCATACAAAAAAATTAATAGGTTTTCACTTTACACGCAAATAATTCAGATTAATATCGATTATGCGTTTGAAGTGCAGGTAAAGGTTAGATATACGTGAAAAAAAATCGCTTATTTAGTCTAATTACTATACTCTAAATGCTTGAAATATAAATAAAAAATGATAATAGTTACAAAATATTCAGAATACATTGATAACGCAACGCGTAAAAATCAGCTGTTTTATCTTAAGGGGAGGTAGGACTCGACGGCATTCTTCATTTTTTCATCGATTACTGTACAGAATCATGTAAAATTTTGCAGATGTTCTCCGTAAAACAGTAAAATAAAATTGTTTGTCCAATT
Organism: Sycophila sp. Sp_5; assembly: GCA_018906775.1. Taxonomy (NCBI): domain Eukaryota; kingdom Metazoa; phylum Arthropoda; class Insecta; order Hymenoptera; family Eurytomidae; genus Sycophila; species Sycophila sp. Sp_5. Next base: position 710,826 of record JACCID010000061.1, read on the forward strand.
GATAATTTATTTATTTTTTCAATTTTTCACTAGGATATGAGCTGAGCGCAATTCTATATTTGATTTGGAGTACATCTGTAAAATCTTACATAATTCTGTACAGTAATCGATGTGAAAAACGAAAAATGCCGTTAAAAATATATTGATCGATAAAATAGGACTCCAGCCTCCCCTGGCGATGCCCATCTTAATTTCCGTGCATCAAAACATTATTTACAATTCGTAGAATGTGCGTAGACGTCTTTTTTGGCTGATTTCAATTCCTATTCAATTGGATATATTCAATTGGAATACTGTTTTGATGCAATCAGAATTGCCGATAAGAAAGCCGTTTCAAAATTATTTGAAAAATCAAATTTACCTTAGATGCTAACAGAAAATATAGAGAATTGTCAATATAGTAGGGCATGGAAATTAAGATAGGCATCACCTTAAATGATGATAGATTCATGAGTACTTGTCGATATCAAAAGGTAAATCTTATTTTACATGTCTCATATTAAATTTATTTATTAAGCATTGACAACATAACTCATAAAATGCATTTTTACTTACCGTTCCATAATGGTTATCTAATATTGATGTGTCTCGTAATCGGTACATTTACCTTACCCTTAAAACATTAAAAACCGTTCATCATCAGCGGAAAATTAGACGTCTATATACATCCGTATACACGTACACAGACATACATTTAGCCAAAGATTTTCTAAAATATTATTTGTGATCGACAATTTACTCAATATATAATTATAATATTTTTAGAAAATCTCAAAATTTGCCTCTTAAATAGTTCCTTAGTAAGGAAGGAAAGTAATATGCTGTTAAAATGCACTATGAAAGTTAAACCTAAAAAATTAGGTGGAAAAGGAGTTTAAAAAAGAATTTTTTAATTAAATAAATAAAAATTTATTTTATTACATCTAACATAGCAAGTTCCGAGCAAATGTAATTCAATACTTAATGACTTTTATAATATATAGCAATGTTTGCTACACGAGACTTATAATAATATATTATAGACAGAATAATTATGCAATTACGATATTGAATATTCTATTTTTTCTTTCCGCAAGACATTGCAATGGTTAACAGGATTTTTTCAGTGTCAGCTAATCTCTGCGTTAACGGTGTTTAAGCTTCGAAAGCGTGCTTACTTTTCAATGGCAGCAAAGCTGCCTCGTCTTTCGCGGTTCGCTAGGTATTGTAGCAGCGCCGTGGTAGTCTAGAACGTTTGGTTTAACGTGCAGAGGCCATCTGTTCGGTTTTAATGTCGATATAGTATTGAGAGTGAGACCGAGCTGAAATGACGTCATGGACCGCATGGATGAATAAACCGAAACAGAGCAGAGAGCGGGTCTGAAGCCTCCCGCGAAGACCAGTAACAGTAGCAATAGCAGCGGAAACTTCGGTTTATCTGCAACTTTTGAACGAATGCGCCGACTTTTACGACGTTCCGTTGCTCCGCTGCGCGTGCTTTCGCAGCAACTTTTTTTAATCAATGTCTTGAGCGTTCAATGATTTTTCACAAACGCATTCTACTGTATGCAAAATAATCTATCAGAAATAACTTTTCATCATAAATAACATTTCATCAGAAGTCAAATTCATCACAAATAAGTGACCATATCTCAAATACAAAGTTTAAATTTACTTATTCGAATTAAATTTCAGTAATTCATATTTAGGGAGCCAATTGCATTAATTTATTTCTCTTTTAAAAATGATTTAAAGTAACTTACAAGAAATCGATTTTCTGATTTTCCAAATTCGCAAGTTTATGTACACATTGTGCTGCACACAACTCGTCCCACATCGGAATTAACATACTCAAGGATAGTTTAGTTTTAATTTAAAGTTATTGCTTAAAAAAAAGATGAACTTTTCCAATTTGAATGTACCCAATTAAAATGAAAAGAGAGTGTTACAATAAAATAAACTTTGCGTCTTTCTTTATAAATACTTTCTTAACTTTTTGCAAAAGTATCTCCCTGGATAAATTTCTCCATAAGTGAATGGAACGGATATAGAGAAAAATCCTTAAAGTGAAGAGAGCGAAGAAGAAGCCGAGAAGAGAGAGAACGGGAGAATGGGAGCGACATCGGCGGAACAGTTGTTTTCATCTTTCGCCGTCAGTAGCGTCGACGTCGATGCCTGGCACCGAGCCAGGTGGCAGCCGAACTCCGCCGAGAGGGTGGCCCGAGTCCCTCCGAAGCGCGACGCGCGGCGTCCCGGCGTCGGCCGCTTCCGTCAGTGCGTTTCTGACATGGCTGCAAGGCGCTTCCGCGACGTCTTCGCCTCCCCTACTCTCGTACGTACCGACGAGCAGCAGCAACAGGAGCGCCGGCGCGCTCGTTATCACTAACGCGGCTCTTCTCTCTCTCTCTCTCTCTCTCTCTCTCTCTCTCACTCTCTCTCCCGACGAAACGAATCCATTAACCGAATTCCCCCACCAGTACCGCGGCGGAACCTCCAATCTCTTGCGAACTAACTTTTACACAGTGCTTTGCTCAACCTCGGAAGTTACGTCCGCGCAGTGAACATTGTTTACGCTGCATTTCATGCTGGCTCCATTTGCCGATCCTTGCGCTCCTGATTCAGCCGGTGAAGTGGCGCGGTGCGCGAGGTTTCAAATGGAAAGATACGCGGGGCAAAAAGTTACTCGCCTCGGGTCACCAGACCTCGCTAAAATCAACATGCGAGATTCAGCAGTCGGACTGAACTAGGAATCTGATGCGCAATATCGAACGAACGAGATGATTCAGGAGCGGACTCCGATCGAATTATCATTATCGAACCTAAGACATCATTCCCAACGACAACTATAAAACTGCATTCCTCAATCTAAGTTGTGAGATGGAAATCTAACCAGACGATAGATCGATCATAGAGTACCGAGAACGAGCAAAGTAAATCGGCTACCGTTTTTCGCGGACAATTTAGGGTTTTTTCTTTTAGTATCGCAAGTTTATTGAACGATGTGAGCATGGATTGTTTGGGCTAATGGAAAGAGGTCGGAGCAAGGAGCAAGAGTTATAAAAATTTGTAGTGACCGGGTAGGACTGCTAAAGTTGGCCCAGAGTGAAGAGACTGTTCGTAAGGGTATCGGTGTGTATTGTTTTATTTTCCTTCGATCGCTAAGTGAAAAGTGAGGGTGTGGGCGATGGAACACCGGTGAAGTATCGAGGTCACCACAGAATGCCTGAGCCGAGGGCGAAACGCTGTAAACACTGTGACGGTATGCAGTTTTGTGTGGAGAGTTACCGCTTTCTAATTTAGTGAACAATCCAACGGCGGCTTCACATTGCGACGCATAACCCTTTTTCAAATAAATATGTGTTGTGTTCATTGTTATCTGGTCTTGTTAAACTAACAATTATTAACAAATAAAGGCTTGCGTTTGTTTTGAGAAAATTATTCCTAGTTTATTTCCCCGTCGTTTAAGATAAATCATCTTATATAAATTACAGTTATGATTTTGCAATAATTACTATAAGTGATACATGTTCTTATTTTTTAAAACCTCCGCTGACCTCCAAGTCAATTATGAATATTACATAATTGACGTGAAGAACAAAATAAAGACATTTTGTGCATTAAAGGCAGACAATACAATTTATGTCAATTTGATCTTAAAATTTTAAAATTATTATATTTATTTACTTTTTACAAATTTAATTAAATTCATTAATTCTATTATATATTTACAAGATTTATTTTAGAAGATTTATTTCATTTTTTAAAACTAATTCCCTCTAGATATGGATTTTGATATTGAAATAAATTATATTACATTAATGTATGTTAATAAATTCATTAATCTTGCATTTAGAATTATCTAAATATATTCATTTTATTTTCAGTTTTCTAAGTTATTTGAACGTATCACTTATTTACACCTTTTCACTATTTCTAAACTCTAATCCTATTTTTGCTTCTTATTTACTTTGCGCAACGTAGTAATTAACAGAAACAATAATGAACTGCTCAGGGCTAAAATGTTTATTTATTATGTGTTGAAATTTATTTTTCAGAAATTCGTTATGAAAAAGTTAAAAAATATAATATTTAACTAAATAAATTAGTCTAAAAAGTCGTTAAAAAATTATTTTGCTTAGAAATAGGTACGCTGTTGCCTTAGATAGATAAAAAATATTAAACAAAAATGTTATATTACTCCTAATTTTTATTTGTTAGTAAATATTTTTCAAATGAATACATATTTGATGAACGAGTGAGTAAATAGCAGAAGGTACAGCAATTATTGTTAACTAGCAGTTTGTTTATAAATTAAAGTAAGAGAACATATGTGCGAGTGTAACATAATTTGGGCAAAAATGAAGTTTGTGCTGCATATTCTTCACAAGTGGACCATTTATATTAAGCGTTGCACTTAATGAACGGTACATAATTTCAGCTGAAGTATTTTGTGGCTTTAGAATTTTTTTGGAACAAGAGGGCGGTTAATTATCAAACGCATTGCAAATTAGATATATTTAAAGAAAGAGTTTAAGGGTGCCCAGAGGTTTTAAAAAAATCTCTTATAAATATTTTGATGGCCTGATAGAGTAATCTGCAAAAGACATTGTTATATATTTAAAATAGAATTTAATCTAGCCAAGCTGAGATTCGTTTTATTTAAAATTGTCGTCAAGATTAGAAATAAAATAGGAGAAATAATTGGCTAGGGTAATTAAGGTTGGTGATGTAACGAAGAGGGTAACGGGAAGAAAAAGGCTTTATTTTTGTAACAAAGTATTTCGACGATCGGTCGTGCATAAGAAAACACTTTTTCCTCCCCGGTGGCGGCCAAATTCCTCTGGCAGCGAGAGCTGCATCGCCGGCGATCGGGCTGCCGGTGGCCGGCGGCGAAAGAATCGCACCTAGATTCCCCGAAGAGAAGCGCTGGGCGTCCAGTGGAGCGAAGGTGTGCATCGCACCGAGAGTGAAAGTAGGACGGTACACTTTCAGCGAAAAGTCGCTCTTAATTAGGAACAGAGGCCGTTTTATCTGTGGGCCATTCATTCCGCGAGAGCTTGGACCGGCATACCAATCGGATGGCACTCTCTATGCGCGCGCTCCTCGCCTCCTCGATCCGTCCTCGGCACCCCACCCCGGGAGGGAGACTGCCGCTTTATATTTTTATCTCGGGTTATTCACCCCCCTCTTATCTGCGCCGCTCTGGCACCAAGAGCCGAAAAGCTCTCTTGCCTCATCGTCGCCGGGACACACGTGCTTCCTGGATCAGGGAGCATCGGCGTCGTCGCTGTTTGTCCACGTGCGTGAGCCAAGACACAGTTCGCGCGGGGAATCGAGTCGCTCTGGAACAGAAGTACCGCAACTCGCCGATCAATTTCCTCCTTTTTACTTCCTGTACAATCTATTCTTCTTCTTTTTTTCATGCACAAGCCTGTCCTTAGATTTATATAACAAATTACGAAAAACTACTTTTTTAAAACTCCTCAAAGTATTAACATTTTTTAAGATAATCAAATGTCATGCAATTTTTCAGAAAATGATTTGGCAGATTCGTCTTATTAAAAAGAATCTTTGCACGCTCATGAAAATTAAAAATATTCTTTAGCAACTAACATTAGGCCAATTTTCTATAAATATCTATTAAAAACTAAAATATCTTTGCAGTTAAGGTTTATTTAAAAATCTAGACACTTCGACTGTGGTCAAAATATTTTTTTCTTTCTCTTAGTATATTTTTTTGTCCAAAAATAAAAAGTTACGCAAATTTTTTCGTGAATCATGCCTCGATTATGTTGATCGGATTTGTATGTTTGTCTGGAAAAAGCGCAGACTGCGCGGACAGATCAGTTACTCTTTCGCTTAATACCACAGTGGCAATAAAAACGGTATAATTAGGTATTGATTTATACAGTACGTAATCAATTATTTAAATTTTTGTGACTATTGTACATGACGAGTTTATAGGATGTCTTTTGCCTTAAATTATATGAGTCAATCAGTTACAATAAAGTATATTATTTGAGTTACTGTATGCTCTTAGATTAAACCATTTTCAGAAAATTATTTGATCTAAATGTTCGTTCAAAAAATAACATTCTTTGATAATAAAGTCATTTGAAATTAAGGATAATAATTAATTGTTGCATCCATGTTCTTCACTAATAAGTGTGCAGGAAGTTAGGTTCTATTTATATTCACACAAGATGAATCAGTAATAGAAATTTTCAAAAAGTTAAAAAATTTTATCAATATTCAAAGCACTCAACAATTTTTGAAAAATTTCCAATACTTTTTAGAAGAGAAAGAGCAGGAGAGCAATTTTATATTGAAATTTTCCATTAGTTTTACATTTGTAAAAATGGTGATTTCGTGCACGTGTTGCAAAAATTCTTGGATATAAAATTATTGAAAAAGAAATGTTTTTATTTAAAAAAATTAAAGAAACTAATGCAATAAATTTCCTTTGCGATTATCTTTAAATTAAGCACAGTTAAGAGAGTTACGTGAAAAAGTCGCATGATTTTTACTTCTTATTTATTATTATCACCCTCGAGCGTTTGAAGATCGAAGAGCCTTTATAAAAAAAAGATCGTGTTTTCGTGGGCGTTGTCGACAATTGTACAGCGACGAACGAAAAATTGCGGTTTCCGATCCATAAATCTTAATCTAAAATTGTCTCTCTTTCCTGTTTCGACTATCAGCCGTTCTTTTACATCTCCTGCGTTAGCGTTAAAGCTCCAATTTAAATTGGTACGATTTATCGCAGCTACTTTTTCTTTTCGCCTTCTCTCAAAATACCTTAAACTCACTGCGATTTTTCACGAAGCTCGCATGTATTTTAAGAAACTTAAGGTGTTTCAGCTGTTATTAAAAATTATAAAGTGCGTCTGTCGAGACAAGAGCATTATGAAACAGCATCGTGTGCTTTGTGGAAACATCATAAGAAAGATTGTGCCTCTGCATTCGTAAATCATACAAGAGATTAGGCAGTCTATGATTTTTAAACAATTCTCAGAAAATCTAAATTTACCAAATGCCTGTGAAATTCGCATGTTAATGCAAATGTAACTGCAATCGACCTAGAACATTTATCATTTATAAAGATAATGTTTTTTTTACATATTTATTGCATTCATTTATTGTGTTTTAGAATTATATACAATTACAACAACTTTGTTTACAAGTAAAGTATTCGTAAGAAATTTTGAGCTCAGAAGATTGAAAAATTTCATTTTCATGAAATGACTTTAGTTCAATTTTGTCAATTCTTTTTCCGCAGTAGTGACTCAACCAACTTAGCGGTGACTACTTAAGTATCTTATGGCATCTCACATTTTACTGGGTATACATTTGAATGTGTCTGTAAGTATAAAAAATGAAAATAAAAATGTGTTACATATTTACATTTTAGATTTCGCATTTAATATAACAAAATGCATTAAAAAAGTTGTTTGTCCTATTTTATTTACGATGTTCTCTTTTTAATATAACTTACAAATTTTCGGACAAAACACCTCTATTGATTGTCTTGATTATCACAAGCTAAAATTTGCAAAACAATTGCAGTATTACAAACATTAAAATCTAAACGTCCTTCAAATATAAGGAAAGGATTTTGGTAATTTATAAATAAAAAATAGATTCCATTCTTGACACATATGACAATATTTTCAAGTATCCCGATGTATGATTTCATTTAGGTAACTTGTTATAGTTATCCATCTAATCCTCTTTGAAAAAAAATAAATATATTTACTTTACTTTAGTTTATTGGAAAATTTATGAAACTATTGGCCTTGAAATTCTTCGACGAAGCAGTTAATAAAAAAAAAAAAAAATATTGGGATAGTGCTTTTATTAATAAAAGGATAAGATTAGATGAATGAGCACGTGTGACAACTCTATTATTTTAAAGATATATCGGCTAAATGTGTCGCGCGTAGCGGGTGAGGAGGAGCGGACGCGATCATTGCTTTTCTTCCGAACATGCGGCGATGTCGACGCGAGAGATATAAAGGTAATTCTCGAATACTCGTAAACATGGAGCCAACAGCTGTCGATGGAAAACAAATTTAAATTTAGAAGCAGGACGCTCTATGCAGTTGCATGGTTTTTGCCACTCCAAACCATTGCTGCTCTCTCCCTCTCTCAGAATGGCCTAGATTAACCTTGAATCATTTAATTTATAGCTACTCTGAAAATCTTGGAAACTTTTCGATTCGTGCGTTATTTTTCTTTTCCAATATATTTAGAGGCCTTTTTATTATTAATTCTTGAATAGTATACTGCACAATAATGTTAATTTTAATTCGATAGAAAAATGGTAATTGTCGTTAAATTAAAATATATCAAAATAAGAATAAAGTTATAGATTTTTCCAAGGGTTATGAAGCAGCATCGAAATATAGGAAATGTAGATGACAGTTGGATAGTAAGAGACGCGAGCGAGACGGTGTTAGGTCTTTTTGGCAGTGGGCACTTTCCTTGCCGGCGTAGTAGGTGCACTCGCGTGAGCTCACCTTAACGATCGAGGAAAATGAGCCCGGTAATAAGCAAGCCGTGACGAGCGCAGACGACTACCGCGACACGAACAGCGGGGGTACAACCTGATTTACGAGGGTTGACCTGCCTGCGCTTCCTCCATGAGGTGGCGTCACCGAACTTCGAGGCAACACCATCGTCGAGTTGTGCAAGAGAAAGATGCGGGAAAATGTGACTCTGGCACGACCACTGTTGGAACAGCGTGTGCCGCTTCGATTATTTATTGGGATGGTATGCGCGATGCGTGGGCAGCAGCCATCGCGGTAACTTGGACCTGCGCCAACTTGTCGCCCGACAGTTCCTCTGCTTATGTAGGCGCGGAGCTTACACCTATATGTGCGCCCGAGGCGATCTCTAATCCTTAAGGCGGAATGTCATTAGCGACTTTAAAAACCTACCGACGGACCTACTTGAGAGTTAGACATTTGGCAGATAAATCATTACGCTATTTTCCAAATTCCTCCTTCTTAGATGATAGGCAGAGGTAGCTTAAGCTTCTTATCACGACTTTTCTCTCAGATTTTTATGATTTTCGGACTTTTTCTCCAGTCGTTAATTTTCTTTATTTGTACCTCTTGGGCACACTTACCGATAAAAGTCATATCTCGAAAACCCTCAAGCAGTTATTTCAAATTTAAAATGTAATATCATTCCATCGTAACATCTTGACATTTTTTCAATACAAAGTTAACACTTGTACATTTTTTTCTTAACAGTAAAAAGCAAAGGAAAACATTTCTTCATAGAATTTAGGCTAAAAGATCGAGCATAGCTTTATAGTTATAGAGAATAAAAAGGCAAATAAGATAAATTTCATGATCACTCTTGGGTCATTAATTTCAGAGAGAAACTGGAAGATTCATAAATATTTTGAAAAATTCATAAATGAGTGATTTTTTAAAGGTAATTTTTTAGCGAATGGGCGCTCGACTTTTCTGTCAAGTTTTTTAAAAATGAATTTAACTGCTTTATCTCATAGGATATTAAAATTTGAAACTCTTCATCAGAGCTATAAGTAAAAAAAGAACTTTTAACAGAAAAGTTCAACATAAACTTGCAGTAATGAAGCATAACAGCTCATTCTGTTTTCAAGGAATCAATTAAAAACCAAAGCTGTTAAAAAAGAAAAGATTAAAGTAGAAATGAAAAAGGAAAAAATACAGAAAGTCAAAAGAAGAAGAAACGCGCGAGAAATGTTAACAGAGAAATATATAAGTGCGACGCAATCGGCGGTTGGTGCAAGCTCACTGGATCAGCGACCTGTTTATTTTCGCATCAATGCCAGGGTGAACGTTCTGCGGAATGTTTACCTTCGACTATTAGCCAATCTCTGTTTCTTTCCTCTTTTTACTATTAGTTTGCGGGAATATTTTTTCTGAAAATTTGTTCTTTCTCCGTTTCAAAAGACCTCAGAATTGTTCTAAACCGAGACTTATTTTACGGTAAATGCTTTAACAATTTTAGAACAATTCATTCTTTGTTAGCTTGCAAGGAATTTTCAAGCTCTAAAGAAATTACAAAGTCCATTTGTTTCTAAGAAAAAAATTCTTACGAATTATACAAATGTGTTATATTTTTTCGTAATCTATATGTATGATATGAAATAACTCGTGAAAAAAGAATTTTGAATGTCCACCGCGGTGATTCCATTGGGACTTGGAATACTTCCAACTGTTATTAATTCATTAAAAATTTATTCTGTCCCCACACGGCGGCAAGTGTTTTATTTTTTTGTTTGCAATTAAAAAGGTCGGCTTTACCGTGGTTCCGTCGGAAAAATAGAAATAGTAGCGGCACATTAAACGATCGAGTTAAATCCCGGGGGGAAAAGCGCTAAGTCTCTTAATACCTCTCGAAAAGCTGAGCGCATTAAAAATAGTCGGGCAATAGCAACGCTCGCATCGCGATTCCCGAAGCGGGCGGTCCTTTTCCCCCCTGCCAGCGAAGGAAAAATCGCCTTGACGACCGTCGGGGCGCACACACCTTTTCCTAAATTAAGATCGGCGGTCTCGTCGCACCGCTCTAGATTCCATTGTTAAGATAATACGCGCACGGGGCCTCTTGGCCCGTGGCAGAGGCGCATTTGTCCGATGCGCCACTGTACCGGCGTATTCGTCAAACCGCGCTAAATTTAGTCCCTTCGGTGCGCCGAACTGCTGCGCCGTTTACTCGGACGATTTATTGCGCTTTTTTACGAGGACTTGCTTACCTGCGGGCAGACGCCGCCCGCGGACGCATAAAAGCGGTCACCTTGACGCATCTTCCTGAAAGTCATGGTCCGCGAACTCAAAAAGCTCACCCATCGGCCGCAGCGCGCCGCACGCTCGCGTCTGCCTTTTATTTCTCTTCCGGGAATTCGATGCATTTCGACGTAAAGCTGCTTTAATTAGGCGAATTCGTGCGCCAATCCGCGCATTCGCTTGCTTAAAAAAAATAATCCATTGGAACTATGTAAACATTCTTAGTTTAGAGCTATTTGTTACATTCTTAGTCTTTATTCACCTCGGTAAGTAAAATAAAAGATATAAAAAATTTCAAAATCTTAGAACAATATATTATTTACCTTTTAGTTTACAAAATAGATTCCCACTCTAAGACTCATGATCGAGATGAACGAATCATTGAATCTATTTTCAAGCTCTCAAGTGACACATTATCTTTTTAATTTAGCCATCAAAGAGAATTTGAAACGAGGCTTCTGGATTTAAATTTAAGACAGAATGAAATCTTGATTTCTTAAATTATGTCAATTAGACACCTTAAATAGGTAAATAAACAGCGAGCAACAAATTGTCTTTTGTTAAAATCACTTTAAATTTACAGCGATCTAAAGAGTTAAATGTTCAGTTCCTTAGATAACTTGTACAAATTTTAAAATATTAGTTAGTTTGTGATAGATAAGATTTTTTGCAAAAAAAAAAAAATAGAAAAACATGCAATACTTGCTTACATTCTTATCTTATAAGAATTGAAAAGTATTAACTAAGTTAACTAAATATTCATGCATTTAAAGTATATTTTTACTCAAGTCAATCTAAGAAAAGCTCAAAGCAGTCGGCCACACCTAAGTTACAATGAGAATTTCATTAGTTGTTGAGAAGAAAATCTTTTAAAACCCCCTTAAGACGAAATGAAAAGGAACGAAGAGCCGTCTGTCCCAACTTATGATGGCTCTTGAAGGAGCGACTAAAAAAGTGACGATAGCGATAGTCCGCGCTTCAAGTGCCTCTTTCTCTCTCTTTCCATCAGCCTATTTTCGTGCTCGCCGTTTTTTCGGGGGCCTCTTCCCACTTCTCCCAGCGTCCTAATGACTTTTTCTTGTAGCACCTTACTGCCTCTGGAATCGGCGGAATCGACGTCGCGCCCGCCGCGGAATCCAAGCGTGGCTTTCCAAGAGATGACTTGAAATGATAGCAACTTCCGCTCCGACACGTCCGTGATGTACGCCGCGCGCTTACCAGTTGCTTTGCACGATTTTTTTAAAAGAGCCTTTTCAAGTCGCCCTGACCAGGATCATTTGTAAGGCGGCAGCGATTCGATGCTGCTCACCCATAAATTAACAGTACTGCATCAAAAAGGAAATAATCATTTATTACGTTAACCGGTAAACCAATCACATACTCGGCTCGTGTAGGTTTATTATGAGGAAGAATATTAAAATTTTTCCTCTTCAATTTTTTGCACAAATATTTTCTAATTTTCTCCTCATTTTGTTTTTCTAAAACTGAAGCTGATTTTTGCCTTTTTTATTTTTAAGTGAATTAAGAAAACTCACAAGGGGACACCACAGTCTGTGGAACTCAGATATTCGTTAATTTTTTTTGTACAGGTTTGTAGTACCATAAGATTAAAGAATATCTATTATCTCTATCCATAATGGGCCAATTTACCGGAGAAAAATATAATCAAAATTCATAATTTTACCTATTTTTCCATATTAATAATGCATTAATATTAGCCTGTTTGTTTATTTACCGTGTCTATTGTTAATGGGCAGGTATATCTGAAATTACTAAATATATTTATACAATTTTGTCTATAAAATAGGAATTCTGCAGATGTTGTGAATTAAAATTACTTTATAAGTTCTCAATAATTCTGTGTTTCATAACTTAAAAAAATTAAAATTGCAATTGTTACAATTTAAATTAAACAAAAGTAATTGTTTATAGTTTTTGAATGTATATTTCGTATACTTCAGATATACCAGACTATTAACAATAGACAGGGTGAGTTAAAAAAGCAAGCCAATATTGCAAATATAGGTAAAATTATGAATTTTGATTATATTTTTCTCCGGTAAATTGGCCCATTGGACAGAGATAATGGAGATCCTTTAATATTATGGTACTACAAACCTGTAAAAAAAATTTGATGCATATCTGAGTTCCACAAACTGTGATGTGTCCTTGTCAGTATAATTCTTCTCTCAATACATGGTAAAAAATAGGTTGCTATTGTAGCTAAAAAGCTATTTGCAGCAGCAATTCTTTTTGTTCCCCAGTTATATTGCTGTCATAACCAAATAATTCATTCTGTCACATTAACAAAATAAAATCACTGGACGATCAAAAGGGTTATTGCTACATTTAGAAATCGTTACTGCAGCAAACTCGGTAGCTACTATAAATAAATTTTCAGCCTATCGGGACGAAACCATAACCTTTCACATCGGCGGCCGATCGAAAAGATTACAATTTTACAAAGAGTCAAAATAGTAATAAAAATACGCAACATGTGATGCCTCAAGTCAACTCGCTCATGTAAATACGTCAAGTTCCCAAAGCAGCAATGATCGTAAGTGAAATAACGCGTATCTTTTGCTGTGAAAAGCGTAATTGAATAACAAATACAAATTTGCTCTTTTAAAGACTAATTTACATTCTAACAGCGATTTATTTCGCTGTATGAAATAATTTTTCGGTAGAAATTCATTAGTATTAATGCAACAATTATCGGATTGTTTATTGCAACGAAGTTTTTGATAAAATATGCAAGCTCTTTCACTAAATCAATTTAGCAACTTCTACCTTGCTGTTCCGACTCTACTATCTTTCACCGTGTATAAATCTGCTATGGACAATATGTGTTCAAATACGTTTTATATTATTAAATAAAAACTTTTCGTTTAGAAATATTTTTTTCAACCTACAAATTATTTAATAATAATCCATTAATTTAGCTCGTTACAAAATTTGCGAGCATTTTACAAATTGATAAAAGAGCAACTTTTAAATTATCACTTAATAAATAAAATAATCAAAAAAATTATTTAGGTCAGAATTTATTCTCTGTTTGAACATTTAAATGAAGTAATCGTCGAGTTAGATTGGCTTTTTTCAAAACTGTGTCATTTTTAAATTTAAGTATTCGACTAATGAAGTAAACAAAAAACAAAGCTAGCCAATTTTAGTACACTATCTTTCCTGCACTTGCAAAATAAAGATCCTAATTTTCCGTCTCAGTTATTATGTTTTCTACCAGATCAAATAACCAACACGAATTGAGCGCGTAGGTCTTTTTATTAATCAAGTTCATTGTTTTATATTTTGCTTAAACTGGAATTCTTATAAGTGTTTCTACTCGTGAAGCGTTAGTCAGAATGGCAATATTCAAGTAAAAATAGAAGATCCGATTGACCGAATCAGTAAGGGGAAATCTTTTTTTCTCTCGGCATCTCCAGCAAAAAAATGAGAGGACGATTATTTTATTCTTGCACTTTGGCAGCTGATCGTCCCCTACTTATGCGCGCGGAGGCGAGAGCCGACAGTCATCTTTCTCCGCGCTCTCGTGCGCATATCTACGCGATGGTCGTGGAGACTTTTTGTTTTTGCTCGGCGCGGTCACACGAGTGAGTATTACGCTCGCGTATACGCGCTCGCCACCTCCGCCGCCTCGACATCCGGAAAAGGATGACCTGGATAGGACCCAAGCTCGAGCTCGCTCGTCACCGCGTCTCTTTTTCATCCACTGAGAGCCACCTCTTTGGGAGTAATTTCCGTCCGGCTTGAAATGCGTCAGCCTGGAAATCACTGCACGCTCTTCTTTCAACCGGCTCATTTACTTTTAGAAAAGTATATTTTTCCAACAATTCCTCGCTAAGGTATTGCCCACAATAATGCATCAAGGCCTTAAAGTGTCCAAGACCATTCGTTTTATGGATCTGATCAATGTCACCTATTTTTCTATGAATTTTACACTTTTGAAACTAATAAAAAAGTGAAACAAGTGTGGCGCCACTTAATTTCTCGTTAACTGCTTTTCATTAAAAATAAACATAAATTGTTTTATTTTTTCAATCAAATTTTTATGGTAACATAATGGATCATATGACGATACCTTTGACACCAGGCTTTATATGAAAGTTTTATAAGAAATTAATGTTTTTTTACACATGTTCTAAATGTTGTCAACAGCAAATCTTCAAAATTTCAGAACGAGTCTTTCATTTTAAAGAATAATTTTTTTTGTAATAGTGTTTTATGTCAATGTCTAAAAAGTTAAGATTAATTCAATGAATTTTAATATGAATGAAAAAAAGTGAAATCTTTGGTATTAATATTTTTATTTGGTGTTGCGTTACTCTTTAAAATGGAAAAATCATTCTGCAACTTTAGGGATTTACTGTTGATAACATGTACAATATGTGTGCAAAATTTTAAAGCCTTCTGTACTCCGGAGATCTGGTAAACTTTTGGTTAGATAATATTCCAAACGCCTGCTTACTGATATAAACCTTAGAGTTTTTAAATTTTAGCTACCCCGAAGGGTGCTTCTGAGAAAACATCCTTTAAAAGAGAAAGTGGAAAAAATCGCATCAAGCAAGAGAGGAAAAAGTCATGTTGAAGCAAAAGAAAACGGAAATAAAAATTTTGTAAGATAACTATAAATTAAATTACACACCTCTGAGGATACGGAAAATAAAGTTTGCCTTTTTTCGTTTGGTCGGTCGTCTATACGTGAACAAGTTTTTCTCTAACCGTGCGCGAGAGTAAGAGAGAGAGAGAGCACATCCGGATCGTTTTTCCAATAATTCATCACGAGCCCAGTAAATCATTGTATAATTCGAGACGGCGCGGCAAAAAAAGCTCACAAAGCGTCCTTACACTCGCGATTCACGTAAGCATTCACCGACCATTAATCTCAATCGCGAAAGAAAAGGTGCAGAGGAAAGGGGATAAGGGTATAAAGGTAAAACGCTGTAAGGCGCCCTCTATCCTCTGCTCGCGCGAGCAGTACACAAGACACATCCACGATCCAGATTAGATTCTGTCGTTAATTCTTTTTTCGAGCTTGTCCATATAAACATGTAGGCGAACTCAAAAATTAACGGTTTTTGACGAATTTTTTCTTGGAAACCACTCAACGGATCAACGTGAAATTTACAGGCTCTATTATACATATTTTGAAGTCTATAAACAATCTTTTGTTATAACTTCTAACACAATGTAGCGCCTAGGCAAGAGTTAAACGAAACATATCTTTTCCGAGGAGTGAATCTGCGTACATTATAACATTGTCCTACCAGCCTGAGCAACAAAAAAATTCGTCGTTAATCTACATTAGATTTGCTATAGGAAAGAATTTACGATTCGACATTTTTATCGCGAAGACTCGCAATTGGCGTCAATTTGAACTTTTTTTTTATTTTTGCTGTAAAAATTGACTTTAAAACGTGAATAACAATTTTGATTACACTGAAACAAAACTTTGCATGAATTTTAATGCAAATGCTGGAAGCAAATGTTATCGGCGTACATAAAGTTTACCGAATTTTAATTAAATTTAAAATAAAATTCCGCGCGTAGGTGAGTTTTAAACATTTAGAATTGTTAGCATGGTTAAAATAGTTTATCGATTTTTTCCGACAAAATAATGTCTGCATATCGTTCATGGATAGTTTATGCATAATTTAAGCCAATAAAAAACTTAAAAGAAAATTTGCTGGGTAGTATAACCCCTTAAATTTTATGAACATTTCAATATGAGAATATAAATGAAAAAAGACTATGCATCGAAGCAATACCGACATCCATGATTTTTATAACATTTTTTTATCAAATTTCCGATTATTTAGACAGTATAAGTATTATGGAAACATACCTATGAAAAAGTAGTTCTCTATATTAAATGTGCGATATAAATCCTGACTCAAGTATGGTTTATTTTGATTGAAATGGATCGAGTAGTAAGCTTTAAAAAAAACTAAAAATTTTCTTTCACAAAATGATAAAAACAAGTTATATGAATACGTCAAAAGAAGTTGGAAGGATTTGAAAAGGTGTTGTATTGTTTAAACGATATTGTGACTTAATACTTTTAATGGGCGTTTTTATGAAATGTGCAGATTTTTATTGTGATTACGACACGTGACAATGTTCGCCGTCACAGTGCGTTAACTAGATTCTGGCAGATTTGGCGGGAAGTCACTGGCAGCGTGCATAAGAACTCACGCGAAAATTGCGGGTCTCGATTTAATTTCGGATGTATGCGAGTGCGTTCCGTGGCGTTTTGCGCTTGCGTGCTTTAACATTGGCATTGGGGTCTTTCGTGTTTGCGGACGTCTCTAGCTCCCGGCGTTCGATCTCCGCTACGCTGACACAGAAATAAGTTCGAGGACTATTCTTCCCGACTCTCTCTTTCTCATTCACTCACTCGCTCCCTCGCTCTCTTTCGGCGTTTTCCGCTCCGTCAGTCAGAGGCTCGAATTATTTCGCTGAGCGTCTTTCTCGCTTTTCCAAGTGCAACCTATTGTCGTTGGGTTGCATCACACGGCCGCGTTGACTGGCCGCGAGACAGCTACGAGCGGAAGGGATGTATATTTACGAGTGAAACCCGCAGCTATAGCTCTGCAGCTTTTCAAAAGCACTGCTCTCTAGTGGCCTGGCTATAGTCGTTTCCGATGCAGCGCATCAATGAAATATTTACTCCGCTAAAATCCTTCAATGCGTTGCAAATTAGGATTGCATTCAAGTCAGATTATCACTGGAACGAATCAACGGCAACCTCTTCAGCTCCTTTTTCTGACCGAGCTTCTTTCGAGTACTGCTTTATATACCGGCAACAAACAGGTGCGTTAAATCATTCGTAGACCTTGTTGCTCTTTAACCTTTTTGGCTCTTTCAATGGTGAGTACAGCTCCAATAAATACTAAGAAATAATAGAAAAATAAATACCATGACTACATTCAAAAGAAAAAACTTGAAGCTTTCAAATAAAACAATTTATTTCTAAAACGTGTATAATCAAAATTACATTATTGCCGATTTCAAAGATTCAGTAGATATGTATTTTCGTAATTATTATCTTCAGTATAGTGAAAAAACTTTTCACTCTACATAATAATAGTCTACTATGCCCCAAGAGCGCGAAGTGAGCTTATTTTGAAGCTATTGTGGGCTTTTGTAGTACACATCGTAGTCGAAGACGAGAAGTATAATCACACGAATTCAGAAAGCTCTTTTAACTTTTGATGCAAAATATTAAATACCATTAAATCGCCTAGAATATTACAAAAAATATAACAATAAGAAACTGTCGTAATTACTAAGGTCCTGTCGTTGTTTTGGATTTTTCATTTGAATTAGAAAATGAAGCGATAGTTTATTGAACTAATTTCAACATCTAAAAGCATTATATAACTATTTAAGAATTGAAATAATCTTGCTTGTGAAAAATAAACATTTTAATCTCGGCATCTCGAGCCTCTTGAAGAAAAGACTCATATAAAGGGCCGAAAAGTTAGAGCCAAAGCTCGGGTCCGCCGCCTACTTAGGTGTGTTTATCGGCGTTATTTACAGCGCGCGTGTGGTTCATTCAGCTCCTCGAGGCAGCAGTACCGATGTAAAATTGCCATCCTGATTCACCTACAGGAAATGTCGCGTGCCACGCGAAAGCTCATCATCCTTCGGTGCATCTTCTGGCGCGTGCGCCGGCCATACGCGTGGGTGCCAATTGCTCGTACAATTTTGAGCGATAGATCTGAAATTATTTTCAGACTGCTGAATACGCCGGCGAGTTATGCAGTGCTGGACGAACGGACTTTGTATTTTCATCGGGGCGCGACGCTTTGCTGACTCCCGCGCGCTCCTCACTCTTTTCAAAGCCTTTTCAATTTTACCCTACGCGTCTTGGGACGAGCAATTTTATCGCGCTCCTCGTTTTCTGTAATTAAACACCGAATTGTCTTCTCAGCCTCCTGCAACTTTTGGCAAACTCGTTAAAATAGCTATGACTTATGAGGGAGTTTCTTACCTAACCCCAAATTAGCCTCGAGTTGCATAATTCGGAGGAAAATTTGTTGCAACACTTAAAGCTAAAACAGGCTATATTTTACTAAGTTTGTGATTGCGAGAATGCAGATGGAATAACTTCTGCTAAATAAATCTTTCACATTATTATTATTATGCTGACCGGTTAAGGATAAGACCAAAAATTTCCATTACTTTTTCAATTTTGCGCTTATACTTTCAACTATTTTTTCTATAAATTAATTGCATGGATCATTTAAAGATTTCTTAGGGAAACCTTTCATCGTATTCATTTAAAATTTCACATGCAGATTGGAGTTTATATTTTGAAAAGAATTTTAGGGGCTCCTATCTTAAAATAATTTCTACGTCTTAATCGGCAATTGTATTATTAAAAATAAATCAATTGGTTTAAAATAGCATTACTGAGTTTAAAATAAGCTATTCCGTATAGCGCCCGTGTCGAATTAGAAAGCTCCGAAAAATTCTTTTGCTCCATGAAACGTTTAAGAATTTTCAAAAGATATTTTTCATACGTCTGCTTTTTACTGCTTTTTAAGAATTGTTTATGCACGGATAGTAATCCACTCAAGGAAAGTGCGAGATACTTATAAAATTTTTCACCCTATACTGAGAAAAATTTTAGGGCAAAAATTACAATATTTGCTTGTACTTGAAGGACAGACTGCAATTATGACATCAATTAATTTTACTTTATTATATTATGTTAGAAAAATGTATAATTACTACAATATCTTTTAAAATTTTTATTATTTAACATAGGAAATATTTGCTGATGTAGAAATTCCAATTTTTGTTAAAGAAAATTCCAGTAAAATGTACAAATTTTGCATTTTTATTATTAATTTTTACTATAATTTCTTGTAACTAATCGATAAATATTCAAGAAGTATACAACTTATAATGATTTCTTGGAATATTTATTAAAACCTTGGGATATTTTACAAAATTACATTGTAAAATTTATTGTTCGCGCTACGGCGCATGCGCGACCGGCTAACCCACAGTGAGCGTGAGACTTCTCGTTTCTTCTTCGAGCTAGCCATTGATCGGTCGGTAAAAATCAAAATGAAAAGTTTAACTGAAATATTTAATTAATTTTTGTACAGATGTCGCACCGTTTTTCTTACTCGCAAGTGGTTAGGATTGACAGCAGTTAGTATATAAGAGCGTTTTGATGTATCTCTTTCATAAAATGCGATTACCATGTATAATGTAATTAGTTGCGATCATTGCGAATAATAATACTTTAGCGTTAACAAATTAAGTAGGTCTTTCTAAAGTTAAGTAAGCGTTCACTTGTATCTCGATTTCAATAATGCATATAAGCGATGAATTAAAAAAAATCCAAACGTTTATTCTAACCAAAAGGTTAGGTCGGTGTTTCCTATAAAATATTTTTCTTCTATATTTATTTAAATTATATTTACGAAATAAAATTATAAAATTTGCAAATAAATATAGTAAAATTTACAAAAAAATATAGTAAAATTTGCAAACATTTCATGTAAAATTTACAATTGGAGAATTGAAAAATTTACAAACCGTACATTGTAAAATTTGCTATTTCTGAAGTCTGTCCTCAGGTAATATGAATTATTGTAAAAATTCCTCTATTTTTTTGTAAAATTTCCCCTATTTTTTTTCAGTGTAATAAAATATGTCTATGAAAGCTAAAATATGTTTATAAAAGTTATAATGTGTCTTCGGGGAGTAAAATCTCCCTCTGCGAACGTCAATAAAGTGAACATATGTACTTTCTCTAGCGTTTTACTATAAAAACATATTTATATTTCTGTAAATATATATAGTTTATGAATGAAATATTTTTTACTGACTTGACCCTCCCCTTAAATTATTGTCTTAATCAATGTGTCATAAACGACCATTACAATAACCAATTTCAGGTCTCAAAAAGAAATGAATAATAATTTACTTATTTTATGCAATTTTGTGTGTAAAGTATGGCTTCTAATAGCTATGTCTAGGGTGTGAAGCTGCTTCTAGCACTAGTAAAAATTTGTGTTGTTTCACGCACACTTGATAGTGTGTGAAGCACGCTTTACGTACAGAATTTCAACATTAATAATTTAAATTTTATCAAATACGCGCTTTTTTTATTGTTTACCTTGCCTACTAATTATTAAGTTTTATATACATATACACTGAAAAAAAATTTGTTAATTTTAATGAAATGATTTACTTCAATAGTACTGATTAAATATTTTATTGGGTCAAACAATTATTTTTTTGAAGCTACTAAATTTATTTAGAAACAAATAAATTCATTTAATTTTAATGAAATTATTACTTGATTCAAGAAATATTTAATAAGTACTATTGAAGTAAATAATTTCCTTAAAATTAACAATTTTTTTTTCAGTTTATATATATCTGACTTATTTTGTTCCTTTCTGTTTTTTTTATGTATGTTTCATTTATATTGTAAATCCATGGTTTGTTGAGGGGGGAGGCCCCCCCCCCCGTAGGGGCTCTGACCACTGCCGTCTAAGCATGTCTGCCGCCGTACGAAATCGTCTACGGCAGCTGCACTACGATTTAGGAGCTCTGCCGTACTAAATTCGGGTAAGCGCGGTACGACACTAGCGCCATCTTTAGACTTCCGTAGCAGTTCTGTAAATTTTAGTACATTTTAATACGGCAGCGGCCCGAAATTGGATGAGCATCCGTCCTACCGTTGTAGAATAGGTGGTACACTAGCGCTGTTACAGCAACCGCCCTATAGAATTCTCTCCGTGCTTTCCGCAGAGAAATTGCATAAAATGGTGTTTACTACACGGGCGAGTTCTTCCCACACTCGTGCGTGAGGCTACCCTTATAGCATAAACTACTATTTTAATTTACATTTCTGTAGTCAATCGGTGATAATTTAGCATTATAGTTAATCCTTTAACAGGTAATATTTATCTAACGATTCATACGAATTCACTCGAAGCATTTTAAAGAGCCTTGAAATGTTTTAATTTTTGTATAAATACTTTTTCACATTGAAATTTATTAGTACAAAAGTGAATTTCGTCAAGAAGTCAGAAAAATAGTTAGCGTTAATTTGTGTTTATTAATTAATGAAGCTGCGCCCAAAAGCCTTGGAAATTGGACAGTTAAATTCATTGCACCCTTGTTAAAAATCGATGACAATCATTAAAAGCAACATGGAAAGTGCGCGCGTGCAAACGCGCGCGGCAGCCGTCAATCAGAAATTCAACCGGTTCCCTTTTTTTTTCAAGAAAAATATTATTGTGCAACGAGTACGTACACGCGTACGATGCAGTAAGTGTAAGAGTGTAAGAGGGCGCGTGCTCGTATTAAGCGGAAAACGCAATGAATTGTACGGTATTCTGGTAAAGCATTAAAGCTGCTGCTGCATGTAAGTTAATAATTTACATTTTATATAATTTTTTTACTTATTTCAATAGGACACTCTGTTTAATGAAGTTTTATGCTCTATTTGAACACACTAAATTCAGTGAAATGTTTTTCCGGGCAAAAAACTTTGTAATTGTTGCTCCAGGAAGAATTGAAATACTTTTTTTTACTATGAAACGGGCTTTACAGAATGTAATTGTCCTTTGGTTTTTTCAGCCAGAGTTTGGAGCGAGTGGCTGGAAATAAGCGCTACATGCGCACGAAGCTATTAGCAATGGAGTCGGAAGAGACGCACGTGTAGCCGTCAGAAGCGAGAAGACGCTCGCGAGCTTTCCGCTGGCGCTGTTAAGGGCAAAAAAGGTCCGATGCTTGAGATAGCTTGGCGTGGCCTAGGCTCCTAGCTCTCTTTTCTAGTGCGCAACGTCTGGTCATGTCGGGAATGGCTCGGAGGGGAGAGGGAGAAAGGTCTTAAGCGGCTAAAAGTCGAGACGGAAATATCCGTAATGCACAAGGACAAGTAGCGGCAGGCGGTTCTAGTCGACGTCGTGCTCGTGCCACATTTGCAGGCGCCCGTAATTCTCACTCTGGCCTTTTCGGCCAGCGCACGCCCCGAGGTCGCCTGCGTGCAAAAATTTTATGAAACACCGTTGAGCAGTCCACGCAGTCCTATTACTTTCTATAAAAAGCCCATTTAAACCGAGCTTCCAAAATCTCTTTTTTCGTATTTCTTTAGTAAACAGTCGTCACGTTGTTAAGTAGAATCATTGAAACCATCGCAATACAAATTTCATAATATTTTCAATATAAATGCGTTCAAGATAAACCTTCCTATGAAGATGTACAGTAGATCAAAGCTCTTTTGGAAGCAGGGTAGTTGGATAAGAAATGTCAATAGGCAGTTTTTCATGCTTCATTCTTACAATTTAAAAACCCGCTGCCAATATATTGGCAGATAACTTGCTCGATAAATTAATACCCAATTGCTTTCTAGATATGGCAAAAATAAGTCTTTATTTACTCAAATACGAAGGGGTTTTCACAACTGCCACAGATCTTGTATACTACCATTATAAAACAATTATATAATTAAACTAACTTGTAAAATCCTTTAAAAATTATATGATAAAATGATTCAAAAGACCCAAAAGGATTACAACAGTTTTTAGAGAAACTTTTTTATAGTATATTATAAAGCTTCCTGTAGCAGGTATAAAAAAAAAGTTGTGTCTGTACAATGAATTGTAAATCACTGCAGTTAATTATAAAAAGTCTTAAGTGCATAGTTTCTTTGCATGTGTTGCAGCATGCTTAAAAGTTGCCGCTGCCCCGGAACAATTATCATTAAAATGTTGGCAAAAGACAGTTAATTCGATTTGAGCAACACGTACGACTAATAAAATGTTGCGGCCTCTAACTCGCACGTAAGCTCAATTAAAGCGGCGCGGGTCAAGAAGGCGGAGGGGGAGCTGCGCGCGCACGAGGCAAAAGAAACGAGAGGCAACGTCGACGAGGCGGAGTCTTAATTTTTCCCTGCGCACGTGCTAGCTCCTCTTATAGGGCGAGTACGGCGGTCGAAAAAGCGCCCGCGCGACCACGCGGCAAAAAGCCAGCCCCCGCGAAATGGATCGTCATCCCCCCACCGGGCAAACCTTCTTCCCCGGCGATTTATCGGCAGACGTGAGCGAGCCGATCGCGATGGAGACGTGTCGAAGCCGCTGCCTTCGATTTTTCAAGAAAGTCCATGCGCTCTCGCGCAATTGCGTCGTCTCTCTCTTTTCTCGATATGCGCAAAAAATCCTGAGCGTTCTCTCCCGCTCTCTCGTTAACCGCGATTTTAACGATTCGCCGAACGACTGGCCCCTGCCTCGTCACTTCTTGCCCTTGCTCGCGCGCGGCTCTTGCGCCGAGTAACAGGGAGAACGGCAAATAAACCTCTGTTCACTTTTTGGCCCGACGTGCAAATGACTGCTGCGCGCTTCGATAATGTCAATTTTACTCGATTTCTCATTTGCTTTTCAATTTTTCACTTCATCACAGAAATACTTTACGGCGTTAATAAGCTACCAACTTAATTCCTACTTTGGATATTTTACATCTTTAACTGTACTCATTTATAATCGAACAAAACAAACAATTATTTGTACAATTGTTCACATAAGTTATTCGTGTGAAATTACTTTAATATTAATAAATTAAAAATTGCTAAATTAATGTTTAAATTTTAAGTAATTTATACAGTATATACCCTGCTAGAAATCTGTCTAGTTGAAACTAAGAAATGGCTTGCCCAAATGGCTTGTTTTTAGTGGAAGATGAAGCGCCTTTTTTCACAGCATTCGCACATTTATTAGAATGAAAAAATATTCGATAAATACTAGCTTCTAATCGTAATTAAAATTAGCCATTTTTGAACGAAGAAAAATGGGGGCGAACATAACCTAAAAAAGTAGCTTCTTTATATGGAACTGCCATCTCGACTCCGCGCTCACACAGCGAATTATTATGAAACAAAATTTGATTAAAAACATTTAATAACCTCATATTGAACGATTTATTAATTTTTCACTTTCCAGTGCGAATATCAGTGAATTTGAAACGTTTTAATAATTTTCTCTTTTCACACATTTGCAAGCCATTTTTTTCCCCTATTAAATTATGCACATTAATTATTCACATTAAATGTGAGATTCTGATTTAAAAAAGCATTTCATCATGGGGTTAAAAATGAAGTTGCCATTAAATGTTTTAAATTTCTACCATTGTAATGTTATTATTATTTCTTTTTGCCCTCGTTGCTTGTATGCTCAATTTATCAAAATGTAATTTTCACGGTCTCGAATTTATTTTTGTTTATTTTCAGTATTAATACGCAAATGAATAAACATCTTTTGTTCAATTTTGATCAAGTATTCATTGCTTTAGATAGCACAGATACATTTTCAGTTTAATGGCAGCTAAAATTCAAAATGTTTTAATGAAAATGATAAAGTAGAAAAGTAGATTAATAAAATTTGTTATTCTGAAATGCTCTTAAGAGGACTTTTATGTTTTTAAAATGAAAAGTTTAATATAAACACATGAAGAGTGTCACGTATTGGCCGCTGATAATTGTTGATTGGCGCGTACCTCAAAATCCCATATTCCATGCAATTCCGGGGAAGCAAGAGAGAAGATATAATAAGACTCGCAGCCGTAGCGCGCGGGCCGAGTACGTAAGGCGCTGAAAAAACTCGGCATTCCCACGATCGGTAATCGAAATATTATTCGAAGCCGAAAGGACCATGTCATCGCGATTCCGCCGATTCTAATTCCTGCCGGCACTGCCGCCGACGCCGAGTAATCGGCCGATTTTTTGCCCCTCCGCGGCGACTCTTTTTTTGCCCCCGAGCTGCCGGTGCCGCCGACACACGAGTGCCCGCGGCTGCCTCTTCTTGCTCGACTCTCTTCATACATATACAGCTGCAAGGGCTGCGGCTATCTCGTGAAAGTCCCTAAAGTATCGGACGTTATTGGGACTGTGCGCGCTCGCCTTTAAATGTAAGACTTACAAATTGCCGATTTTATTAAAGATAACGATTTAAGGGGCAGCGATCCGACCTCGGCCAGATTAAAGCGGGCGCGCGTGCACTTCTGCCTTTAACAGCAGGCATATATACTTTCCCAGAAAATATTGTTCCGAGAGGACCTGCAAACCTCCACGTTCACTGAGGCGTTAAATACTATTTTTTATTTTTTATTTTATAATTATTTTTTAAGGGACAGTATTTTTGGCCTTAATTGGGAGAGCTATAAAGACTGCGATGCCGCCTAAAGTGCAATCCTTAATAATTTAGGAATAAGAGAGTTAGCACTGAAGCACGACTTCATTGTATGACTTTATTCGTTATCTTCTTTTCCGCGACGTTCGTCCACAAATTTGCACTGCAATCAAATCTTTAATAAAGCTAATTCCATAATCTTAATAACCACGTGTGCGCTGGCTTTGCCTCTGTTTGCGGATATTATTAAAATGTCTCAAAATCTTTTCAATTATAAGATCACTATATCATTTCCATTAAGAATCGTCTTTAAATCTTCCCTTTACTGCGTCTTCCAGTTAATTTCGATGAAACTTGTACAATTGATTTTTATAGTACTGTTTGCATAGTATATGGAAGAATGGGACGATGGGTGATTGGCCTCAAGGCAAAGTGAACCATCAGAGACTAGGCAAGTGCGCCTTAAAATATTTTCTATTTGCTATTAAAAGTACTTCGGACAAATTTTAATAAAAAAATAATAATATTTTTGAACATAGATTTTTTCTTAGTTTTTCTAAGAAATCATTTCTAAATCATGATGCATTTAAAAGGAAACATGCTTTCTCTCAAAATATATTATTTTCGAATGTAACTTGAACGAAATATTTTTCATATCATGTGAATTCTATTTTAAGAAGCTGCCTAACCGTGCCCCAAACTTCACTTTACCCTATACATAGTATAAATAAATATTGGTGTGTAGATTCTTACAGCAAATGTTTTCGATTTATACACTGAGAGACCTACCTAGGTAAAATTTAAGAAATGGGTTGTAAAAATTAACAACTTACTGGGCAAACTGATCACAGACTGCCAAAAGAAAACTAATTATCATTTTAGTTAATAATATTTACTATTTTCGTAGTAATTAATACAAACTAAACTTCGATAAAAATACCAACCAGGTTGGTAATAATTGAAAATTGTAAACTTAAATATATTTTTTTTCAATAATTATGAAATTAATTGTATTGTGTAACAGCTGTACTTGTAGTTTTTACCAACTAGCTTGTAATTTATCACAAAGGTATGCGCAGATGTATATGCGCACACGCATATATGCGCAGACGCATTTGCGCAGCCGCGGAACAGAGCGGCAGTGCGGCACTCATGATCTCTCGCGACCGCGTGTACCGACTGTTTTGTTGTTGTAAATTAATTTATAAATATCCACTAGATGGTGTCACGACTATCGTACATACTCGCAAGTGGATAGGTTTGGCCTCGGTTTGTATATAAGATGGTTGAAAAAACTCGATGCATATGTTTAGTAAGCTGCAATATGCGTTAGGTTAGGTTGCGTTAGACTGCGATAAAATTGTAAATAGTATAAATAAATGCGATGCGATGATCTTGATATAGCGATGGTGTAAAGTTTGAAAAAAATCATGTCTTAAAGGAATGATTCTTCAAGCGAAAAAAAGACTAATCGAGTGATTTCTAAAAAAAATGTTTAAATTATTTATTTTTAAAAATATTTATTCTTTCATAAAATTTACAAATTTGCTTAGATAAATTTTCTAATTTTAATATAGCAAAAATTACAAGTACATTCACGAAACAATTAAAAGTTGAGTGAATAAAATTTTACCAACTTAGTTGGTAAAAATTACAAAGTAGGTTAGTAAAATTTGCTAATGAGGATTTTTACCAACCTAGCTTGTAAAAACTACAATGTGGGCAGTCTGTGACAAGTTTACCCACGTAGGTTGGTAATTTTTACCAACCACTTTTTAAATTTTACCCAGGTGAGTCTCTCAGTGTATAACATGCGCGACAAAGAAATGTAAAATTTGTTTTAATAGTATTGTTGTTTAGCAAGATTTTATGTTAAATGCGACCATATGAAGGTTTACTAAGTTGTTATATTTATAAGGCTACATGAACTCATAATCTGAACTAAACTTTTACGATCAGTGATATTACATACGTTAAAATGTAATTTGAGTTTAATGACCATGAAGGCGGCAAGGTGAATAGCGAGGATTAATAATAACGCAAGCAGGTACATCCTGAAAATTGAAATAAAAATTGAAAGCTTCTAGCTTTTAACCCTCTTTTCGGACAGCTAATAATGAATATCTCAGCCGCGTAAATGTAAAATGAAAAAAAAGGTTCGCCCGTTCGATGTGCACGAAGGCGCACAGCTAATTTTATATGAATAATAATGCGACCGCGAAAGCGCAAAGCGGCTTTCCGGGCGATAAATTGGAAATAACCGCGGAAGCGAGCTCGAGCTTATGGAGTACATGCGACCGCAATTAATCCTGATTTGGTAAAAGCTGCAGAGCTCGCGATATGTAAACGCGTGCGGTGGGCCGATAAAAATAATAATCATGGATGCAGACTCGAAGACAGAAGTGAAATCGAGGTTTTCCCCTCCAAAGACATTAGCCGTCCACCGCGACGACTGCCGTGCTTGGGCGAAGTAAGACGACGACGTAAAGACGCAAATAGCACGCCCAAGTTAGCCTAAGCAGCCTGCCCCGCACGCTCATGCTGCTCCTGCAGCTTATTACTCACTTTTGTTGCCTTTTCATGAAATTTCCTACTCATGCTACGTTCCGCCGTATTGGTTATAGCTCCGCAACGAGCTCCATCTTTATCCACTGTGTCACATTCTCCTATAAATAATTTAGGCAGCTTTACCCAATAACCTTATAGCATTTGATCCTACATTTTTTTTGCATTCATATATTCGTCTGCTTTGATGATTTTGTACATGGATTTATTAATTCATTGAAAATTCATTATGCTTTTGAGCTGTCACATATTAAGTTAATCAAACTGCCTTATCATAGTCATAGTAATTAAGTTATTTTTATTCTCTACTGGAAAGAAAGAATGAAAGCTTACTTTTTGAGGGTTAACCCACTGTTAGTATAATTGAATCATTTAACTCTAAATACAACGTTGTTATTAGTAATTGTAAACCTCCTGTAACGAAATTTGTGATTTTACCAGATTTATAAAAATTATCGAATTGTACGAGATTACAAGTTAAATTATTGTCGAAGTCTTAAAGATGAGGAAAAAAATCATAAATAATCCTAAATAAAATAAATGTGATGACTGAAGTAAAGGGACAATCGTAGTTTATTCCACTTTTTCTGTATGTTTTAAATTGTTACTTAAAACTACTAAAATCTGTTAAAGTAACTTGTCACATTGTTAAAAAATAATTACTTATTTAGAGATTTATCTCTAGTTTATAAAAATATCGAAATTACACTTATAAGGACGTTTAATCGCAGTAAATTAATTACCTTTTGGATAATTAACTCTGCAGAGACCATTTAAGCTTAATTGTTCCGTAGCAGAAAAGGAAAGAGTTCCAGGTACACTAATTAAATTAGTCTAAATTCTGATCAAACTAAATTTTTATGAAGCGGACATTTGATTAGTAAATGATAATTATTCCAAATTTTTAAGCAATTTTTATAAACTTTTAATTATTCCCTAACAGGTGATTTTATCACAAGATTATTTTTTACAATATGCTATAACGTGGATCAAAATGAAAGTTTAATATTATTTTTTAAACATTCTATTATAATAATTATAATTATTATTCTATCCTGGACGTTCAAGATATTTCGGCGAAATAACTAACTTTAATTGTGTAACCGAGTTTTTAACAATACCCTCTTACCCGGATGATACAATTGAATTGCAAATCTAGTGGTTTACAAACTTAAAGAACGCTGACTTTCCGCTTCTCTCTCTCTCTCTCTGTCATTCAATTTCTCTCATTTTCATCTTATTTTTGGTTATTCTTGTTATTTTTAGTTTTTCTTTTCTTTTTAAATAACTTTCTTTTTCCTTTTAAATAATTGTTACATAGACAGAAAAGTTTTCCAAAGTTTATACTAATAATGTTAGTTGTTAGTGAAATTATATATATTTTGTTTCAATACTGGGAAACGAAGAAAAGCTACAATTGATACAGATAGGTTTATAAAAAATTGAACATTTTTTTTTGTCAAGAAAAGTTATTATTGTTGAAATTAATAATTTGAATTAAGTGTGACATAATAAGGAAAAGCCATCGTAAAAAAGCAAGTCGCATGTAGTAATAAATAATATTTTTTTACGCGAGTGTAATTTACACATTATTATGTAATTTTAATTGGCAAGAAAGTTGAAATTCGTAAATTAATGAAGAAGAATTCTTTGAATTATTCGAGTTTTAAATTTAACGGTCAAATACTATTATTGCGATGTATTAATAAAACGAACGAGTGTGAGAGATGCTCGGCGGCAATAATGAAGACTGCGCTCGTAAAGGAGTCTGCGTTAAGTACATGGAAAAGTGGGAGAGCGCGACGTAATAATCGAATGAAGTAGCGCCCGATAAGTCAGAAGGAAATAATGTTGTTTGCTAAATGTCTCCGCAATTGTCTCATAAATCTGTGGCCCTCCTTTTTTTCCCTCCCTTTTTCTCTCTTTCTTTCTCTTCCTTCGACCTCCCTCCGCAGCGCGCCTCCACCTCCGCGCAATGTGATATACGTCGAAGACGCAGGAAAATTAATTTCTCCTCTCCCGTTGTATGTTGCAGGTAAGGGAACGAGTGAGCAGAGGCCGCGGGAAGTGAATCATGGTCGAGGAAAAAAAATAATAGTGGCGCGCGTTCTTGTCACCGGTACGTGTTGCGAATCCTTCATTGTCACTTTCGCGGTGTCGGCGCCTTCGAAATTTCGCCCGCGCACAACTGACCTTTGTTTTCGCTCACGGCGGTGGCAGCTCGATCCGCGCCTCCTTTTCATTTTCGCCGGAGGCCCGTCGACGCGCATAAATTGCAATTATGCAACCAGCTGATTCCTCGCGTAAAGGTCATCCTTACCTCTTTCGATCGATCTTTGGACTTGCTCTTTTTCTGCAGATGAGCCGCGTATGGTATGTGGACCTTATTAACGCGATTATAAAGCGGTGTGCATTCCCGACGCTTATTACGCGATACTTATTTATTTTTTTTATGAAATTATTATGCATCCACCACTCGTTTCATTTTCATTACATAATTGTTCCACATTTTGCACATTTTTCAAGGATTTCAAGGAGAAAATCAACATTCAATTTTTTAACTACTAATAGTGGTTCGAAATTCTGAACAAATGCGTAATAAGCTGCCTTAATTAATATTTACAATTCGTACTTAATGTAACAGAAAAATCCAATTTACAAGTTTTCTTTTACTTCAGAATTTTCTTAAAAATGAATCAATCGATTGTTAATGCCGTTTGGAGCATATACTTCAATTTAAAAGAGCCTTACTTCGCCGAAAACTAAATTTTATAATTTCAAAAAAAAATTATATCTTTACAAATAATCGTCGATGTAAGGTAAGGACACGTAAGGAAAACATAAAACGTATAAAAACTATATTCAAATGTAATCGTTCACACTGTATATCGTATTAAAATTGTACATGTGTGAAAAATTCAACCGCAAATACAGAATTTCCTTTGCGAGGTTGAACTAACGATCACCAAATCGATTTAAAATTTACTTCACGTGTTTCTATCGACCGCAGCGCGAAATATCATTTATATAACAGATTTCCTTTTAAGAACGCCACCTTTCTACTAATTTTCCACACTTCTTGACTAGATTTGACGCAGGCTGAATGGTTAAGTGGAAAGATTATTTTTTAGTTTTATCTAAATTTTTTTAGTTCATTCTATTTATTTTGTTATGTCTACAACTGATATTAAATGAAGTATATCACATTTCATTAAACAAATTGTATAAGCTTAATGATATTCCACTATCTCAAATACCAATCAGTTTGTAGTATGAATGATAATTTAATAGCATTTGTTTAAACTTTGATTATTTTCATAAAATAATAATTAAAGTGTCATTATTATTATATTGTTACGGTGACGATTCAGAATCGTTCAATCTCATATTTGTTTCATTCTCTTTCTTGTACTAATCTTTGAACTTATTAATTTAGATCGATTATTCCACTCAAGAAAAAAAAGTGTCTTAATTATAATAGTCATTTGGCATCGATGCAATTGAAAAAGGAATTGAGCAAATTTTTCGTTTGGGTTATTTGGATATCTTTTCAATAATCTTCAATGTCGCTGGCATACACGATCGATAAAGAAGTCTCTGTCAGTACAAAGGAAACATTTCAAGAGCACATATTATTTCTAAATATTTTGAAGTAAACTAAGAATTGCCTTCTCCTTATACGTAAATTTATGGTCAACGTCAATTAATATCCCGCGTAGAAATTATATGAAAAAATCTTCTAGGATTCGGACTAAGATTCCCTACTAAACTAACATTTCCATGTTTTGTTCCATAAGGTAACATGTGTAAGAGGCGGACAAAATCCGACCTGGATCCAGTTAGTTTTTTCTACTTTTTCTCTGCTATCTACACTTAAATTAGTGAAAAATTACTATAATTAGTGAATTGTCACTGAAAATTAGTGGAGAGAGCTTCACGACTTAGGTATCAGTGGAACACCTTCCACTAATTTTAGTAAAGTTCCACTTATTCAATTTTAGAAGTTCATTTCTACTAAATCCCTGCCTTTTTCTATACAAGATGATCCCTATAGTTTATTTATTCGACTCACCTAATTTTAACATCTAAACATGCAGATATTTGTAAGAACCCCAAAAGAATGCTCAGTATCTTATAATGTAAATTTTAAACAGCGAATATATTTTTGAATGCATATTTTATCAAAAAGATATAATACAATTAAACAAAGTATTTTTATCATAATACGTTTAATTCGTTAAATCTTTTTCTAGATTGAAATAATTTTTTAATTAAGAAAAAAGTTATTAAAGTTTGCAAATATTACAGAAGATTTTTTCTCATTCAAACTCCGCATGACGCGGTTTAGTTATTGAAGCCTAGCGCGTAAATACATAATAAGAGACTATTGAGAATAATGACTTGGCAGGTGTGAAGCGACAGAAACGAAAAAAAAAGGTTTTTTTGTGAAAAGCCGACTATTATATCACAACTAGGGGAACGCGGTTTTCTTTCATTTCCAGCATCTCGCAAGGACCTTCGGCTCCAAGATCGCTTCAATTTTCAAGAAATTCTTCTACGCTCATGAGGGTTTTGCGGTTTTTGAAGACGTTCACGTCGTAACCGCATTCAAGGACTTGCCTTTCTAACCGAACGCCCACGTGGCTCTCAATTTTTTCCTCTTTCTTGTCAACTTTTCTTTCCAACCTTTTCTAACCCGGCTTGCGATGCTAATTATTTGGTAATTGCTAACTTTAATTAACTTGCTAATACAAACGATTATATGTATAAATCATCTCTTTCCTGTGGTAACAGCATAATAAGAGATTCTTCTTTTTTATACAATAAACTTACAAACCTAACTTATTCTTTAACCTTTCTTATTATGTTTATTATGTAAAGTAATATTAATTATATTATTTTAAATCGTTCTTATAATTATTCACAAAGAATTATATAATTGTTAAAATATAAGTCAATGACACGATAAAGAATATCTACTACTAAATGTAAAACTTTTGCATTAAATTTCGCACGGCGAATTAACGACTATTCGAATTCATATTTTAATTTCAATCCAAGAATTTTTTTATTTATTTACCTACTTATAATCATAAAAATTTTAGTTTCAATTAAATAATATTGTCACTATAAATTTTCTGATTTCTTTTCGTCAACCAGAGTAGAAGAAAAGTAAATGCCTTGTATTTAGAAATTAGTTGCATTGTTAAATAAAAAAATATTTCATGGTATTTTTTTAAACGTGGAAAATAAAGCAACATAAATTTGAAAAATAGAAAATTTATTATTTTGATAAATTTTGTTAGTAGTATAAACACCAGTATGTGACCTTGACCAAATGAAAAAATAAAAAAGTTAGAAGGACTAATTCGCATAAGAAGATAAATAGAGCCTGCGGTTTGTCCGCGATCCGTCGGAAAAATAAAAAAGAAAATAGGGTGCTATCGATTCTTGGCGTCTCGACTTGTGGATTTAACGCAACATCTTTTGGTCCTCTGGCTCAGAGACGAGTGCATATCTCTCGGGCTTGAAACGAAAAGGAACGATTTTGGCCGGCTTTGGGTCGACAGTTGGCACAAACTTTTAGCCCGATCGTTCTTTCCTTCTGTTTGTGCGACACCTCTCCTTTGATTGCGCAAGGTATTAAAGCTAGCGAAACATTCGTGACACGTTGGGCTTTCGGAGCG
Source organism: Sycophila sp. Sp_5 (assembly GCA_018906775.1). NCBI lineage: Eukaryota > Metazoa > Arthropoda > Insecta > Hymenoptera > Eurytomidae > Sycophila > Sycophila sp. Sp_5. The sequence continues at coordinate 745,014 of JACCID010000061.1, forward strand.
GGCAGAAAGTGCCCGTTAAAAACTCCTCCGTCGGCTCTTAATTCTCGATCTCGTTTTCCTTCACGTATCCCTCTCGCTAACCCTTTCTTTTCTCCTTTTGCGTCTCCATCACTTCTTTTACTTTTCAATCGCACTGCAGTTGCACTTTCATTTTGTCTGCGTCAATCCGACAGCACAACACTCGTACTTCTTTTATTTTTAATCTTCACGTTCTTGTCGTGATCTTTGTAATTAACAATCATCGAATTTAACTTTTACTATGCTAATCATTCGCGCTTCATGCGCACATTTGAAATTTCTTTATTTTCCAATTTTACTATAACAAGTAATAGAAATCCATTTTCATGTAAAAATAAATCTGGAAGATCGTTGCAAATATTTTTCTATTTCATAACGTAATCTTAATTTTGATTGCTGGCAATCCATTCCAAGTATAAAGCAATTAATTTAAAAAAATGGTTATTTTAAAACTAATATTTTACTTGTATATAAAAAAAATAAGAAGTTGTAGCATTTTTTTTTTGGAAAAATAAAAAAATGCAACTATTTAAATTTTCCATTTTTTTATTGACAAGAGGATCCTACGATTTTTTCGTACTCATGAGCGAATGATTCATAGATTTTTCATAACATATACATAATTAGCCGACAGTCTAACGATGTGTGAAATATATGAAACGTCAAAAGCAAAGAAAACAAAGCAACGTTTATTAATCAAGCTATAATTTACTGACAGTTAAAGTGTACCCTAGAGCAGGATAATAAATCTTCATTTCAACTCGGATTTTTTTCATCATTACTTTTCACCCTCGCCCGGCTCAATTTGTATTCCTTATCGTCCCGTCCGCGGCGAGGCTCTTCGAGCGCGCGACTCGATCGGAGCGCTATAAGTGCAGAGCCGCGGCAATTTGCCACCTCGCTTTAATAATTATGTCAATTGCGGGAGGACGCGCGAACAGGCGGCCGCAGGCCGTTTGCACGAAGCGAGACAACGCGCTCGAAGTCTGAATCGCCGCCGGTAATTAATATTCCGAGGGAATTAATGACGGCCAGTAGTTCCGGCCTGAGGATGATGAAGTTCTGATTGAACCGCGAGAAATTCGCCGAGAGCTCGTTATGTGTTTTCGGCCAGCGGCTCGGTAATGCCTGTGATTGCCCCGATGCCCCTCCGCCTCTCTCTCTTTCTCGGGCAGCAACCTCGCGTACGCGCGAGCACACCTCCATTGCCGACTTTTACGGGTTCATTGTTCGCGCGAAACAATTTTAATCGCCACCTTCGTTAATAGTCGAGTTTCTCCAAAACTATTCTGCACGCACAGTAAAATTGATGCTTCTCTTCGGATTTTCCGCAAAACTCGCATAATGCGGGAGCAAAAATCATTCTATTCTCGATTGATTGAGTTTTTCGGAAAAATCCATATAAAAAAACTAGCTTATAATTAGAGCTCTTAATTTCTGCACCTTTCGAGAATAAAATTAACTTAAATTGAAGCTAAAACTATCGCCTGCGATCATTTCATTTTCTTAAAGCTAATAACGCACGTTCGTTCTGAAGACTAAAAAAAAATGTGGTAACTCACGGCAATAACTTGTAACAAAATGGGAGAGACAAGTTATACGGAAGTTGTATTGGTTGATTCAATTTCTCCCTGTAAAAACATTAATTTTGTGATACAAATAGTTTAAAAAATAATTTATTAAAAGAATTAGTAAAATAAATGAAAAAATCCAAATTACGTCTCCAATTATCTAAAAGAATAAAATGTATAAATTGAGAGCTTTTTGATTAAACATGCAATATTGTATAATTTAATAAAGTGATTTAAATTCACTCTAATGGTTAATTCGCTACCTTTCGCTGTACTTAAGAGTAAAAGAATGACTCTATTAACTTCTAAAATTAATTCTCCAGCTGATTTAGTGTGTATATAATGCGAGAGTCCCTAGCCCTAAAAATTGTATATCTCCATATAGGAATATTTGAAGTTACTATTTAAAAATTGTAATATTAAAGGCAATGATATTTTTATTGTGAAAAAGTAAAAAGAATTATGGCAATTGTAAAGGAAGAAAGGAGAAGCGACTGAAATTAGCTACAGAGCTCGTGTGTTATCGGGCAGAAAATCTCTGTAAAGAGATGCAGGCAGAGGTAGCGCAGTACCGCAAACTAGCCCCGGCGGCCGCGTGTACTACTCTTGTTACTCGTCGGCGTTATCTCCTTGGCGGCTCTTTATCCGTCGAGATCGCGGTGCGCGCAGCTTCTCCGCGCGCTTACACACGCGCTCCGGGTGAGCTTGCGCCGCAGCCAGCTTTTGCCCTCTTTATTATACGCTCCGCGGCCCTTTCATCTCAACCTGCCGTCGGCGAGCGGCTTATCCGAAGGCCCACCTCCGAATTTGCATGATGGGGCGCTGAGCCGCGCACGAAAAATTCCCGGCCGACGCCAAATGCGATCCGCTCAAAAAATCAACACCCGACAAGCCGGGACTCCGGCATTCTTTCGCCGCACCCCCACCGACCGCCAAATATTCGGAGAATCTGCTTTATTACCGAGTGGGGAATGGCGACGCTGACAGTGCCTCCGTTCTCTGAGATATGTGTGCCACGCGAATGCGCCTACACTTATTCTTTCTTTCAAATTATAAGGCCATTATGCCCGCCGTAATTGGACGTTAAATTTTTCGTAAGCTTCAAGTTCATTTTAATGTGAAAAAATCTTTATTTTCCCTTATTTTCTGTTGCTTCGACAATTTATAAGGGTTTCCATATTTCTTACTCGACTCAACAAATTAAAGCTTAATTTGCGTCCTGTATGTCACTTTTAATTGATAGAGCAATCATTTCTTCAAACCGAGCTATACATAACGTCCCTGCTTCGTTGACGCATTATATCCCCTTCACCGTAGCATTATATAAAAGTCATTAGTGGTATTAATAAATTTAACATTATTTTCCGATTGTTGATAGGCGTCTTTTTTCGCATGTACAAATACAAGAAAGCTAAATTTGCCTTAAACGTAAAAGTTTCAGTTAATTAGAATGATGTAGTATCAGTAAGGGTAGTTAATGAACTATCTTTCCCGAAAATAATGAATATTTCATGTTGGTCGAAATTAAATGAAATTGAACTTACCTTCGCCCAGTAGGCAGGAACTAATTCTTCGGAAAGTTGAAAAAAATCTCCATAGTTTGGACAAGTCGTAGGGTACTTTGAGTAAGCTTTCGCAATTTGCCACGGCGTTTACGAGCTGGCGACGATGCAATGCGCCGAGTTCGTTTGCGTCCATTGTGTAACGCGCCGTGGCCAGTCTTAAATTTGAGCGGGCGATAAAAAGTCTTTGCCGGCAGTATAGCCTTGAGAAATTCCGCGATGCGTACTTTAAAATGAGAAACTACCCGGGCCCACATTCACCGGTTACACCGCGGCTCCCCGGAATTGTCGCCATGATAAATAGTCGGCAGAGGCGAGGCGGTCGCTACCGATTGCGACTTTAATCCACCGGTATATATTTGATTATAAAGAATAGCCGCTAGCCGGCCATTAACTCATTACACGCGCATCAATTATGCATGCGTAAGCTCGAACGAATGCTGGCCCAAAGGAGCTACCGCACGCGGTTGTCTCCATGTATTATCTCGATGCCTCGGCTTGTTTCGCCGCTATGCTCTCTGCAACGTACACGTATGTGCGTGCAAGTCGATCGGACAGCCATGACGCACGGTTAAATTAATGTTAAAATGTGTTAATTAATCGAGCGGCAATCGAGCCGTCGCTTATCAACTTTTCCTTCGGGGTAGGGCGCCGCCTTAATGCAAACCGTTTAATAAGCCGCGGCCTCGGTGTATTCATGAGCCGTCGCCGAAATATCGCAGGCCCCACGTACGCTCGCGTATAATCAGGTAATATTTCGAAGCGCACGCGCGCTCGGTGATTTAATTGCGCGACCCAGTTTAAGCTCCGAGAGCAGAACGCTGTGTACTGCGTTTCTTGTGCGTACGGGAATATCTGCACAGCTGACTGAATTAGACTCGCTCGTAGTGTAAGTAGACACGCACACGCGGCATTATCTCTCGGGGACGCGTGCACGTGTAAAAGGGATTCCCCTCGACCGAAAACTACCAGCGAAAGAGTGCACGGTCGCCTTTACTTGCACACTCAGAGATTCACTTCGTCTTCGGTGGCCCGTGCTTATCTTACTCACTGCGAGAAGGAAAATATTGCGCTTCAAAATTACTGCGGTTTATACGAAAACTAAAAGAAACTAAAGAATATTAATTTCACTAAATTTGCATAGTATAAACATTTTTAGTTTAGTCACTTAACCAACTTAAGTATTATGCGACTGTGTAGCATCTAGCAAATTCTGTCTGACGTCAATGAAGAGGGAGTAGAAAAAAAGAAACTGGACTAAATGGTTTTTCTCGGCTTACCCTCGAAAGAGAAGAAAGTTAAAACAGTCTTTAGTTTTGTAGGTTGATCTATGCGTATAAACGAGCTAACTAATGCTTTCGTGTCCTTTTTTTAGAAGCCTAACTTTCAACTGTAATCCCCGAAAAGTAAGTGCCGCAACTACATTCGGAAATAGTTAAAAAACCGAAATAGATACAGGGTATACTGAAACTTGCGATGCCTATAGGGGTTCAGCTTTATTTATATTCATGAGCAGGAAAATAGATGACTAATCTCTCGAAAGTTTGCAAAAAATTGATTTCCATTTTTTAGTGCGTAATAAAAGAGATTGAAGATACCGAGGACTCGGAATTTTGAACAATGACATTTAAATATTGTCTGAAGGTCTTTTTCGTGGTGCGGTTAATTAGAGATAAAAAAAATTGGCCGTTTATTTTGAAGGCTGTTAATTTAGCATAGAAGAGTCCTTGAGGAGATCGGGGCTTTTGAACTGAAGGGGAGAGACCGACCGCTTGCGCTTGCACGGCTTTTTTTCGCGACAACAATGCACATAATGAAGCCCACCCGGCTTATTACGGCGATGTATCTCTCGGGACCAAATACTCGGGGCTCATTGTTCGATCGTCGAAGGAACGACCGATCGTAAAGTCCCATCGTGACCCAGCGAACTACCTCCCGAATCTCATGGATCTCGCGTCGATATTTCGAGGCTTATTTGTTCATAATAATCCTTAACGATCTCCGAGCGAATTTCGCTTCTCTTCTTTTTCCTGTGGATGTCACGAAGAAAAATCTTTCAATAAATTTTAGAGAAGCTTGCCCCTTGTTTTGCCGGCACTAACGAAAAACCAAAGTGCTTTCTAATACCGTATACTCTTAATATAAAGGTCATTTAAATTGATTTTACCGAAAAAAACTTTAAAAAGTGCTACGTCCTATGCGATTGTAAATTTGTTTAAGCCACATTTATGTCATTTAAATTATAATTTCTATATTTCAGTATAAATCCTACAAGTGGACAAATGCGTAAAGAATTGCATTAGTGATTTAAAGGCTAGGTTCTCATTATAAAGGGTTTTTGGCTAAACCGTTAGAAATGGTTGATGGTGGTATGCAATATAATAAAATGCGGCAACATCCGTGTCGGAGCTTCTTAAAAAGCACTAAATAGTCAAATGAGGCGGTTTAATCACCGTGAAGGCGCTCGGTGTTTTTACGAAGCAGCGGGTCGCAAAAAGGGTAAAAGCTTACACGTGCCGCAGTGCGCGCGCGGCCAATTTGAGGTTCGTTATTCGCAGCGACCCGAGTTGGAAAAGCACGCGAAAGAAGGATTGTAATGAACCGTAATGGGCGATAAACGAGGAAGCGAGGAGCGCGTTCCCAGTGTTCCCACAAGCCAGCGGTCGGCGCAGCGTGTTTTGCAAGCGACCGGCCACTGGCAGCGACGGCCGCGCCCGGCGCGCATCATTTGTTTAACGCAATCCGAAGCTCATAACGCGAGCACCACTAATTACTCCGATCCGTTATTGCCCGCGCGTCCCGAGTCCAAGAATATTCCCGGGGCGACGCTTGAGTGAGAGAACTGTTGTCGCGGCTATCGGGGAAAACGGCGCGTACCTAATAAACTGCCGCGCGCTCTCGTTACGACTCGCCGCATTTATTTTTGCTCTTAATTGAACGTTGCGTAAAGTATTTGCTCTAATAATTGAGAAAAATCTTTTCCGCAAATTATCCAATAAATATAAGTAAAAAATTTAACTTTTTAACGACTAGGTCAATTTGCGCTTTTCGAACATTGTTCCATCGCTTATTAGATTGACAAGTTAGAAAGGAAGTGTGTTATCGTTTCTAGTGGTATGCTAATATTAGAACTTTAAAAAACTAGTTACTTTAAGTTGTCCGTTGTAAAGAGCTAGTTTTTAGAGAATAAAATTGCTAATAAATAGATGTAGCTATTAGCAGTAAAATTGAGACACGATTACACGATTATTGTTGGATTTTGACCGTCGCCCATTGTCGGCACGGCGAGCTATTTTAAAGGAGATAAAAGCGCGGCTGCTTTATAATGAGGCGTCGTTGTCAAAGTTTTCGCGGGCGTGCTAAATTTTTTCGCAAGAGCCGTCATACCGAAAAGCGTACGTGATCGCAATCGGCAAGGAGGAAGCTCGGGGCCCCGATAAAAGCCAAAGCTTTCACTGTCAGGATGAAATTTATGCTCCCTTGAATCAATTGGATTTTTTATTGCGCCTGATAAATTACGATCCCCGAAACGAAAATCAATCTCGTGGGCAGAGAGCGGAGAGTCGCCCTCCTCCCCCTCTGTCCCCCCGCGGCGTCGGCCGCAAGAGCAGTAGCAAAGGCGACAGCGGCAGGCGTCAGCGGTGGAGAGTGCCAAGGTATTTCACGAATGCGAACACGGAGCAGGACTCGGCCCTCGTCGACAGACGTCGAGAGCCGCGTTCGTGCCGGCTGATTTTATTTTTCGCGCGCGCGCGCACGCTGCCTCGGCCCTTCCAATCGTAAAGGCCAATCAAGCGCTTCGAAGACGTCTTAATTAAAAGTTCTAAAATTTATCGCGAACGCCCGGGCCGGTATTATTTTCGGATCTTAAATCCTGGAAATAAGAGTTTCAATTCGCTTTATTGATAATTAAATGGGTGCGCGGCGCGATCGCGGGCGCCGGTCCGGACCGAGGCGGAGAGTCTCGGCGGGAGCGAGGGAGAGGGCCCCGGCAACCGGGAACGAGCGTACGGGCGCGACTGCCTTTTTTATTTACGATGTCTCAGGGAGACTCGCCCGGGTAATATTTTACAAGAAACCACGCGCGCTTTTTCATAAGGCTTAAAAGTGTGTTAATTAATAAAAATTAAACTTTTGGACGCAATTTAAATGGAAATTCTTTATTAAATCTTACGGGGGTTCTTACTCAATTCAGTCTACCGCCTCGTACTGATAGAAATATGGCAAACATATTAATTGATTGTGAAGTCAATTAAATACTTGCATTGAAGTCCTTTAATGAGTCAAATATATTACATTCTGTACTTTATGGCTTGTGAATTTTTACGACGCAGCTAAAAATTTCTTTAAAGTAATCTAATAAACTATTCATTGCCTATTCTTATTTACTTACGTAATTATCTTGTAAATTTATTCTTATAAACTTTAAGCAAATAATGTCTAACAGATATATTATCTTTGACCCGAAATAATCAACAAAGTATCTTATTGAATTGAAATAAGAATTTTAATACACGATAAATTTACTAGTTCACTCGTACGACTAGTACTACTTTTTAATTTTTTGTCAAATTCGCATTGCATATTCTAAAAATATTCCTTTACAGAGAGTGAAACATTTGTACATAAACTCAGTAACCAATTGTACATAAACTCAGTAGTACTTAATTATACACAAATTAAGGAGCTTTTGCTATACAATTTTCCGCTGCATCTAATCATCTTAGATTCGCATAAAAATTGCAGTGATGTTTTGGGAAAATCTTCTTCAGCACTGTCGATCCTCTATTATATTATGAGAAATTTCTCTTAGTATTACGTTTGCGTTGAACTTTGTAATTTATGCAAAGAATTATAAATAATCGGAAGACAAATACAGTAAAAAATAAGCACAGGGTAATATGTCACTTTGTTAAAAAAAAAATAGATAATTCGTCGAGTATTTAGCATGAAAACTAAATACAGAAAGGCACGGATATTATTGTCGTGAGGCTTTTGTAGAGCGAGTATGGAATATAGCGGATGCGGAGATGACGGACGAATAGCTAATGATGTGCAACTTCGCTCTCCCGCGTATTTTTTCGTTCTTTCGGTGACGATGCGCAACGTCGCCCTGGCAAGGTTGTGCGTGCGATTTTCGATTTCGCGAAAAGCCAAGGGAAATTTTTTCAAGGATTTCCGGCTTTTAGCGTCCTGGTTTCGTCTAGGGACTTTGACAACTTGACAGATCTTTGCTTGTTTGTTTTTTCGCGCGCGGCCGCTGCGATTTTACAAATTTATGAGAACCTCGATCTGAGATCTTGAACGATTGTTCGTCATTCCCTGCTCTATATATCACTTATGTTTGAAAATGTATAACTAAAGAAGAGCGACAATTATTGTTCGTTTGCATAGTGTTTCTCCGTCTTGCCGGAGTCGTGTTGTAACTACTTAAACGCTTTATACTCCGTGATATTTTACGTTATTATAATATTCATTTGCTGTTCTTCTGCGGCTGTACAGTATTTTGTAATGTATTCCATCGAAAAGAAAGATGAACATGTTAAAAGTAATGTTTATAAATTATTGAAAATTGATAATAATAGTGTTTCTAACAGTAGAGTAAATAAATAAATCGTCAGTATAATCTGGGCAATGAAGCGGGGATTAGTCGAACAAAGTAAATAATTGTTTTTACGTGTAAATTGCGTGGTTCTAGTGTTTGTAGGTCAGTAAATTCATAAATAAAGCAGGGGCATATCCTCGTCGTCAGTCAGAGTCGAAAAAGGCGGAGGAAACTGGCGGAGCGCCGTGGCTCGGCCGCTTTTTCCCCGTCGGCGAGCGGTCGGTCTCGCGCTGCTTTTTTGCCAAGAGCGCCGAAAATGTCAAATCTCAATTATGACAGGCCCGAGGGTATCCCGGTTAAACGAGGCATGCTAATGAATTTAGCGTGTTACCAATGAAAGCCGACCGAGGAAAGGAGAGGGAGTATGCTAAAGGCGCCTCTCTTCACGAGTGAACGCCTAGCTCGCTGGCACCCCTGCCGCGGAGTCGTCGCGCTTGCGCGTTTCTCTTTATCTTAGCCTCGCCTTGCGTAATATTTCGCCTCCTCCTTCGTCCTCGTCCTCTGTTCCTCTTTCTTTTTCGCATGCCCGTGCAAGCATATCGTCTACCGTTCAATAAAAATATCTCCAAGTAAATTAGGGCCCATTTTATTTATAATTAAACTTTAAACAACAGGTCAAATAAAGTGGCATAACTTCTTACTTACGATCCAATCAGATTTTCCAACATTGTAAATCAAATAAATCGTAAAAATACGCGCCAGTGCTTTTGCTGGGCGTATTAAGTATTTTCGCTGTTGTTGGGAGCTTATCAACTGCTCTGTAACGTACGACTTTGATAAACTTTTAAACAGCCCTTAACCGCGATTCTAGTGAAATATTGAGGCGAAGAAATTGGCTGAGAAAGTGTTTGGGAGTATTTACGATTATTCAGAAAATTAAGACTTCAAGTATCTTAATGAGCATCTTGATGAATCTTTAAGTGCGTCGACGATTTAAAAGCAGTTAATTTTGGCAATTTTTTAAAACTCCAATCTTACAAGTACAAGTGAGGTGTAGGGTTCTTGCGTAATGCGATAAGCTTATCCCCTGAATCGACAAATTTAGCGTTTTTTAAGGAAAAACTTTTTTTATTGTATCTGCAGCTTGTTATGCAGAAAGTCAATAATTGCATCAGACAGATAGCACAAGCCTAACGCACAGTTGTTATTAGTTAAAGTGAATTCGGCATCATCTAAAATTTCATTTAGCGGAGTTTGGCATCACTCCCAAATTATCGCCCTAACGCCCACGCCTGGATGAAACACTGGACCGCTTTATCATAGTTCACGCTCGAAATGCTTTATTCGCTATTTTCAGTATATGGAAGCACTGCTGAATGCATCAGTCGCTTCGTTAATTAACTCCGCGTACTGTACACTGAGAGAAATACTTAATAAAAATTATTGCAATTGTAGAAATAAATACTAAGCAACATTAGAATCGGGACTCGTATTGACACTATAGCCAATAGTTTCAACAATTTTTATTTTATTTTCGATTAAATAATGTTCTTCTGCTTAAGAAAAATTGCTATGTAACATAGCAGAAATTTGAACTAGTAGTAATTGTACAGTAATTATGTTAAATTTATTCAAAATAATTTAAATTTTGTTAGCACTTGAATAGATTTTACTAAGTAACTTTACAAAATGTACTTTATTCATCTATATCTGTGAGTTTTGGTATGTTACATAGTAAAATCTGTTAAAGTTCTTACAATATCCACCGAGCTTGTCGCTGGCGGCGCTGCAGCGGTTCCAGTCGAATTATTTCTAATTCTCCAGTCGCTATTGTTTCTAATGCGCTGGCAGTTCCGATAGATCATAAATGCCTTCCCGATCATTTTTTTTTATCTTTATAAGATATAGAAATATTAATATTAACAATATACAGAAATAATAATTAATTTTGTTAAATTGATTATTAATATTACATTGTATAATTATAAGTAAATTTTTAAATACATTCGGTGGTCTCGTGGTCTAAGTGCTTAGGCTACTACAAGAAAACGCTTCCCATGTTGTAGACTCAGGTACGAATCCCCCGATGCACGGAGAAAATAGTTGGGTAAAAATTACCTACACTTTTCACGTAATCTTGGGACGCCTTGATTTTCTGGCGAATTTTATTAAATTTTAAGTAATTTTTATTGCTTTAAATGTAATAAATACGATGCGAAATTTAAATTTTACTATACTGTTTAGTAAATTTCGTGTTTAGTAATATTTGTAGAAACTGTATTAAAAATTACAAGAAAATGATTACTTATTACATAGGAAAATATAAATTTTAATGAGAAATTGGACAATTTTTACCAACCGTATAGTAAAAATTAGCCAAAGCGCGCTTCGGCAGCAGGTGATCGTCATTTGTTCGCATTTGTTTTGCATCTAGCTTTACTTTTCAGTTAGTAATTTTTACCGCTATTTTTAGGGTTATTTTTATCGGATCATTCTCTCCGTGTGCGGTTTTTTTCCTAATAAAATACAAAAGTCTGTAAAACGGTGGATTTCATATTAAGTACCGAGAGGACACGGCCTGGGACACTCGAGACACCTCTCTATAAGGAATAAAAAAGAAATAGGCGTTTCTCATTTTTTATATTTATTACACATCGATTAAAAATTACTATGTCCCATGTATATCTGAAAATGTGAAATTCACTTGGAAAATGTGAATAGTGACATTTAATAAGTGAAAACCCGTTCACATGCTAAATATGTGAACGAATTTTCACATAAAATATGTCACTATTCACATTTTCAGATTTACAGAGTTACTTAGTAAAATTTATAATAAAATAAAATTTACTAAGTGACATAGCAATTTTTCTTTAAAATCAAGTATAGGTCCCGATTGCAAAGTTACTTAGTAACTTTTATTATATTATTTCTCTCAGTGTACTTTTATTGCAACCTTATCCCGGAAGAATGGGCGCGAATTGGGCGAATCGAGCAAATAGAAATATCGCGCACGACGCGGCTGTTTCTCCTGTTTACAGAACCGCACGATGGAATTGACCATATGTAATAAGCCCGATTTGACGTAATAATAACGTGCGTCGGTAATAATGTATTTTCGCTATCGCGTTTAAATCAGTTTCTTTCTTTTTTTAATAATTACCGCCTGATCGGCGCAATTTTCGTTGAACTACTTTTATCGATCGCGAGATTTTATCTCCGTGCTGTAATTAACATAATATCTTAATTTCGAAATGTGTACCACACAACGCGCCCTCTTCATTATAATATACTCTGTATGCTTTTAAAAGTAACGATTAATCATTAATGACTTAATAAACGATTATTCCAATAAATTTAATTCTTATAATTATATTAATTACAACAAACAATTACTATTAAACGTCACGAGAAAAAATCATTTTGAATAAATTAAGATAATTTAAGTAACTTACCCAAAAGTTTTTTTAGTTAAAGTTTAGAGAATCTACATGATCCAGCAATGACTTTGAATAAACTGAATATGCTATTTTATTGCAATCTCAAATTCTCATCTCGTTTTTAAAGCAAACCATATCGAAATAATAAGAGCCGAATTTTTGTTTAATCTTTGATATACTTTAAAAAAATAAGAAATAGTTCGCATGTAACAAAGACGTTATTATAATAAATATTTCTTTCAAATTTGCAAGGAACAAGACCCCTTTTCTCTCGACTCACTTGTATATTTTTTGCGAGTTAAATAGAAATAAAAAGCATGCCTCATTGTGCGGTGATAGGAAATGGACTCCAGGGCGGAGGCGTGAAGCGCGCGAAAAAATGTTATTCTCGCGCTCGCACCCTAACAAAGCAATCGAAGCTTTTCCGGCACGTATACGCGTCAGGTTTGCGTCTCTCGACGAGCGCGCACCTCGAGCGCTAGAATATTCCATTGATAAAGGCGGTGCGTACACGCGTGCGGGCGCTTATCGATTCCAGGCGATATACCTTATGCAACGAGAAATATAGGCCCTCTGGGAGCCCCATTCATGAGCATTACGCAGCTCGGTGTAATCAACGCTGCATTTCCTCAGAGACGTGGGCGAACTAGTAGCACCTCTTGCCGAGAGCCGAGCTCACGCGGAGTTCCGTTCATCCGTCAATCAGCAGAGCCGACTGGTCGAATCTCATCCCCCTCGTCTTTCTAAACAATACTTTCCGCAGTTATTTTTCAATTTTCCTTTTTATTTATATGCACAGGATAAATTCATTGTTGTGAATGCGTTTTCTGCGGAGAAAATCTTACATGCAGTGTGTGTCCCATTTAATGGACGCGAGTGCAGAGAAAATATTAAGCCTTTACTCGCTTCATTAAATCCGCGAGGAACAATTGAATTAGTAGGCAATGTCATAATTACATTACATATACCTATTCTCTCTCGTTTCGTCAGAAGGCAGGATTCTGTCTTTGTCTTTCCTGCGCACGTAGGCGCCAGCGTTATTGTACGCGGCTCGCGCGGAATAATATCGGAGATATTAATGACGTCAGAAGGCGCTTGTAATGCTAAAAGCAGATCTAAAGCTTCTTTCGGAAGTATATCGGCGGTATCTGCTGCTCAAGAGAGTGCGCTAGCTCATGCGATGTTTCCAAGCTGTATATAATATATAATCACTTTATGCATTTTCTCGAGCCTGTAAAAACCTTTTTTTTTTCATTTCGCATCATATTAATTATGTAGATTCGGTTTTATCTATTTATTTTATTTATGCAGGCTCGTCAATTGTGCATGCCGCGCGAAGTTAATGCAATTCAATAAGCTGAGCTTCGGAACTCGTTAGGATATTGACGTTATGCAGTATTTATAGTACAATCCATATGCGTATATAATTATGTAGATACGGTAAAAGCAGATCTATCGTCAGATTGACTGAGCCAAATTCCATCTCTTTCCTAGAAAATCAATAATAATACACAAAAAATAATATTCAGTATACGATTGCTGCCATCAGAAAAGATGGTCCTTACGGTTGCGAAAGTTTTATTGTTCTTGGCCAAGTACAGAATTTTAATCAATTGGTTAGTACTTCTTTCAAATGTTGTATTTGTCATTTTCAAACCGCAAGTTTCATTCGCGAAATGCTTATTAATTAGAAAGTATTATTATTATAAGCGAACTCATCTAACACGTCATCAATGTAAAGTAAATAGTATAAGTGCTGCAAAAATTTTATTAAAGACAATAATTTGTTCCCTCTTCTTAATTTATTTCTAATTTTAACTGAAGATTAAACCGCATAATTTTTGTTCTAATTTTTCGACTTAAACATGATATGTATCGATAAAAAATGAACTCATTAAGTTCTCGCAGGAAATGCTCCCGAATACTGTTTGCTCACCTCACGGAGCAATAATTGCGATCTCCGAATGTTACACATCGTAAATGAGCATTAAAAAAAAACTAATAAAATTTCAGTATCGGGACACTTTATTCCACGCAATAAATAAAGCCTTTACGACGCATTTTATGGATGGCGTGTCATTTCCGAGTGCGGTTTCCAATGTGTGAAACTCGTGGCGTGTCGCTTTATAAATTATCGTCAAATTAAATAGCTTAACTACCTGCGTTCGAGGAAATAATGTCTTGTGAAATCTAAACAAACAGCGCGGAAAAACTTGGACAAAAAGCAGGCTCTGCATTGATTGGACGCACGGCTAAAATTAAATAAAGATGTACGCGCGCATATTTTACAAGAGGCAATCAAAATGCCTGGCGCAGTGGTTCAATTGAAAATGCTTGCGGTTGAACGCGTAACCGCTAAAAATCAAAGAGATTTAGAAAACAAATGAAAGAAACGAGACAAATTTGAGTGATGGGAAAAAGATTTGGTTAAAATTATAAACCGAAAAAAATCGCCAATTATCTGGGGTACTCGAATGACAGGTAGAATGAAAGATTTAACAACGCATTTCGGTATTTTATTTAAAAATTAGCTGCTTCTATTTAATGAAAATTTGGAAATTTTTATGTTTTGCAAGCACGTGCCTGTAACCTTGGCACGAGTAAGCTTCGGACTTCTGCCTTAGTTTTTTTTACTTTCGCAGTACCGTCACTGAATTAAAAATACTTTTCATATTCTGTACGTAAATTAGTATATTACTAAAAATATGAAACTTTAAGTCTTCATACCTGAAATAACTTTAAATTCATAATAATATAGTATATCTTAAGCTAATTTTTTATTCATAAATCATACTAATAAAAAATAGCCTTAATGTCTTAGAAATAAATATTTTAACACAAAAAAGACATCAATTTAATTTGTTTACATTTATTAAATTAATTATTTGATAGTCAATCAAATTCAGTTTTTTCTGTTTTTCTTAAGTGCATTCCTATCGCCGTATTAAGACATATCGATTAAAAGGTAATGTCGGTAAGTCTTAAAGAACCATTTCCATTTATGCATTAGATCAATTCGCATTACAGTTAAAGTAACAACTTGTCTTTGAAATAAATTTAAATTGAAAAATGAAATGTAATTATTTGAATAAGGTCGAATTTAGAAATTTTAAAAGTTTTTTATCGCTCTCATTTCTGAAGTATTTATCTTCCTTTTCGATTCAGCATCCTCTTCGTTTTTCCTTGTATTCTAATTGGCTCGCGCATGCAAATCATAAAGTATCGAGTGTTTAAATCACGAATACCTTCGTCCTTGCCGGTCGCCGTTCTCAGAGCATTACGTAATAGCTCTTGCACGATCTGGACCAGCGACACTCAACTGCAGTTTCGCATTGCTTTGGACTTTTCGCTGTTTATTTTTTTCATTTATATACCTTTTTATATATTAATTCACCACGAAATAATTATATTTATTGTGTAACGGCGCACACTTAAATAATTATAATGAGAAAAAAAGTACTTTTTCTTTTTCATCGCATACCTATTTCACTTTATGAAATACTCCTTTTCAGAATGTGTCACCAAAGTCTACTTTTCGGTGAGAGACGCAAGATTTACATTAGTGCATTTTGTTCGAGTACTACATATTTCACTAAAATATAATACTGCAGCAGACTAGGATTTGTAGAAGCTGAAATATTGTCAAATAATGAATATGCAACTTTCTTGATTATAATATTTTAAAGACTCTGCTTGTAATAGAGTAGGATAAAATAGACGTTTATTGTAAATTATGATATTTTCAAAATGATAAAGATTTACAATAAAAAAAACTATAAAAGAATAAATGTATCGTACACGAATATAATGTAATATTGCAGTTATTCTAAAGAATAAACTATAGCGTTAAGTGATATCACAGTATCTTAATAATTAATATTAAAATAGTAAATGACAGTTTAAGAGTGATACCATATAGGTGTTTGATTAAAATGACTATAACAATTTATGAAATAGAATAAAAATATATAATTAAATTTTCATAATAACACACTTGCATGCTAGTAAATTACATTGACTCTTATATAAAAAATGTACCTGGAACGACACAATAATAAATGAAGAGCTGAATAAAAAATTAGAAGGTGCTTTCTCAAGAGTAACTCAAGGAGATTTCTTATTTCAAAGCTGCAGAGTTCTGACTTGGAAGGATCTTCCTCCAGCTTCGATGTGTATCAGAGAGAATGTAAGTAGTCCGAGATATGCATACGCATAATTTTATATATAAGTATCGCTCTGAAATAATCTCTTCTGGTATGAGTGCGCAGCCAAGCCAAATCTGCTCTATGTGATCGATCTCATAAAGGAATTTAGTTTCTTAACTCTTGAGAGACACCAAGCAAAAGACCGAAGCGCAGTGGTGAAGATTAGGGAGCAGTATAGGGCGACTACAACATGTTTGTTTTACATGTTTGAAAATTTAGTTTTTGGGATAAGCAGAGCGTGGTGCAGTTGCTCCGCGAGTCTCTTTGAATCCGCTCGTTACAGAGCGCATTATGCGCCGGGTCGCGGTGGGAGTGCCCGGCAGAAAGCTAAGTGCCGCGCGCGCGGGCTCGTCAAGAGGGAAAAGGCGTCGGCCACTCGTAAAGCCCGCGATGCGCGAGGGCACGCCAGGACTCTTAAACAAGCGCGAGCGGCATCAATCTCCGAGCGCGAAAGGACTCTAAGTCTCCTCCTCCCCCTTCTTTTTCGAAGAGAGATATTGCGTCGGTCCGCGTCTCTCCCTCATCTTTTTTCATTTTTCAGCCGCTGCTTTACGGTTGAGCGCACGATTTTTTTCGAGCGCGCGAACGAGATCGCCGCGGTGAGTCCCGGAACGGACGGAACAGTATACGGGGGAGAGAAACTGCCGGGAGAGTGGCCGCGCGCGCGCGGCGCCGATAGAATGGGAATCGGCGTATTATCGTGGAAAAGGGAGTTTTAACTCGAATTGCCGCTTGTAAGATTCTTCTTCTTCGGCTTGTCCTACCGCTTGTCAGTATTTTTTCGCCATCCCTCGTTTTGTCCTCTCTGCCTTGGTGCTCCTTTTTTTATTTCTTTTTATTTTTACCGCTCGACCGTTTTTCTCCGCCCGACGGAAGAATGAACTGGAAACGGGCTATTATTGTTTGTACGGCTATTCTTTCATTTACTTTAATTCTATTCTATTGGCTTATTTTTGTGTTTTTATATTTATGCGCGCGGCGTAGTGTCGCATTTTAAGTTCCCTATAAAAAACATGCACGCGCACTCCGTGTCCTTTCTGCTGCATTTACTTCATTCTTCTTTTCGAGGTCGATTTCTTTGCCCATTCTAAATATTGCTTCAATCAATCAATTTTTTTATCCTAACTTTAATTAATGATTTTGCGCTCTTATATACAAAAAAATTTAAATATCTATTATCTCACCGTACCTAATATCATGACAAATTGGTTTACACGACCTTAAGTTTAATATCTTGGTTAAAAAGAATAAATTTTAAAGAACAAAATTATTCTTTTCTTTCTAAATGCTCTTTGTGAAGCTGTTCCCCTCACTTCTTATCGAAATACTGCAATTTTCCGTGCCGATAAAGTAAGCAATTGATAAAAGCTTATTTATTTAAGTACTCCTGAAAATGGCGAGATCCTTGACCGGGCATGCATTTTTATATCTCCGTCGTCTCCGGCCGTTATCCGCCGTCGTGGCGCGCCCTTTTACAGAAGATGATTAACGGCGAATTTTTATTGCCCGGGCAACGATTAATAAATGCGAAAAAGAGTGCAGCACTCGGTGCTCCGCGCGCCCGTGAAATAAACAAACCCGCGTCCATAATTCAGCCCCACCTCCTCGTGGCCCGTAAAGCCTCCTTCAATAGGCACAAGCGCGCGGAATCAGCGTGTAAAGCATATTTTAAAAGCTGTGCACGAAAGTAAACATTACGCAAGCGCGACACCCTATTACGGTTGCGGGAGAGGGCCGATCGCTTCCCATGGGCTTGCGGCGGCGGCGATCCGTGTGCGAGGGGCGCACACACGGGTGCGGCCGAATTCTCGTCTGTACGCGCCTGCGCCGACTGCCCCGGACTCTCCGGATAATTGCAAATCGTGTAATTGCAAATGAAAGACATCCAGATCGTTAAAGGTTTCCTCCTCCCGCCTCCGTTACTCAGGCGAGGCTCTCTGCCCTCGGTCGCTCTTGCCGCCGCCGCCGGTCTCGGTGCTTGCTTGGAAATTTTTCAAAAAAAAAGGAAAAAAGAAAGAAACGTATAAAATATAACGGAGCTTTCGTGTGCAACAAAAGTAATGTCCGAATGCGCGGGCAAACGTCAAGCTATTGTAAAAGGGGACAAATATTTTTCTTAATCATTTGCGTCCTGTATAAGAGCAGTGCAGCGCGAGCGTGCATGAACCCCGACTTCATTAGTTATTTATTCAAGCCAGCTGTACATGTTAGCTTTCATCTTGTAAACTTACTCAAGTAAAACATTGTATCTTATCATATATTTCGCATAAAAAACTAAAAAACTATTTATTACTTTACTATTCTTTAAGAACGCAATTGTAATTATTTAAAGATTTCAATAAATAATATGACTAATTTTTATAGAAGATCTAGGAAGTATTCTTCAGAAATAGTAGACCTTATATCGAACTGCTTCTAAAACAGTTTAAAACTATATTTACTTAATTAATAAAATTTTAATTAGAAATATTTTAAGTACGAAATTGCTGGGGATAAACAAGTGGAGCATTCACACATTTTTATCGTAAACAAGGTGGGACGTATCGGAGTCGAGCGCATTTCTGAAGATAAGAGAAGAACGCGCACGTTTAATTAAGGCGGATTTCGTGAAATATCATAGGATCTTGTACTAATTGTAAGTTGTATTTTTTTTTCTCGGGGTTTTAATGCTGCAGCGATAATTGTATAACAATTTAACATCCGAAAGGGGCAATAAAAGCATTAAAGCGTAAAAAAAGGTACAAGCTACTTTCGGCAGCCGAAATTTCCACTTCTCGGAATCGAAGGCGTAAAAAAAGGTGAAGGGGAGGGGATGAAGGTTGAACCGCGGGAGGCGAGATAATGCGGCAAGAAGAGAGGATCGCCGGCGTTGATTAACGAAGTGGATGGAAAGCTTAAGCATCTGCCGTAAAGTCAGGGAAGTTACAGGCGACTTGAATTCACCGCGAAAAGAGGAGCGCGCGCAACGCTAACCCGCGCGAGCCACGAAAATAAAGACGACGTGCCCCGCTCTTTCATTTTATTTTTCCATCCGCGCCGCGTATTAGGATTTTCGGTGCTCTTCTCGCCTTATTTACGCCTTACTTCCTCCAGCCATTCTCGCGCACTAGCTCGGTGCTTGCGCCAGCGCCGAAAAAATAAGCTCGCGAGGTCGGCGAAGCCGGTGCGCCAGCAGCCTGCTGCCTTCTGTTTATTTCTTTCTCTCTTCCTTCTCCGTCCAGATATTTTTCCATTCCTCGACGAAAATCGTTTGGCCTTTTTTCTTCTAGTGGAAACAATGAAGACATCGCTCAGTGGATTCCTAAGTCGATTTTTATTGCATCCTCATTGATTTATTTATAAAAATAATTAAATATTTGCAGAGTAACCGATGCTCTCAGAGTATATTGCATTGCATTGTAAGAGATAGCACGCAAGGTCGTCTGGCGTTTTTTACATTCTACTATTTCTTAGCATTTTCAAGCTGATTTTGTACAATCAGTAATCGACTTGCTTACGTATATTTACGCCCACCCACATACCCAAGCGACCCCCCACTTTCGATTACGAGAATTCCAAATATTATCGAATTCCGAACGCTTAACGCCAACAGTAGCAGCTACAGCTGCCCTAGAGTAAATGGCTCGTTAAAAACACGACTACCGCAACTTTCAAGACCGTCATTGCCTAGAAATCTTTATTTTCTTCTGTTAAGAAAAATTACATAAGATAAAATTTATTGCAGATTACTTATCCACTTGGTAACTAAAAAGTTTAAGTTACTATTACTAACAACAGTTATTCATACAAGATTTAAGGTGATTGTTCAAGGCAAAGTATTAACGATAGCATACATCATAATAAGCTTGTATCGAGAAGGGTAGATGAAAAACTGAGGAAACAGTTATTTAAATGGAAAGGAAACTTTTTAATGTTGAAAGGATAAATAAGTTATTTTTTTTAAAAAATAATTTTTATTTCCAATTCCACCCACTGAAAATTATAATATTTATACTGCTTTCACGAGTACACGATACAGTAAGAAGTTTGCTTTTCGATGCTCTTATATTAACTTCATTTCATTTACATCTTTGATTATAAAGATTATTTAAAAATTTCAGAAACGTTATTCACTGATTTCATAAATGAATTTTTTTTTATAAAGCTACACGCAATTCACTCGATTCTTACTTCATTCTACATGCGTTAATAAGCAAAACATAAAATTTATATAATTTACATAATTGATCTCAATACCGAGTAGATATATTTTATTTTAAGAGAAACTTTACTGGAAGTAACTTAAAAATTAAAATCTGGTTAAAATCTGTTCTAAATTCTATTATTCAATTAAAGTTTATAACGGTATAGGAACCACGGGTTTATATACTTTATATTTTTTAACTTGTAACGTTTCCTTCTAGAGAACTCCATTTTATTTTTATATATAAAACAACAAATTAAACAGTATGTTTCAACGCTACTCCAAAATATCGAAATATAGCTTAAAATTCAGTACAGTCACATAACCGTTTAGGAGCTGTAAGCAGACATCAGAGGGAGAGAGAAAGAGCGTGCAAACAGTTGTGCGCGCATCTGGCTCTTCTGCGTTTAATTCAGTGAACATAATTTTAACATAATATGCCAATCTATCAAAATAGTTGGTAGTCGAAAAATCTGGGCAGACGTTAATTACAACAACATAAATGATGGTTAATTTTCCGGCAGGGTTTATAGATGTTTATAGCTCAATGCTTCTTCCTAAATACTTCCAGTGTATATGATCTTCGACGGTTAAATTTTGAAACTGTTCTGGACTTTCTTGAGCGAAAAAAAGTGTAAATCAGAACAAGCAAATTTCTATCTTATACTTATTCGCAATATCTTCTTTCTAAAGTAAGAAAAATATTTTCTTTTTGTAAAATTGTATTTTTATATTATAACATTCCTAGGACTTAAAATGTATTGAAGGGGAAATAGTTGTTCATTAGGAAGTAATGCTTCAACTCTCTCCACAAGTAAGACTATTATTAACAAATAGCCTGCATTTCAGAAATTGCAAAGACTATCGCGTCATTAAAGGCGTTAAAAAAACACAAAAGATACACATCAATCAGCGGATAATTTCTAGCCGATCGAATGCACTTTGGAAATTGGTAAATTAAAATTGTTACGATATCAAGTGGGTCGAGCAGTTAGCATAAAAAATAGTAATTTTCTTCGGCCATTTCTCTCAGTTTGCATTGATGAATTGCAGCATGTAATATCCCCCCCACATAAATTCGAGCCGAACGGTCAGTTATAAAGGCAGCGCGTTAACTGCCTAGCAAATCACTGGGCGCCATTAAGCACATAATTATTACTTTATTAAACACGATGGCAAAAAGGAAGCCAAAGTTCCGTTCGTATCTGTTACCGAAGTCGAAGGGGTTGCGCGAGTTTGTTACGCAACGCACGTCGTCGATTACGCGCGGCATCTCTTTGCTCGCGGGAGAGAAGATCAAAGGAGGCTGACGCAGAAGCAGCTGCCGCGGGTGATACCCCCGAGCACTCCGATTAACGAATAATAATGAGCTACGACCGCCCGATCGAGCCCTGATTAATCGCTGCTGCGACGCGCCGATTTGCGCGGCAATTTGTCTCGGGCCGCGAAAAGCCCACTCGTTATTAATGCCCGCGAAAAATGAAACGGCCCGGAAAAAGGAGGCCACGCCAAAACTTTCCTTCGGACCCGATCCCGGACAGCTCGCACGCCCGGACATTCCTACATGCTCGTACTCCCCCTCTCGCTTAATTTCAATCTTACGTGACGTTCGCGCGCCGAAACCTGTCGAAGATAAGCGCGAATTTTCGTTTTATCTTATTTAACGAGCCCTTTCCTTCACGTTTATCATATGTTTCATTAGTGTCGGACTTTCGGATTCGCCGATTTACATAAATGCTTCGCGAGTACAAGTAAGCTCGAGTTTATTCAAATTTTCCAATAGGGATCGACACGAGCCCAATGCCTTTGTTAATCGACGCTTTTTATGAATGGAAAGGGAAAAATGTCGCGAAGAATATGAAATTTTATAAAAATGTAGTTGTAGGCAGCCTACAGAACATTAAGATACTTGCAAAATTGAGTGAAGCCATTTTTGCCGAAGCGTATTTGAAAATACATACGGAATAAAGATTATTTTGCAGGAAAATTGATGGCCCCAAGGAGCCTGACACAAGGCACTGGTTTGAGGAAATTTCGGTAAAACAGCTCGCCGGGCATAAAAAAAGTGAATCCGCTTTGTTGTAGAGGCCAAGAAATGGGTCGAAGATTTATTACACGATATCAAAGACGAAATTCAGCAATAATGTAAACAGCGCGTACTTACAAGCACCATAAATTTGGCCTCTTCTCTCTTTTCTCTGGCGCGCACTTTGAAAATAATTCAAGCTGCATGCATAATTCGCTAGGGCGGCAAGACTCGGCGCAAAAATGAGCGGCCCTTTCTATACACAGGGGGGAGGGAAGGAGCGGCGGGGACGGAGAGAGAAAGAGAAGGAGGAGTTGGACGTTATCTTGCGTTCACGGCGTGGCGGCTGGGCTTAAATCTCGCCGGTATCTACCCTCACCGCGGTAACAAGTTTCAATTCCTACGAATTCCTCGGCCATGCATCACTCGCCCCCCTCCCCATCCCCTTTTGCCTTCTTTATTTCTTATAGAGGCTGCGCACTCACGCACAATGCCCCCCCCCTCCTCCTCCTCCTCGTCGGCTCGGCCACAATAAATATCTTATTGTGAGCGAGAGAAAGAGGTGGGCTCGGTCTCGCGCACGCGTCCGGACGCCACGCAGGCCTTCCTTTTTTCCACTTTATTGCCGGGGAAGATGCGACGCGCGAACGCGCCTACATTGACAGCCCTCGCGGTAACCGCGCCAAGGCGCTGCCTCTATAGAGTCGCCAAGCCGACTTCCTAACTTTTGTCGCCTGAGCTTTTTTGAAGAATCCTATTAAACGCAATACCACATTGTCTTGTCAATCAATTACTCCTTTCTTCTTTTTACAATGCTTTCTCAACGAGAATTTAATTCCACGCAATTTCATTTTAACATACAGCTTTATTGCAAATCTCCTCAATAAATAAATTTCAATCTAAATTCAATTGAACTTCTATTACGTAAATTAGTCAAGCAGGATTTTTCTCTTTTCCAAAGGGATCAGTCTTTTTTCAAGATGTTTCTTTCAATAATTCATTAATTATTTTTGTGTAAGAACTTATTTCTATTGTTACTTATATAATAAGAAGTAAAATGTAGCCAAGTGCAAGGAAGCGATTGGTAAATTGGAAAAGTAGGTGAAAAAATCTGATTCTTGTGTAGAAATAAATAGAGGAAGCAAAATTGCAAGAAATAAGCCTGAGAAAAATGGCTAGACAGGCAATAAAATTCAATAATAACAGTACTCGGACCGAGTTAAAAAGTAGTAGATCCTCGTAGATCTCGTAGATCTCGTAGATCTCGTTCTTACTCGGGACGAGAGGGAATCGCGCGCAAAACGTCGTCACGTCAATTTTCGCAAACTTCAAACATTACACTTTCTTATGACGGAGCGCAATTTGAACCACTTCTTCTGAGGCCACGAAGGCGCGCGAGCACGCGCGGTAAAACACGCGAGCCCCATCATAATACTCGTTCTCCTCAATCATCGGGGCTGGCTTTTATACAGAAGCCTGCAAACGAGTTCGAGCGAACATGACAAGGAGCAGGCGGAAAAAAGGTGCTGCTGCTGCGGTGGAGGCGGAAAAAAGGCCAAGAGCGCGCGCTCATAACAAATTCACCAATCGGCCAATCGCCAATCGGGAGCTCGCGCGGATCGATAAGATCAGAATTCGGATCCCGCAAGGAATTTCCCGTGAGAACGGGCCACGAGTTTTGCTCGCTCGGTCATCAGGAAAACCAAGCGGACTGACGTTCGCGACATCGTAACTTTAACGATCTACCCCCTTTACCTGCCCTTCGCCGTTCTTTCCCGTTCATCAAACCTTCACGCGCATTCGATGCTAAAGTACCTTTAACGATCCCCTCTTTATGCTCCTTCAACGGCGTATTACTTTTTCTTCACTTTCCGCTTTCAATTATGCTTCCTCAAAGAAAGAGTAATGGCCGAATAGTCATTTCATCAACTTTTAATAGTTACTTAATCAACAAGAAACCTACGCTTGCATAATTTTAAATAGTCTTTAAATCTTTAAATCAATGTACAAAGTAGCAGAGGGTCTATGAACGTTAGATTTTGCTTTTTCTCAAAATATATTTAAGTTTTTTAAAACAGCTCATCTATTTTTCCATTACCGAATTGAATAAAAGTATAAAAATCATTATTGTTCTTTAACCAAAACGTACGCGGGGTTAATTTCCAAAGAATACTGTTGGTAGAGTTTGGTAAAACGGCAAAATAAAAGAATAACAATTGCCATTTTTTATAAACGCTTAAACACTTTTATTAATTACCCTTACGGTCATGATTATTTTATCGATTTAAGTTTGGCTAGCAATCAATTCGGCACTACCCATCATACAGTACGACAAAAAAGTGAATCGTTCAGTTTAATGGTTAAAAAATTTTGTTCGATCCACACTGAAGCGTCGATGAAATTTTTTAAATGATTTTCAGCGTGCCACTCGTTACTGCTAGCACAAGCTTTTTCATCCTCCCAGGCATCCTGCTCCCTTTTATTCTCGCTGAACGTTACACCGAAAGCGGCTTTTTCTCGCGCTCGCTATGAATTTCTTTTCCGACGCGGCCAATATGACCGATGCGTCCGACAAACGGGGCGGCGTTCGTTAAGTCGCGCGCGAACCACGATTCCCAGACTTTAATAATTCAACGGCGCGGCAAAAGGCGCACCGCGCGCGTAAAGGCGGCAGCTGCAACAATATCGGCCGAACGTAAAAACTTCGAGTGGATCATGATTTGTCTCCCGCGTCCGCGAGACTTTTTGCCACGCGGTGCTTCAGGAGCGTGCATCCCTACTCTTCTGCTTTTTTTTCATCCAACCGGAGTTTGCTAAATAAAATTAAGTACGTGCCATGCGAGTGATCAAAGACGAGTGCGCCTGTTGCACAAATGACGTCTCGTTGAGAAACACGACTCAAAATGCATATCTCTGTTCGTTCGCGCGAAATTAAAGAATAGAGCTTCTGGTTTTCTACAGAAATCACACGCTTCCGCAACCTGACAACGGACCTTTTCATTATGCGTATTTCCGCAAATTAAGCATTTCATCCGGAAATTTGCTGGCGAAAGAGACCACTAAAACACTTAAGAACATTTTCACTTTTATCTTTGTTTTATTTATTTTTGGCGAATACTTAACAACTGAACTTTTCTTTTTCAAAACAATTACATGGCCAATTCCATTCTTGAGCGAACAATTGATTGGCGTTTTCGTCAAATTTGTTCTTTAAAAATATCCAACGGTAAATAAGATTAATCCTCCTATCCATAACACAGTGTCATTGTAGAAGGTATATTTTTCTAAATTCTGCACTAAAAAAATAGGTAACAAATTACTTTTTGTTTAGTAAGGGATAGTCTACTTCATCATTTCTTGTATATTACTGCAAGTACAAAAAAATTATAGCTGAATCGAATGGGTTTCCTTGCTATTAGAAAAAAATGGAATCTTTTTAACCTAATTTTTTCAGTGTACGTGAGAATAATTTATGCATTAAAAATGTACTTCTAGTATTTAGGAGGAGCCGGAAAAGAATATTTTTTAATGTATATTAATTTATAGTTTCTTCTTGTACATTAAATAAATATTATTCAAATTTTTTAATAATGTCAAATTTATTTTACAAATTATTAGTTTACAAGATGCTCCTTCAAAAAAAAATCCTCTTTAATATATTTGCAATAACACCAACAATCGTTATTGTAACATGCTGTACGATTTGGATTGCACCCTGGATATACATAACTTAATCTTACTTTACATGGATCCACACATTGTTCCTTGTTTAAACACCGAAACGGAATAACTGTAAATAAAAAAGATTAATTTGAGGATATTCTATCTAATCATTTTCCTGATTAAAACTCAAGATAATGTAATTAATAATAAGAACAAAATAATGCTTGAATTGTAGAGTGTTGCCTACTATTACTCAGAATTTTGTGATCGATTACATTATAAAATAGTAAGAAATAATATACATATACAATTTATTTAAATTTCAATAATTTTCTTTGAAAAAAAAAAAGAATATTTTATTTCCGAATTACTTCTTTTATAATAATATTTGTAAAATTAAACGGTTTTGTTATTCCTCCATATTTATTTTAAAATAACGCACTTGGTGTGTGATCAAAATTTCGATAGTCAATATAATAGAAATCAATATAATTATGTAATCTGAAAAATGATTAGAAAAACCGGATTTCAATGTAGTACAATTTTTTTTCACATTATACTTAAATTAATGATTAAATGACGTCAGATTATTAAACTTACGGAGATTTCGTTCATCGTCACAAAGAGCTAAATATAAATTTATAGTTAATATAAATAAAATGATTAATTTCAACGACATTTTAATTGCAATGCTATTGTTTCAATAACTTCATTAAACTGTTGGAAAATGTAAAATGACACTTTACTTGAAAGCTGAAAGTTCTTTTATACTTACAACGTAGAAATTATCTATTTGCAAAAACAAATGAAATCATTTATACTCAGAAGTAAAAATACAATTAGATAATTTGTTATCAACCTCCGGGGATTCCCAGTGTTTCGAGATATCTTATCAATTTTTAGTAACCCACGAATATCGTATGATGTTACAATAATATTAGAAGTCAATTTTGTAGTCGTTATAATAAAGTAACGACACAAAATAGTACTTTTGCAGTACTTCTTGCAATGTTCGTAATACCTACGGTATATTTCGACGAATTGAAGGTTAGTTTTTAAAATAATATTGATCGACCAAATCAATAAGTTAAACACTAATATTTATTTTTAAAGGATACAGTAATTTAATTGCATACAGTTCATTCTAAAAAAACAATGATTACAAAATGAAACAAAATTAAAAAATAAAGCTAATTTGAAAAATTATATTATGTAGAATGCGTATGTTGAATTTCACTAGTGCATTAAATCGATACTGTACATAACGTTACCTATATTTTAAATTTTTGGATAAAAATTTTAATAATATAAGTAATCTTGTAATTATTTATAATATTGTAATTAATTTGCTTATAACAAAGAGTATAAATGATCCGCTTGGTAGCTATCTACCATTTTATAAATTAAGTTCCATGATCTACTTATAACAATACCTTGATGAGAAAAGCCTAAATAATGTAAAAAATCTATATTATTCAAGCTTTTCTCATCAAGGCATTCTTATACGAAGTTGGAACTTTAAAAAAGGATATATCATTACCTATTACGGAGGGCAAAAATCTCTATTTCAAGAATCAGGCTTTTTTTAACATTTCATTCATATATTACGGCACGTGAATTTTTAATTGACTTTTAGACCCATCAACATCCGTTTTGTGTTTGTATGTAACTTGCAATGTTGTGAATAGGTATCTTATCAATTATTAAGTAGCAGATAATTGTCATGGAAAACTTAGCGCGTTTTATCATACTAATCGACATATATATTATAACGTATACATATAATAAAAGTCAGTAAAAAACAAATGTAACTATAGTATATTATATGAGATAAAATAGATCCTGAAGAAATCCCTTAGTGTTTTTCTTAATTGCTTAAATAGTTACCCTGGTAGAAAACTTAACTAATTTTTAGCTAATAATTAGCTAATTGTTGCAGAATTAGCTTACGTAAGCTAACGAAAATAGCTTAGGCGCAGCTACTGGCGCTACCGTTTTTAAGCGTACGGTAGCTCCGCATAAGCTTCAGATTGATGTTAAGATATTATTTGAGGTTATTATCACTATTTATTAGGATAATATGCATAAAAATAATTATTATTACAAATAAATAATGTAGATTTTTATAAAGTGCAATTTCATAATAAGTTAATGTATATTTTTTTATTTTTAAACGGTGCAAACCTTAACCTAAAAATGCATTAGATCGAAGTCTTGGAGACACGTGCAGGCTGACCAGACGCTTTTACTAACACTACCATGCTCTACACCTATACATGTACATTCAACTGTATAGTACATTAGTACCTAACCTCATAAACACAACCTCTCACAACAATTCTCATGTTAGGCAACATAAATAATTTTATATTATATAATATTTATTTTTAAGGAATGAAATAAACTTCTAATTATTAAATAATATTTTCTTGCATAATTCAATTTTAGACATATTATAAAGCAAAGGTTGTTATTTATATTACTTGATAGTCTAGTCGTACCGTAAGCTTATTAGTAGCTTAAAATCCGTTAATGCGAAGCTTATTTTTAGTTACCGATTTTAGCTTACTGTTATTAAGCAAGCTAACTCGGAAGCTAACTTTTCTACCAGGGTAGTTTTGAAAATATAAGTAAGGTGAAAATTATTCAGAAACAATTAATTTTAGAAAATCACTTCCTACATAATTTTCCAAAAATATAATTGCATATAATATATATATATTATATGCAATTATATATATTATTCCTATAACATTGTTAGATATAATACAATATTAATAAAATAATAATAATTTTAATTAATTTAATAACTATTTTCTGTTGCAGGTCAGTATGGCATTGTTATTACTATCGACAACAATGTACGTATGAGGGTCACTTAATAAGAATATATTTTTAGTTGTGCATTAAACTGTACGTAAACTCGAAAGTCGAGGTGACCAAATTGCATTGAGCTACCTAATTAAATTGACCGTTAGAATATATGCCTAGAACATTAAAAAAAACTCTGCTGTGTTCAAAAGTGAAGCGATGCATTGGCAAATTTAAAGCTTTCTACTTAATGAACACGACGACAAAGACAGTGTTGATTCGCAATTGGTTGAGAATCTGTGCGCGATCGGAGTCGTCCAGTGGTGGCAATTAGCCGCTCGCTCCAGCCCACCGTGGTGCGCGGTAGGAGAAAGGAGACTCATCAGGGGAAGAAAAGAGGGAGAAAGTTTGCAAGGAGGGGGAGAGTAGGTGACGAAGTGAAGCACGGTGTCGCGGCTGTGCGGTACTCGCGAAAAGCGTTCTCCCAGTTTTATTGTTAGCGACTGACTAATTAATTAGCGCTGGCTTGGCGCGCCGGTAATTAGCGGCTCGCGATTAGTCATCGCGACGAACTATTTGTTCGCGTAATCCCCCTCCCCTTTCTCTCTCTCTCTCTTCTGCTCTCATTTACCTTCCTTCTTGCTCTTTCGATGCTCGGTCGTTCAACTCGTATCTCTTGCCAGAGCCCGCTCATTTATTTTGCGAGCCCAAGGGTTGCATCGTTGTGCTGTGCGCTGTATGCCTATTGAACGGCGATCGATTCAACCATCCAATCATTAATTGCATATTTACATTTAGTTGCCAGACTAGGCAGAGGTTAGCAAAAAATGTCATGATTTTGTAGATTTTATTTACTTTACGCACACTTGCTAGTCAACTAAATTTTTATCTTGTATAGGCTTGTATTCTATTAAGTTGTACACGTACTTGTAAAGCGCACAACGTAATGCTTGATTTGAATTTCAAAGTAGCGTAAATCTGAAGGAACAGGATTAATATAATATTGATGGCTATAATAATGCTGTGAGTTAAAATTAACTGGAGCTACGAGAATTAGAAGTTATTGCGGATATTATTCCCAATAAACTGTTGAGTTAATTATCTCGGATGATGTCGCTAGAGAGTCTGGGTCGTTCCGGAATTGAAGTCCCGCGCGTTTAACGGCGTCTACAAGTGCCGGAGAATCGAGAGATGAGCGGTTTAGCCCGCTTGCTCCACTCACTCTCCCTCTCTCCTTCCTCTCGGCCCAGGTAGATCGTAACGCGATAACGTGACTGGTAAATAATGTAATGCTTGAGCTCCCCTCGGCTTTCTTATTCGAGTCCTCTTTTTTTCTTGTCCAGCCATCTCCTCCTCTCTTGTTTCTCGTTGACGTTACGTGCAAATTCACTCCCTCGTCCGACACTCGGGCGTCCGTGAGCTTTCAAACTATACCTCGCGCGCGCCCTTTTTACCTTTCTCTGGTGCCATTCTTTTTTCCTCCACTCTTATTTTACCCCGCTTGAATTAGTGCCGGTGCTCCACGATGGACAAGCGTATAGAGAGCGCAACTAAAGTACTTTCTTAAATTCACTCTGTTTTTTACGATTTAACCTGTCGCGACTTATTAACTGCATCGAGGCTAATTACTTTGCGTAATTCAGTGCAGTCACGTTCGGCTGTTTTTCTTCTTTCAACTTTAGCACGCATATAGAAACTGTTTGTTTCCTCGTTACTCTTTGCTTAAGCGATTCTCGTCAATGAGCTGTTACCTTTAAGATTAATTCAAAGTATCAGGATGATGCCCTTATAAACACTTATGGAAAATAATTTAGAAATCTCTATAAAGGGCTAGTATAAAATTGTAGTAAAACTTTTTGGTAACTGTACTTTTCTCATACCTGAGCATCGACATGATGAAGATCGGATCAAAAGTGATCATGGCACCTTTGTTGCACTTCCTTCGTGTCGTTTGATTTCTATCTCACGAAAAAAAAATAGGTCTTGAAAGGATATTAAAGAAAATATGCTTTAGTATCGAAAGATCAATGAATGCGTAAGAAATCTTGAATAAATATCTTATCGAAAAAATTTATTTATACTGGCATGGATTTGCGTAATTGCAATAATTAGCATATAAATTAAAAATTTAAAAGTATAATGAACATAAAAGTAAGCGTTGATAAAATATACAAACATATGATTTTGTTAAGTAAGAGGTGCCCCTGAGGCGTGGCTGCGCCCTTACTTAATGCCCGCGGCGCGGCGTCGTTTTGCTCTCGAAATGAAGTGATAAAAAATTACTGCTCTGCACTTTATCGCGTCGGCATTAATTTCAGTAATCCAAATAAAAGGCTCGCATGCGCATTCGAGCGCGCCTCGGAATTTCAAGTCGTTCCTTTATAAATTGCCAAAATTGCAAAAATTATCGGACTCCTTAATTTCCGGGCGTCCTATTAAACTCAGATTAAATACATCAAAGTGCCACCTGGCCGGTAAGTGGTACGTATCGGCTCCCACCAAAAAATCAATAATTATACAATGCGCGCAATAACGGATTCGTTCAAAATGATGACAGGGGGAGAAGAGGGGGGTGCAGACGTCAGCCTAGCCGCGAGGTGATTAAAAAAATCAAGTCCCACGAGGAACGCTGAGGAGGAGAAAAATCAGGCGCCCAAAAGGCGAGATCCTGTTTTTCGGAACGACGCCACGCGCCCGCGCACACCGGCGCTCGATCGATAAGGCCTACGGTCGGTGGCTAATTGCACGCGCGGCGTTGCGTCAATGCGCCCCAGAGCGCGCCGAGTTTGTATCTCGCGAATTAAACTATAATAACCCGGGCGAAAGTGCCGCGCGCCACTTGCGCCGAAAATGGCGAGAAAATAAGAAAGAAGCGGCGGCGGCGCAAGGGCCGACGGATCCGCTCGGCGTCGTCGAGAAAGAGAATTAAACGATGGAGAAAACGCCGTTGTTATTATTGAAATAAAACTCCGAGAAAGTAGGATGCCTTCTTTTTCTCAAGGAAACAACGAACTTTTCTTTTTCTTTTCTTATTTTTAAAGTAGTATTTTTCTCTTTTTCTTTTCTCTTTTTATTTTTAAAATCATTCTCGCTAGACTCCTGACGTATCGAAATGTCAAATTAATTACGTGCGTAATCTTACATAATACTTCGTACGTTTCATTAAACGAGTAGAATTTTATTTATGCTAAATCTAATTAAATTAATTGTAAAATTTAACACTAATTTATCGCCTTTCATTTTTTCGGACAATCATCATGTGTATGTTGATATAATAAAATGCGCATTAGCTCTTTCAAACATAAATCGGACAAGACTGCATTAAAGTTTACATTCATTATATCCAGATATATATAAATATTTTATTTTTTACTCGTTCTATGCCTTAGAAATCCACATGTTCCTTCAAGTTGACTAGTTGATATAAAAATGTAGTGTTTATAAGCTTCTTATAAGCAGAAATGCGTCTATTGAAACTAAAAGTTTCGATAAATCTACGTCAATTCCGAGAGCACGGAAGTTGCAGCTAATAAAACTCGCTGCCGAACTTATAATTAAGCACGTACCATTAAGCGCATCCAATACGAATCCATACGCGACCGGCACCATTTGATTGGTTTGCATTGCATGTGTCAGTTGCGACATACACGCACCAACCATAAATTTTCAACAAAAATAAGCGAAAAATTAATTTTTCAATAATATTTATATTAAACTGAACTAAGGAATTTTAAACTAATGTCAAATTATCGGCACGAAAAATATATAATAAAAAGCATCTGTTCTGATGTTAATCGTTTAAACATACAAGAATATTTAAAAAACTGATAAGCTAATCATTGAAAATATTAAAATTGAAAAATATGAACATCAGATTTTGAGTTTAGTAATAATTTGCAGGTTTAAAATGTTTATCTGAACTAAAATTACTTTCTTATGCAATATATTAATTTATAATATCTTTTTTATCTCTTAAAAAAGTGATGACCGGATGTTGTGAAGCCTCGAAAACGTAAACTTGATTGGTTCGTACGTATATGGCGGAATGACGCTGAAATTCAAAATTTCTAACCTTAAAAATGAGCCCGGAATAAACAGTAAAGAAAGGAATTTGAGCGCACTCTATTTTGTGTCTTAAAAAAATAATAGTTTTTGTTTTGAAGCATTTAAGTAATTCATGAATGAAATTGGTCGAAAAATTTAAGAACGCATTTTCTTTTGACGCCAAAGTTCAATTCTTAAAGATTTGTGTTTTCGTTAAACAATTTAATGAAATAAGTATTGTATTAAACCTTTTTAACTGTAGTTTTTATTAATTGAATTTGTCGAAAAATTAAATATCGCTATATTATTTTAACTAAAAAATTAGAATGTATTATTTAGAAGAACTGGTTAGAAAAAAACCGCATAAAGAGAACATTGAGCGCGCGAAGCGCGCTGGATTTTGCTTGTAAGTTATAAAAATGAAGTATGTAACATTATTAGTATTTTACGTCTACTTTTTACAAGATACCCTTCATGCTTGAAACAGCATCACCAATAGTTGGCCAATAATGGCGTAGGAATCTGCTAGAGTTGTGTTATTTTCTTTAAAGATATTTAAGCTAACTTAATTTTTATACAAAGACAAATTCCGGAATCTCGGCAAACTAAAGAATTTAATTTGCCACTCGACGCAATCGCACGGCATATGCATTTATTTATCCGAATAAAATTAGCAAGAGAGTTTACGCGAAAAGAATGACTCGTATGCCGAGGGGGTTTTCCGTAAAAAGACAATAAGGACGACGGAGCGACTCGACGAAGCTTTTAAAAGCCGCGGAGAAAAGAAAAAAGAAGAGGCTCTCATCTTGCGATCTTCGCTTTCCGGAGTACATTTGCTCTTATCGATGTGAGCGTTAAAAATATTTCTCCGTTTACGGCGACGCGTGAAAGACAAATTGCGCAGAATGGGACGTTTGAAGTGGTAATCGGTCTGACCCGATTTTAAAAAAGGGTCGCCATATACGTCGGAGGCGCGGGAGCGAGAGTCGCGCACGCCGCAAGAGACGAATCGACAGCGTCCGCCGGCGAAACGTCATTGCCGAATAATAAATTGCCACTAATAATCGGCGCAGCGCGAAATTGATGACGATGAAGATCTCAGGCCCACCGATTGCCGGTTGCGTCGGCGGCGGCGTCGGTGGCGGCTGCTTTCGATTTCTCCATTTCCATGGCGAGTACCATCCGCGCGCAGCTCGCTCGATACTTATCGAATTAAAGTGACGTAAAAACTGGGGGATTCCGTGAAAAAGGTGCCTTCTGCCCCGCGGTAAAAAGAAGCCACTCTCGCGCGGTCGAGGACGCCAAATGAAAATAATCAATCACTTCATTGGAAAGTCCCAGGCGGTCTTTGAAGTCCTTTATTACGTCGCACGTGTTTTCGATAATGTCGCTGGATTTACTCGTTCGCGTCGAAAAACGAGTCGTCGCAGCCGGCAAACGTACCTGCACCTTTTTCAAGGGAGAACACACTTTGCTTACGACGTTTCTCGACAATTTTCATCTTCATTTTTTGGCAAACTCTTTTAGCGGATTATTCGAACTTGAATTATCGCTAATGTACTCTTTCTTTTCTTTTTATATGTCAATAGACGACTGTAGTAAGAAGAATTCAAATGCGTTAATGCAGCTTGTTATTTATTTCGACTTAGATTGAAATGAAAAGATATACGAGAAAAGAGTTTCACCTGAAGGAAGGAAAAATTTGATTGTAAAAGAAATAGAAGTATCGTAATAAGATTTTCAAATTATCCGAGGAAAGTTTTAAAAAAATTCTTAAAGGCTGCAAGTAAAAAACAGTGATTTTGACTTAAGTTAAATTTGTTTAATATTGAAATATTGGTTAAAAAATTGAGTGTAATCTGTCTGAAGGAGAATGAGTTAAAAATTGAAAAATGTGAAAAAGCATATAGATATGGCGGTAAGCTCGGTCATTAAGCGCTGCATAAACTGTGAAGGCGTTATTGTTGCACTAGGCTGCAAAGGCCACTCGGTGCGCGGCGTTCACTTTGTGGGTCGAGGTGTCTTCGCGCGCGAACGAGTAGCCAGGCTCGTTAAGTTTGTTTACCGACCTCCCGTATTAGTGATTCTCACCGCGAGAGCAAAGGAGAGCCGGCCGCTGTAGTCCGCCCACGCAACTGGCTCGCCCACGCGGCTTAATCGCGGCTCACCCACTGATCCACATATCGGCACACCATTGTGCCATCGATCCGAGTGCAAATCGCTCTAACGAGGGCCTCCTCCATTCGCAGCATTTAAAAAGACTGCATATTGCTGAAAAGCTCCTTTCCGATATTCCGCAAGCGATTGCTTACTCCTATCATTCTTTCTCTCGTTTATGTCCCAATAATAATATACGTCGCACTTCCCAAGCCTTTATTACTCGTCCTTTTAGTTTCAGCTTTTTAATCATGTCTGTTGGCGAACAAGCTTTTTTATTTATCCATTCCTTTATAAAAAAAAGTTTAATTTAAAAAAAAACGTTAGCAGCTTTTGTAAGAAGCGTATCTCGTATTACTTAACTGTAAGCTTTAATTAAGTCTTTCAAATGATGCCATTCGAATTTACGTATTTCTTCTTCTGTATATTTTATCTTTATACTCTTCAATTAAATTTTTTGTTTATAATTTAACATCATATCGTTAAATAAATAAAAATATTATGGAATGCCTTTTATAAATTTTAATATGCATGAGCAATGGGATTTCAGATAAAAGATTTAATTATTTATTAATGCAGTAGATATTGGTGAACAGCATTGTTTTCAAAGTAATGACAATCGATAATTTAAATGAACGGGAGCGATTCGCATTATTGTTTTAAATTGCTATATTCGCTCTCACTCCCGGAGTTCCGATACACGCATAATATGGAGAAGAAAAAATGAAGGCAGCACAGCTTGAACACCGCAGTCAATATTAATTGGCCGAATTAACAGTTAAAAAAGATCGGCAAACGGCAGTCGCAAAGCGGAGAAGCGCCCCATCCAAGGAGCAGCCAAATTACCTCCGCTGTACGCTCGATTTTTTCGCGGAGCCGCTCATTTAACGCGGCGTTTTGTAATTTGATTAATCACACGGGCGGGCGCGCGGGGTATCATCAATTAAAAGCCGCGGACGCGCCTTCGTTTACCCTGTAAAAAGTGACTTTAGAAAATCGACCGAGATAAATTCGTTCCCCAAAATAAATAGGAGCGCGTTTCAAGAATCCGTGAGCACATTGAAGCTGGTACCGTTCATTTTTCTAATTTGTAAACATGAAAAGTATAAAAATACTATTGCTAAGAGTTAATGTTTTCCCCATATTTCCCTGCATATTCGTATTTTGCGCACTTTTTTATTATTTGCTCAAAGAAATTAAGAAATTGAAGGATTAAGTTTAAAATAAAAACATAAGTTTATTAATATAATTTATTTGATAATTTTCATCTGTGCAAAGACAAAACATCTTGTATAAGGTATTTTTACAAAGATATATTATAATACATTTAAAATGAACCATTCAATTCTGTACCTTTCAATTTATTACAATAAACTTATTATTTTTACAATTTTTTATTTCATAAGAAAAATATTACGATTAAATAGTACATTTTTTGTACTACAATTTCGTATGAAAATTTTATTAATCTCGAATGATTTCATTTGGTTAACGGCTACTTTAAGTTCTGGCTTGCATGTGCGAGTCGCGAGAACCCGCGGTGAGATTCGGGAGGCGTTTAGCCGAAGCGAAGTAAATTGTCGAGAAAAAGCGGCGATCGAGAAAGAGAGAGAGAGAGAGAGAGATGCGCACGCGCGATTTACGAGACGTCCGAAATGGGTTCGGAACGCGATGCCCGAGGAAAGTCGGCTTCGGCAAACAGCTCGATTAATTTTGAGGGGAAGGGGGACTTTTCGCTTTTTTTCGAGGATCCCGCTTGATTGATTTCGACGCTCCTCTTGATTCTGGTCGCCGATAAAGAGGCACGGGGAGACGGGGGCAGGGGTCGGAAATCGCCAAGTAATAGTGGATGCTTTTTTTCTCGATTTCGAAAATCGAGTCGCCTCCGTGACGGTGGGAGAAGGATGGAAGGAGTTTAAGATCGCCGTCGGGTGTGCACTGTCCACCTTGCGATGCAAGTGAATATTTACGCTCATGTCCCGTTTGCGCTTTTTCGGCACAACGCGAATATATTTGTTTTTAATTATTTCCCTTGAGCACATTCGTTTTTTTTTATCGTAGTTGGACGCTTATTTCATCCGAGACGCGCCGCATCTTTTTCAGGTTAATCTTTATTTAAACTCGCCCAGGCGGAATTATCGCTGTTATTACTCATGTGACTGATCGCAATTATCGTAATTACTAGTGATATGCAATGCTAATTTGGATACTGCGATAATTAATTGGGATGATGAGGTTTAATTAAATTATTTGAAGTAAAATGCGTAAGCCAGAAATATTTCTTCTTCTCTGCTGACGTTTTGTATTCGTTTTTACGCTAGCGTATGACGTAACTGCGGAATTTCACTTACTTACTTAAATGCTTTCATGTTAATATTACTGAATTTTTGTCGCCTGAAACATTTAAATAAATATGAAACCTGCGTGTGAAATAAATTGCACGTTTTTTTTTTCAATTTATTAATAACCGTATTTACAAGTCTAAAATAATTAATGAAAGAAGAACTGAAAAATTAATTCTCATGACGTTAATTAAAATTATTATCGAAAGAAATTTAATTAAAAAATGGCTACAGAAGAATATCATACGATTATTTGAGGATAATTAAAGTAAATAAGTTATCGCAATAAAACACAGTTCATTAAGTACAGGTGCTTGCAGTTATTTCTTATCCAATAGTATTTGACTGTTTTGATTGTCATGATTTGCTATGTTGTTTTGATGACTGCATTGAAAACTATAATAATACAAATATCTTGGTTCAAAGATAATTCTATATTTGCGTTATTAAAATAAGCATTTTTTGACATTACAAAATATATAGTGTACGTGCAGATGTGATATACAGTCCAACATTTTAAATTGTCTCTCTACTTTTTGGCTTCTGAAAATCTTATAAATATCTATTTGTACGTAAAAAGAATGCGATAAAGAACGCAAATTACCGATAAGCATGAATAAAAATAAGAATATTGAATACTCTAAATGTTTAGTTAAATGTTGAATTTTTGCGAAACGAGGATTTCTATATGAGAAGGCAATACAGTAAAGTACTAAAAAGCAATGACGGCAAGGGATAACCCGGTGAAGCAGCAAGAGAATCGTGCTTAGCGCTCCTCTTGAGTATGACTTATAAGAAGGAGGGAAGCGGAAAGGTTACAAGGCACGTCGGGCTCGGGCGTGTCGTGGTGCATATAAGCGCGGGGCCTGCGCTGCCGTGGCAAAGATAGTCGATTATGATCTGACAAGAGATTACTTCATATATACGCCCGGCGTTTCCTGCGGGCCGCGTAACACGGGGTACGCTCGATTTGCCCGTAAATCAAGGCCCCGCGGCCCCGACCGCTCGCCGCGCCGTGCGCATTTCCGCGAGACGTATAATGCGATGCCAAGCCGCGGATGCCTGCACCTTCGGAATGCATATTTCAAAGCTCCTGAAAGATAATGCTGTAAACCGCTTTTCAGCGGTGTTGCGCGATTCTCTCTCTCTCTCTCTCGCCAGCCCTCCCGCCGCCGTTATTGAGATGCCGCCTGCAACTTTTCTTTTTGTGCCCTCGCGAAGGTGCTTTCTTCAAAATTCTTGGCTTCAAAAAAACGGCTTGCCTGAAAAATGGCCCATATATTGCGGTGTAAGCTTCCTTTTTACGCCGCAGTCCTAAAGTGTGCGATATTTGCTTTCCGTGCTGCGAACGAACAAAATTGCTCATTTTCTGCATCCCAGAGTAATGTTTTTAGTTGAACACACTTTTTATATATGTTTTTCCTTATTGCTTCAATTGAAATGAAAAAATATTGCCCTCGTGCTGTTAAATAATATAAGCTTCATATAAAATGCGCTTCATTTCGCCCCTTCGTCAACCTTTAAATTATACTTATACAAGAATTTTAATATGATCCATCTTGCTTCATCCGTCGTATTTGGAAACAATTTTCAAAAGTTTTACGTAGGTGTTTAACTTCTTTCAACACTGACTTTATGCCCGCTGTCACTTTCTTATTCTCATTTCGCTTTTTATGAACCTTGTTTCATTTTATTGTTCGTTTTATATGCATTTAATTTTATTCCCTTAATTATAGATTTAATATTATCCTTTAGAGGTATACATCGTAGTGTTACTCATTATTATAAATTTAAAAGGCTTCACGATTTTAGTTATTATATATGCAAGGAATGCGAAATTAAACGAAAAAAAATTACTAATAAGCATATTTCATCCTTAAGTATGTCACATCTACAAACCTTTCGCTCGTTTTTTATTGTCTCGGACACTCCCTTGATACGATAAATTTAAAGGCCGAAAATTAAAAAGTGTGCGGGAAAAATATCACCTCTGATGCGAAAGGATAAAATCTTAAGAGTACGCTATACTTTAAATATAAAAGAAGTTGCAATGGACATATTAATAAAAGTTACACGTGTACTTAGATTTTATTAAGATAAAATAAAAGTCATTTTTCAGGTAAAATTGAATCTTTTGTATACGTCCGGATGAGCGAGGAAATTTTGACATCGTTTTATCTGAACTGTATTCTCTTTATTCAACTCTTTATCATTGAAACTATAATGTAATATTATTAAGAATTATTAATGTTTGCAATAAAAATGCAAATATGTTAATAAAAAATTTAGCGAAGAAAGTATTTTTAAAAGTCTTAATTGTAATGTTTGTGAGGAGCAAAACGAATTAGAGTCAGCGAGCAAGAGAAAGGGCGGGAGGAGAGAAAGAGAAAAGGAGGCGAAGCTCGGAGAAAGAGGAAGAAATCAGATAGGGCAGAGCTCGTCGCGGCCGGACTACAAAGTGATATCCGACGGAGATTACGCATGTTCGCCGATTACGTAAGGGGGCCGCCGCACACCGCCACCGCCGCTACCGGCTCTCATTCACCGTAAGAATAAAGCATGCAAGCGGCGAGCCTCTCGTTCCTGTCCCCGCATTTTCGACCGTTATATGCATATGCACACAAGCGCCGCTTCCATTTTTCACTGGCTAATCTTCGCGGGTATCGTTTATTCTTACTTTAAATGCCTTTTCACGCACTTTTTTCATTCATTTATCTAAATACGAACGAGTGAAATAAACGAATAAACATTTTTCATGACTGCACTGAAAAAAAAATAAGTAACTTTTACTTTTTACACAGTCAATTTAAATGTGTCAAATTGAAAGTTAATGTAACATTCTGAGAAATGTTAATTTTACCGACTTTGCAAATTATTTTTACTTCGTCCTAGTTTAGCAGATATTACTGTTGAGAAACAGTAAGAGCTACCGTCATTTTTTTTTTCACAATCACTACACGACATTTTTTTATCAAATTTATTTAGAAAGTCTGCTGCTGTCGATTTTAATAAATAGTTTTCAATCGTGTCCGATTTCTGTTTTAATTAAAAAACACTGTCTCTTGGAAAATCATTTAATCAAGAATGAACGATATTTTGGGCACCATCGATACTGAATTAAAAAATAAACTTACACATCACGTTTTCGTAGCAGAAAAATATTAATCTTCTTGTCACCGGACGCTGAAAAAGTTGAAAGATTTTGTGGCGGGACATTTCATTAATCTTTGCAATATGTACATCCATTGCTCGAATACAATATTTTCATGCTCGTGAGTGTATTAATCTTTTTCTCTTGATTGAAATATTTGTCATGCCAAAGTGTATCGTAATTTTTTATGTGCGATTAATTCATTGGTGTTAACAAGTCCAAGAAGCACGTTACACAAATAAATCGGTATCGCGCCTACCTTCTAGACTTTTTTTCCAAAAATATCATTCATTCCAAAGTAGATGCGTGTTTGTCTCTGTGATGTATATCAAATTTTTACAGTAGATTAGGAAAAGTCATCACTTGCTCATCGTTCTATAAGATAGATTTAAAGTTAATTCACAATTATTATTAAAATTAAAAACCAAATATAGTTGTGCTTAAAAAATAGCTTTAATCGCATTATTGTAAAATTAATATCTCTAAAATCTCTCTTCTCTACTCGGAAAGAAAAATCTAAGTATTTTATTAGAATCCATATGATTGTAAGTTAGGAAAAGTTCCTTATACTATTATAGTATAATTTCATACTTCTAAAGTATTTATACATACTTTCAAAGTGTTTAGTACAGTCTTCTAAGATATGAATTATAGAAAGGAGTACATATAAATATAATTTATTCACATAGAAATAAAGTCTGTGTATGGTCCTCCAGGAGCAGAAATGCTATAGAACTGTAGTATACACGCTTTCCTCCTCCCGTTCTAAAGCTTCCATAGCTTTATACTATGATTCGCTTACTACAAAGCTCTGCAGCGCTATGCCATGTTCGAGTTGCGGCACTTAATAAAACGTCAACCGTCAACTGTTCCACGACGTTCACACTCTTTTCCGATGTTGCTTATAGAAAGGTCTTATAGACTATTTACTTTGTTACTATGAAAATACGTCTACTTTAAAAGCTGAAAATCCATGATTATTTGCATGAATTTTCATACTAATAAAGTAAACTCTACTAGTACCCCCATTCTATCGACGAACAACGCATCCGTTTGCAGAGATTGAGTAATGCTTGTGTGAGATATGTTTGCGGTGTTAGGAGGGATGATCACATCTCTCCCTACAGGAAGCGGCTGGGATGGCTAAGAGCTGATTCTCGCAGGCTTTACTTTACAGCCCTTCTTCTTTATAAAATCTTGCGGTTGCAGGAACCAAGCTATTTACTTAGCCTTTTTTCCAAATTCGTCCCTAGACATTCTGCTAGAGGAGAACCGCAGGAACTCAATATACCGCGTGCGAGCACCGTGTCTGGCGCACGAGCCTTCCAAGTTGAGGGTGCTCGCCTGTGGAACTCACTTCCGTCCTCTATTCGCCATCTGCCTTCTTATTCATCTTTTAAGAGGGCGGTACGCCTACATCTGAGTGTATTAGACCCTTAATTGCAGCACTCTCAAATTTTAAATTTTAAATCTCGTTTCATGTAGCCTGTGATACCTAGTCCTTCATAGCTTTTTTTTGCGATATATTTATTTGTTATGTATTTGTTTATTTATATTCGTATAGTATATTCACAATGCTATGTTGTACCTGGATAACACATTTTCATGATAATCTTAACCGATTGTGATTTCTAACCGACTGTGATATTTTCACGAAATCCTAAATCGATAGTGATCTCAAACCGACTGTGATATTTTATTTTTCAGTATTATAATTATCACTTATTATTTATTGTATTGTATCTTATTGGTATTTATTATTGTATTGTATTGGATTGTATTTATTTATTTACTATGTATTATATGTAAATATCTATGTACAGAAATTCTTTTTTGCCTCAGAAGGCGAATAAATCATTATTATTATTATTATTATTATTCTTACTATAAAAGTTAGATTTTTCTTTCCGAGTAGAACGAGAAAAAAAGTTGATCAGACTTTTCTTTTCTTTTCATTGACGTCATCTTACATAATAATAGAATTGAATTTAATTGGTGGAAATTAAATTGGGTGCGGATTATGTTGGTAGAAGTTGAACTTGAGAGCGCTCAAAGAGGAAGTAGAAGAAGAGTGAAGCGCGAAGAGAGCGCGACGCGCAGCTTGAGCCGTGCGCGATAAATACATCGCGGTGAAAAGCCGCATCCTCGCCGCGGCGCTATCTCCTTGCCATCAGCCTACACAGACTCGCGCTCGCTCGCGGTGGAGATTTGTATCGAAACAAAAAGGCGATGTGGGGAACACGTGTTTTCTCGTGCAATTAACGAGCGTATCGAAGGCACCGATCGCCTAAAGACTTTCACGCGCGCGTACGGGCACCTATGCGGCGAAAGCCCATTCATAAGTTGCAGCGCAAGCCTTTCCCGCTTTTTTAGCGCGCGTGGGAGTCGCGTACGCACGCCCGATGCCTATCAGCGACGGCTCGGCTACCGATGCGCCAAGGAGGATGATTCGCGACCGCAGTCGGGGGAAGGGGGAGAAGAGAGCACACGCGACATCGGAGAAACCGGGTCAGGGACCTATTTCCTTTTCTCTCGCTCCTTCGTCCTGTTTCCCTCCGACGGGAGAAGCCACGCGCAATTTGCATTTTTTTCTTCTGCTTGCTTGTCACTCGGTGCTCGTTCGCTCTCCTTATTTTTTTTTCTTCTCCCTTGCCCGCCATTGTTGACCTTCCGAGAAACACACTGATTATTAATTGCACCTTTATGTTAGGTCAAATGAAATTTTATCGCACGTAATAAAAAATAAAGCTTGCGCAACCAATTTGACTTTATATTCCGTTCATTCACCATACCCTTTCCTAACATTATAACTTACAAAGTAAAGCAAAGCTTTTAAATAACAAAAGTATTCAGTCAAGCGATTTCTTTAACCCGTTAACTTAAGCATTTTTTAACGGTATGCGATCGATAAAAGTTTGGCTAAATGTTTTTTGTTTCTCCGTATAGAGGAAGCATGGTGATAGTAAAATTTTAACTTTTGTTGAAAATTAATGAAAACATATTTAATTAAATTCTCAACACGAAAAGCGTTTTTAGAAAATGTTTATATGGATGTCTGTGTATGTATATAGCGATATCTTGGCAACTATAGTTTGTATACAAATCAGAATTTAGCCTACCATAGCTCATTATTTTTGTTTTTTAATTCCGAATTGGGAAAAAGCATAATATTTTTAATCCGCTAATTAGTTTCTTTTTTAATTTTCCATTTTCAAAGAATTTATTTTTTATTCTTTGTAATGAAAGAATTTAGATACATACATGTAATAAAAAGTAGTTAAAGTGCATAAAATTACCTATTTCTGTTAACCCTTTCAGTCACAGACGCCCATATATGGGCGTCTTAATTTTTTTCATATTTTTCAAAATTGCTGCAGGATTTTGAAATTTTTTGCTTTTTTAGGTACTACTGTACCTAGACTATTGAGTCATGGAGATATTTTGTGAATATATGATTGTTTATAATTATTAGAAATAAACAATTGTTAAAAAACATGGGTTTTTGAGAATTTAATACGTTAGCGGTGAAGTTTAATAAGTAACATAAACTTTTTATGATTGGAATTCTTTGATTGATGAACAAAGATTATAGGATCGCC
This sequence comes from Sycophila sp. Sp_5, assembly GCA_018906775.1. NCBI lineage: Eukaryota > Metazoa > Arthropoda > Insecta > Hymenoptera > Eurytomidae > Sycophila > Sycophila sp. Sp_5. Next base: position 789,331 of record JACCID010000061.1, read on the forward strand.
TCTAGGTTTGCGCAAGCCAGTATGGCGGATCCAATATGAAGGCCATAATAAAAAAAATGATGGTTTGTTAAAAAAAGCTGATATTCCATTTTTTAGACTATAGATTTGTATTCAGCGTTGAAAAATACATCAAAAACGTATATTTGGTGAACTTTGTAGGGGACAATTCATATTTGTGGCTATAAGGGTGGTTTTCACCCCATTACAAGGATTAATTTTTGTATTTTCGTTATTTAGACCTCCGATTCAGTTTCAGCGTTAAAAAATATGTTGGCAACCTATATTTACACTTTTGGACCAATTTACCTGAATTTTGTGACTGAAAGGGTTAAAGAAGAGTTCTTTTAATTATTAGCATTCTCAGATTTTTCATAAAAATCTATTATTTAAAAAAAAAATTTATCTAGATTATGTGTAAAATTCAATCAATTTTGATCACTAGTTTTTGAGAAAATAATTAAAAAATGAAAAAAAATGTGTTTTCTATGTCCCACGATAGCTTGCGCAAAAATGCTTTAATTGACTTGATATTTTTAGAAAATGTGATTTTTGTATGCACAGTTGATGAGTTCGATGGTCGGTTTATGAATCACAACATTTTTTAACTCTCCATTTTTATATGCATATTTTATATTTTTTTCTTCTAAACTAATCGTTGAAATCCTTCGAAAAAATTCATAATGATAATAAAAAATATAATATTTTTGTTGCATAAAATTTTGGATCATATTTGATTGCTATTTTCGCGAAAAAAATTAAATGAAAAAATGTGTTTTTTACATTCTATTATTGTCTAGGTAAAAATGATGTAAATTAAAAAAATACATACAATTTAAAAAAAAAATAAAAGCATATATGTAAATTCTTTAAATAATTACGTAAACCACCTATTAATAAAATAGCAAAATATATAATAATAATTATTAATATAATAAAATAAAGAAGTTTAAAACATGTTTGAGGCAGCAAAGTATCGATATGAATAATTGGCAGCGTTTTTTTTTTAAAGTCACATAAACTGTAAGAGCTTTTTTTGAAAAGATTATGTTCCTCATAATTGAGAGTTAAACTGTTTTCTATTAATTTGCATTGAATTTGATCAAATTACGTATTCAGCGCCTAAAAAGTGTCCTTTTAGATTCAGTGCAGGAATGATGTAACTCAGCCATTTATATTTGTCTAAAATTTAATTTCTTCACCTGCAGCTATTTTCAAAGTAGCAGGCAATAAAACAAGCTAATAACACAGTGGGGCAACTGAAATCGCGCAATTTGGAAAAAAATGACTTTTAAAGAAGCAATTTTTAAAAAAGAATTTTAGACAGAAGTTTTCAGATGTAACCTTAGTTTTTGGGATGTTTACTCGTAAAAAGCCGATAGTCTCAATAAAGCAGAAAAAGTTATTGTGCCATGATGGACAAAGCGAGAAACTCATTGCATAAGGCACAATAAATAAGTGCATTAATGCAGACGCTGCTCGAGCGATCACAAAGAATTAGCGGCAATAGGTAGGCAATAGGCGCGCGGCATTCATCAAAGCTTCCGGCATCTCTCGGGCTCGTGCGCCCCCTGGGCCTTTAAGATTCCTAAAAGTCCTAAGGCGAAGGTGCCCGGTAGCCGGCCTGGCGACTGGACGACCACGACGGTGCGTAACACTCGTGGATTTACGCAATGCGCGCGAACGAGAGCCTCCCGCGATAAAATAGCCACGCGTTGCACAATCGATTCACCTGGCAAGCTATATCGATGCCTAAACATTTCCGTAACGCTGCGCGGACTCTCATTGAGCGCAACTTTTTCTCCACGGTGCGTGAAAGTGATTGCGACTATTTCAAATCGTCCTGTTTCTGCTGTTTATACAGGAGAAATTTCTCAATTTTGTACCTTCTAAACAAAACAAAATAACTTTCAATGTATGAAATTTAGAAATAGTATATTACGTAGCTAGCCCTGTATAATAAGAAATTGTCTCAGATCACATGCAATTGTCGACCGAGGCGAAGCCGAGCTTTTGAGGCTTTCTTATTATACAGGGCTAGGTGCGTATACTATTTTTATGCTCGACGATCCCCGAAAGTTACAACTTCCTCTCGCGCAACGGCCGGGAAGTTGCACTTTCGGGGCCGGAGGGCAGAAAAGAATATTATTTACGAATTAAAGTGATATTTGCGAAATTATCAAGATATTTTCTGACTAAAGTCCTAACTGCGCTATCTTGTCTTTTTCGTCTCTTTTTATTTTCTGTTGTATTATATAGTAGTCTTTGCCTTAAAATTCAAGGGTACAGTTGCAGGTCGCTGCGTTTTTGACTAACCGATGCAGATGTCGCCTAACAAAAGGCCCTTATAATTACTTTTGGTTTTGTTCAATGTATTATTTTACGTACCATTTCATGGTTTATTTTGACTTACCACAAATGTTCGTAACTGCGACCCAATTTTCCTGTTCTTTTTTCATTTTCAGAGGAACATACAATGAATAATTTAAGTTATATTTTAAAAGGTTTTGCTATAGATTTTTTATAAAATATTCGCCTTGAATTAGTGAAAAATCGCTTATTAATTACTTAAGATATTCCAGTGGCGTACTTTCAAAATAATATTTCATCGTTCGCGTTGGATTAAATGAAAAGTTGTTGCAGTAAATCGATAATCGTTCGTGCGTATCAATTACACAGATGCAACAAATTGGCCATAATAAAAGTCATTGAGGCGGAATGGAATTTGGCTTACAAAAAGGCTCTCGGTACATTTGGTGCATTTGCAAAATTATTATACAAGGTTCTTTACGAGTTTTTCTCCTGTCAAAAAGGAACACAGGCCCGGGCTAATAATTGGGTCAGGTCCGACACCTACAAGTGGTTCTTTTTGTCGGGCCGGGCGATGCGATCGATCGGTATCGGAGCGCGTCGCCGTCGCGCCACTGCATACGAATGCCGAGACGCGCGCACGCCGAGACGATCGAGGGAGACAGGACAGTGACAACGATCGCGTACGATTACAGGCGACAGATTAAAGGGATTTCGGATGACAGACGGCTACCGCTCTCGTTAGCCCGGGATTAATTGCGGCCCGTTTCGCTAACGACCACCATTTTCAACACCTCTCTCTTTCTCTCCCTCCCTCTCCTTCTTTCCCTTCAGAGAGCACGCGCGCGCCTCTCACCTACACCGTACGCGAAACCCGCTCGAAATCAAGATCGTGTACTTGTCGTCGTCGTGTGCGCGATTGACCAATCGCGCCTCTGTTTCGCCGCGGGACTCGCAAAAACTTGCAGATTCCTTCTCAGCCGCTGGAGATTCAGCTTTTTTCATATCATATCGCGCGATCAAACTCACACGTTCATCCAATCTATATATCTTTCGCATGACTTAGTCTTTAAAATCATTCAACATTTTCACGCGCAATTTTGCCAATTATTTTATTCTCAAAATTATAAAAGCTCTATCATTCTATAACTTGCATATTGCAAATATTTTTCGTAGCATAATAAAAGTGTTTAGTCATTTTCCACTTTTAAACGTTAATAATGTTCTAAGAAAAGACAACGGTATCATTTGCATAAAAACCTTACTGATAATTAATCGTCAACCTTTTTAATTGAAAGAAAAATTATCCTTTTATAAAAAAATTGATTTTTAAACGTTTCGCTAATTTGAAATCAAATTGTTTTAACTAGGATGTTTTCAGATAGGAAGGACTAAAGTTTGATTTATAAAAGCATTATTTTTTAACCGTTTTGTTAAATAATTGTATGCACGTTCATCGGTACAAACAGTCTTCATGCTAAATCAGCTGAAGTGAAATAGAGTAAAAATTAACTCTATTATTGGAGTAAAATTTGACTTTACAAGTGGTTTCGCTATATAATGTAAGTGTGAAGAAGCTTGACTCCAAACGATTTAACGTGTTTATTAATTTAGAAAAGAATAGAATAGTTGTTTGTTGTAAAATACAGTATTTACTAATAATAAATAGTGAATTTTAACAAACAGTTTTTAAATTAAAGCAAATCTTAATAAATCACGTATGTACATGCACAATCATTGAAACTAACAGTACAGAATTCAGTGATATCACAGTGATAACTTAAATAAATAATGCTAAGTAAGTCAGAAAGAATAAAAGTAATATCACAATAAGTTTAAAATGACTAGATGTAATATATTGGAAAAAATAGACTACTCAAGTGATATTAGGAAAAATGTAAAACCTTCCAAGAGAGTATACAAAGACGCATTCGGCGAGAGAAAGAAGTAGCACGGATTATATAACGTTACGCAGAATAATTGTTATTACAAATTCTCATATTGTCAATTATTATTTACGAATGAACATAAAATTATTTCTGATAGCGTTTTCTTTACGTATTTCTTGATTATCGGCATGTAATTAATCAATTTTCAGTTGTCTCAAGTAAATTGAAGGGACTCGAAATAATCTGCAAGCGAAATACGCGAATTCTGCAAGTGTTGAACGTCCTTCTGGAAAGGATATGAGCGGAGAAAAAGTTTCACCGATCACGGCAGTAATTATTATTAGGCCGAAAACAAATCTGCCTCTCGACAATGCCCATTAAGGACGCATGGCGTTCGCTCGGTTCTTGCCCTACTAAGGGAGGTCGCGCTTAAGATCGATCGCTCACTCAATTTTTTCCCGCCGACAAGTCACTCGAAGCGCCATGGTGTCGTTAGCGTGTTCCGTACTCTCATAATGCCGGCACTTTTTCTTCGCGCCGCATTTTTCACCAGGAGTTCGTTGACTCACGAGTATGTTTGGTCCACTCGCTCAGCGACGCAATCAACTTTTCGAGCGATGCCGAAAAATGAGTCGCGCAACGCATTATAGGCCTTTAACCGATTTTCGTTGCCCGTTAAGCGAAATTTAACTCGTTGCAGCTTTAGTCTTCATTTATATTCCTTACTGAAAACATGTACTTTTTACGTAAGGAGCGCCTTGTAGTTTTTAATTTACTGTGAGCTTGTTTTTCATCTTTGCAAACATTTCCTTATTTATGCATCGCAAAAATTAATAATGCGCTATATTTTCGTCAGAGTTCTTTTAAGGTAAATTTTTTCTATTGCATTATTAAGCAAGTTAATAAATATTTTTAAATGATTTTATTCACGTGACTAGTGCCTTCAGACTACACTATTCGCTGCGTTTTTCCTAACTCCTCACCGTAATCCGACTTTCCTCGAACCTTTATTAAAAAAACTAAGCTTTCTATCAATGTACTATTGTTCTTTGTCAAGTGATTTTTATATAGAGTATTGTAAGTAAATAAAGCTGAATAACTAAAAACTAATTTACTCAAATTAAAATGAATTAACATGGACTTTGTTACGTCCGTTGAGTTATTACCTTTTTATTTCATTAGATCAAATAAAGCACGCACAACTTCTTCTTGAGGTTTACTATACACCGGAAACAATGTGTAGTAAATTCTACGGACAGTGCTAGAACTTTTGTGGCAATTTTTATTATACAATATAGAGAAATTTTGTCACTTTCTCATAAAAACTCGCTTTACTATTATGGTGTACAAAAATAACAATATAATGAGTATTATTTTTCTATGTAAATTCTGAGTTATCCCAAGTGGAAAAATGGATCTAACCCATTATACTGGCGAAGAATTACTGTTGACATTTAAAAGGATACTATTTTTTCTGTTTCAGGTATGTAGCTTACTTTTATAAAGCAGCTAGCTTCTGCGAGTTCTCGGCCGCGAGAAATGAGCAGGAAATAAAAGCGAGTCTGGAGAAAAAGAGGTAAGAGGAGGAGGAGAGAAAGAGAAAACTGTCAAAATAAAAGTGTTATCATCGTAGGAAAATCAAGCGGCAGATAATGGGCCGGAGGAGGGCACTCGCACGGTGTCGGTTGCAGGCGCTCTCTTTTCGCGTGCGGGTGCCGCCAAATGCTCCCTGAAAGACCATTGTCCTAGAGCTTATTAATAAATCTCATGGGCAATCTTGATAAGGGGCGCACGCGCGCGCGGGCCCCCTTTATTTCTCTCGTTTCTTGCTCCCTCGATCGTTGCCGGCTCGTTTCCTACTTGCAAATTTATTCGCGCGGATTTGTTCGCCTTTACGAGCGGCCGCCTCGCTCGCCGACTTTTTATTGCGCGCGACGACGACATTGCGACCGGACCGCGAGGGCCGCGAGCGGCACCCGGCAAGGGAGCTGCCGGCCGCGCGCGCCGAGCAAACCCGTTTTGCTCGGCTGGACCACGCGAGCGTGCGATATTCCGCGCCGGCACAAGACCGCCAGTGCAGAGGAAGAAGAACCGTTGTTCGCCGGGCCGAAGTCGAAAATTCCAATTGCCCCATTCTAATTAGAACCTTCCGCAAATTCTGCTTTTTTATTTTCAATCTAATTCATCAGCAAATCTATATGCATCAAAAATCGTCAATTTATAATAAAACCTATCCTTCTTTTCAGTATAGCTGTGGACTATGTATTTCTTCGCGTCTGCGCTTCTTGTATAAATTACTTATTAAATTTTGCTACAACATCGATGCAACAATCGATCATATTCCTAGCACTTTAAAGTAACAATTCTTAACAATTATCCTGTTATTATACAGTTAAAGCAGTAAAGTGTAATATTTTACTATCAAAATTTATTAGCATTGTAGCACTCATAATGTTATTAATTCATATTAATTTATATATATCGGAAGATGTATAATCAAAATAGTCCACAGTCACCATTAGATCAATTTTTTATTCTATAAATTATTCTTCGTCGTCGGGTAAAAAAATCAATGTTTCAGGAGTAATAAATGTATTAAAAGTTAGAGTTAAATCTTAATTTTAAAGGCATTCCAACTTTTGTAATTGAAAACTAATAAACTCTTTCATTTGTCTCGTAAATTTTTAAGCAGGCTAGGCGTGCTCGTATCTTGCATACCTATGACTAGGATATTACAAACTGCAAATATTGAGTAAGATATGAGGTTGTACAGAGTATCGTAACTCTTTCGAATTTATTATTTGAAACTGGAACCAGAAAATGATTTACATAAAGAAAATAAGTTGTTTTCAGTTCATGGAACTTGTATTTGGTTTGCCACAATAGCACACTCAAATAATTTTGCAAGCGTATAATATAAAATCCTATGATTTATGTGTCGAACGTTTGTGGAATACGACAAAAATTTATTTTGTACATTTCAATTAAAAAACGATCGTTATTAAAAATAAAGGGAAAAAATAGAAACGCCGATAACAAACTGTTCGTGTTCCAAATGAGCAGATAATGAAAACAATTAAAAAGGAAAAACTTCATTGCGTACTTTAAACGTAAGGTTTTCTTTAATTAAGCTTCATAGTCAGTTGTTTCGAAAAAAGCCCGTTCAAGAAAATATTCATTCGTTGATAATTACTCGCGGAGCAGTATAGGCCGTAAATCGCCGGCGCGCGAGTGATCGAGCCCGGGGAAAATGATGAATGAAAATCGCGAGCCGCGGGCAAAGGAAAGAAATCGAATTAAGCGCGAATGAAAGTGCACCGGCGTAAAGTCCGGCGGTATTTGCATAGCGCGCGCGCTCTCTCTCTCTCTCTCTCTCTCTCTCTCCGTGCTTCGCGAGCGTTTAACTCGCGCGTTCGCTCGAGGGAGCAATTGCTCTGGGTTTATATTTAGAGGCGCGCAGTTGTCAATGCAATATTTATGAAGCTGCGAACTAGCGTGCAGCCTCTCTGTCCCTACAGCCCTCCCCCCTCTCTTTTCTGCTGTATCGTGTCATTTTTAGCGCGCGAGTATTCTTTCGTAATAGAGCATTGAAGCTAAATGACCGACTAAGGTAACCTGCCTTTTGCACTTCGCTGACTCTAACTGCGCCGAAGCATATATGCTCACTTTTTTTCTTCCATTTATTTTTGAATTTACAAATGGAAAAAATCGATCGGCCGCCGTTATAAGAATGAGTTCTCCCCTATGAAATATGGAGCGCGATATTTATTCAGCAATTATCCGAGTCTTTTTGCTGCTTCCTTTATACACGTGTTCTCTTTCGCCAAACTCCCTTTTGTGTCCCAGTTAGCGCTCTCGGATCATTACTTTTCTCACACTTCGGGCGCGCAATCGCTCGCCGTTTCTCTTAGAAATCTGTTATACTTTGTAATGAAACGAATCGCGAAAGACCAATTTACAAAAGGCGCTCAAACAAATGTTTTTGCTCATTAAAATCACTGCTCATTTGCACCGACAAAAACATCGTCGCAATTGTCCTTGAACGAAAAGAGAAAAACAGAAAATGGGAAATTATCGATTTTATTTTACGTGGATATGCTGAAAAATAAAAAGTCAGAAGAGAGAGAGATTTTTTCTTATCCTCGGCCTAAGTAAATTGAAATTTACGAGCGCATTACAGGTTGAAAATCCATTGGGATTGCGGGAGAGCGAAGTGCCGCGCACCCCGAGAGAGAAGAGAGGATCGCGTAAGTGACTTACTGCGAGAGTCACTTTCGTTCGGCGCCGTATAAAACGGTATAAAATGCTAAAGCTCGCGCGCGCCTTTCCAATTTGTTGCTCCAACATGTCGATGCCGGGGCTTTGACTTTACGAGTCCGCGAGGTCGAGGATGTTATGCGGGATTCGGCGAAACGCGTTCGCGCACCTCTCGGATTGGAATGTTCGACAATGGCCGAGGGATACACCCGGAGCCGCTCGACATTATAAATTGCAATCAGCGCTTTCGACACGCTTTTGTGCGAGTCCGACCATAGGCGAGAGTGCGCCGCCGTGATTTCGCTCCGCGAGGGCCCTCGTTTATCACTTTCTCGGATTTAAGAAAATCCTCACGTGCACCTCCCGAGAGCCTCAGCCCCGTATTGCTTCCCCTTGCCCAGAGCCAAAAAAAGGCAAATTACTCGAAACGCGCGTAAACGACACTCGAAATAATTATGATAATTTTACGGCGAATGCATCGCTCACGTCGACTATAATGTTAATCGTACATATCGCTATTATCGGCTCTTACTTCCCATTTGCATTTATTATTTTATTTAAATCGAATTAAGCGAGTCGCGCTCGATTTGATTATTCGAGGTGCGTTGCAATTGATAAATGATTTAACTGCGATGGCGAACATACAAGTTCGAGAAAGATCGTGCAAGAAAGTTGAGAAGCTGCACTACCAAATCTGTCCTCAAAAATGTCGCTTTCTTTTTCCTTCATATAACCCACTTGTTTCTTCATAATTATCGTCCTGAGCAAAGAAGGGGGAGCAGCGCCTCCAAGAGGCAAAAGGACGGAGGGCGCGCGGAAAACTGGACGATGCTTATAAGAGTTCCCTAAAGTGGAGGAATAAATTAAAAAACGGGTTTTGGACTCATTATCTGTTTCCTCCCCTTCCTCACCCCCTTTGTTTTCGCTTAAAGAGTACCCCATTCTGGTCGCTTCAAAAAATTCATATCCTTTCTCAAAGTACGATTTACATATTTATTACAAAGCTATAACAGAAACGAGAAGACATTTACTAAATTGGAACTTGTAGTGCAAGAAGTAAGATTTTTTAATGTTGATTTTTTCTATCACTTTGGGTAACTAAATTTCAAGACAAGCATATAAATTTTAAAATACAGAAATTACTTGCTTTTCTTTTTCTTTACGAAACAAAATCGTTCTAACACGGATTATATTTATTAATTTTTATAAAACTCGGTATACGACCGTTTTTGAGGTTGCTAAAAAATTACGAAATTCAAAATGGCGTTCATCAAATTAGTAATGTTAGTCCTAGGCAATTGTAAAACAATTGTTTATGAAATTTTTTAAAAGTTTCTCAATCTACGTATCTAATTTTTTTTTACAAACACTCTTTCAAGAAAGCCTGAATAGCAAGAAAATCGAAAATTTCCACATCCCCCTTCCCCTATTTTTAATCCCGTATTAGTGTTATGTGCATAAATAATCTTTGAAATGAAAGGAGTGGCATGAAAAAGCCCTAAAAACATATTACCAAAATTAGACTCTGTATTTGCGACTAGCAGTTTTGGTAGAAACAGTTGAAAAATATGGCACTTCATGTATCGAAGGTGCCTAAAAACTGTGCCGATTAAGGAATTAAAAAAAGTTTAACTAGTTGAATAAAAATTCTTGAAAAAGTATAACATTTTTTTGCGTCGAATGGGGAGAGGAACAAAGTGTTGTACCTCCTTAATCGGCGAAGCATTCGGGCAGCGATTCGGGAGAGCACGACAAAGTGTCGCCGGAGGATACCTAATGAAACGGCACGGGACTCGTGAGTTATTGTCGTGACGTGCGCTCGCGCACGAGCCATGGACAATAAAATCCTGATTGCGGAAATTAATCTCAGCTGTACTTCGCGCCAACTGGAGTGTTAAGCGGTTATTTTTAAGCTTTATAAACATTTTCCGCGTGTCGGCTCCCCTTCGACACTTCTTTTGAACGCGTTCCTCTTTGCTTATTCCCGTCCATTTCAGCATCAGCTTACATAATATTGAATGAAATATGTGAGGAACGCAGAGACAGTTAAGAAAAATTATTTTCTTTAAGTAGAGCTTATTTATCATTGCTTGATGAGAACTTAATTGACTGGATGAAGAATTAAAAAAAAGAACGAAATATGAAAAATTAATTCTTGAAAAATATTATAAGAGATATTGAAAAAGGTATACAATATATCACTTAAAAATTAAAAAAAAATGTTAAAATGGAAAAGATTTAAAAGAAATTATATAAGTTTTACCTTACAAAATTAAAATTGTTTACAATAACTTTCATTCTTTTCTGTATAATGAACTACCTTGTAAAGATATTTTATTTTCGGCCAAATGAGCAGTATGAGTAAAAATGAGTAAAAATTCCAATGAGACATGTAATCATAATCGTCTGGAAACTTGTGAGTTCATAGTTTAATGCATTCCAAAAGTCGTTCATCTTATCCTGTGCATTACTGTACCTCACTAATGCATATTAAAAAATGTATATTATTGGGTTAATAAACAATTACTTTCTCAGTAATTTTGTTTGGAAATTTTATTTAAAATCTCGTATTGATTTGTATACTAATTTTACTTACAAGTAAGAGATGCATATAAAAGTATTGCCGTTTCTCTTATAACATGGTATAATATTATGATATTAAGTTACCCAAAATTAAATAAAAGTATATAAATGTATTGACGTCCAAATTGCACAGATTTAGTCCAGTAATAACGTAAATAATGACTTAGTGCCTCAATTCATCAGGAGAACAATTTTCTTACATAATGACAAGGTTTATTTATCATCCTTACGTATAATAATATAATTCTCCAACGAATGACGCAATTTATTCAATAAATAATATTTCGGTCAATAATAAAAGGCTCCGTAATAGGAAATTTATTATTCATAAAGTTCCTTCGAGCGCGTAAAATTAATAAATGACGAGCATCCAACGTTAAAAAATCAATTTGGATGAAGTTTGGGTGGCGCGGCATTTGCATTACACAGTGCAAAATTATACGTTAAACAAATTTTATCGATAATGCAACATTTATTTACATTTCTGAAACCGCACGGTTGCAGTCTGGGTACGCGACCGTCTCGCAAGCGATGAGTGCACTGACTCATCCGCAAAAAGTAATTAATGTAACCTTGATTTCCTTAGTCAGCAATTAATCCGAGCACGAACGAAAGTCTCCTCGAGGCGATTGCGCGGCGTTTACCTGGAATGAAAAAAAAAAAAAAAACAACGCGTACGTGCCTTGAATCGCAGTCGACGCATCGGTCGCATTTTCACGCAGCTCTTCGAGAATTTTGCGGAAACTCGAAAACCTTCGTATACTTCTTATGGGGGCAGTGTCACTTGGAAAAGCGATTGGTCTAACTGGTATTTAGCATTTAAACGTGCAACGTATAATAAACTTAAATAAAACAGAGTTGAGTAAAAAAATGTACCAGTTTCTTTTTCGTCCTTTCTCCAACTAATGTCATTTTATTTTAATGTCGCCTCAAGAATTGGCGAATGAAATCTTATGAAATGCCAGTAAAGACGAACTCTGAAAGACATTAAAAAGAAATATTTTCTTTTAACATTCGCATTATACTCTATTGCAGAATTGTTACATATTCGCAGTCGCTTACGAAATCTTCTTGATTTCCATTCTGTAGTACAGATATAAAACGAAATAAAAGAAAACAATTATTATCGCAAAATTAATTTAAATAAAAGTCATCATCCTCAGAATGTCATCCTCGTTGCGCAACGCAGTCTCAAATGCGGCACGAGAGAAGAGGAAAGAGAAATTATAAACTGTTCTTTGATCGTGAAGTACAGTGTCATCTGAGGCGCGTTGCGCAATTGTCGAATGTCTCGCGGTAAACACGCTTTGGGTCGCGAATGAGAGAGAGAGAGAAAAAAAAGAGTTTCTTAGAGCGGAAAAAATGAGAGTGGCGCCTCCGGTATCTCCCCGAACGAGCGCTGACGTAACGCTGGCCATTCCACAAAGCGTTTGTCAATCTAACGTCTAATCGGCGCTCGGACCAATCGGCGCGATGCCGCTCACAATGACACCCACGAGCTCGTCGCTCATTCGCGAATCCGGGACGGGACGACCACGTCATACAGGTGAGCGCGTCGTCGAGGCAGCGATAATTCTGCGTCGAGAGAGGAGACACCACTGGCAGGAAAGCGCCTCGATGCCAGTAGCCGACAACCTACTAATTAATAGCTTCAATGCTTCACGCCGGGTTTCTCAAGTAGCCACTTGCGCGTCCAATACTCTGGAAAAGGCGGCAGTCACGCGCCAAGGATCATCCACTACTAATTTTATGATATATTTACAACAACTTTACTGGATGTCGCTCGTTTTTCTCTTATCGATCAAACTATTTTTTCATTCATTTAAAACATTTAATTTGACATTCTTTACTCTGTGGCTTACGGCATGGCTAAAAAATATTGAAAAAGTCGTTTGAATATCTAAAATGTGAATTTATTCAAATAGAATTGATTTGCTTAAATGAATTGGACGTGCGGTAGAAAGAGAAATTCGGCAAGAAGAGAATCGATCCTCTGGCAAAAATGAAATGTTAATAGCCGATTTCTCGGCGAGCCAGAGAACGAATGCGTAATTACGCAACGAATCAATTTCCTACTCCGCTATTACAAGGCAAAAGTTTCACCGGGAGACATTAAGAGAACACAAAGAGACTGAGGAATATTTACGGTGGAGTAAAAGAGAGGAATAAAGGGAGCTGCCGTTACTCGGATTCTGCGTTGGCGTACCACAATTCTCTCTCTCGCTCTTTCTTGGCGTAGAGATAGAAGAAGAGCAGCGGGGATCGATCGCGTGGGCCGCGGGGCCGCGGCGTGCGGAAGATCGCCGCCCGGCGGGGCACGGAAGGAAGGGGCCCCCGCGCGCGCGGCCGCCCGGAGCCATCAGTCCTAGCCGCGCCGTGGTCTCTCTTTCTCTATGCGCGTGTTGCCCGCGCGCGCCTCCTTTCCTCCGACGGTAGGACCCGGTGCAGCGTGGTGGGGGCCCCGAAGCAGCAGCCGCGGGAAGGACACCGACAAGGTAGACGCCGACGACACCTACAGCGACGATCGATCGCAAGCTCTGCCCACCGAAGGCGCCGCTTCTCGCTTCTCTTCGCCTCTCTTCTCTTCCTCTCGCAAATTGCTTGCATCTCAACTGCTTCTTTTATTAAGAGAGCGAGCGCTGTCGTAACCCTTCGTACTAAACCGTTTTAATAAACTTTAGAAACTTTCAATACTTTTATAAGTCATTTCTTTTTTAATCAGCGTAATAGTGAATTGATTTCCAAACCAAGCACAATATCTTTATTTTATCTTATATTTTTTTTAAATCTACACTTTACAGCTCTTCTTACGACGCATATTGTCGAAACGTCAAGCTTTTCAAATGAATGAATTCGATATTCTATAATGATCGACTGCTACATTATGTGTACGAATTAATTTTACCAACAATTTTATTTTTAACTCAGAACGTAGAAATACAAAAATCTTCATACGTGGCATGTATTTAATAAATTTTGACAAATTTATGCTGCAGCTTTTAATAGACAGTATACTATTTGATCAGTCTACTGAATTTCGACGATTGGAAGTCGCTTTAAACACTTAATCAGAAAATTTGTTTACCTACCTCGGTATTTTTTAACATTACATTGTTATAAATTTCGTTTACGTCATAAGTATCCGAATTTCACGAAGCAAGATTAAAAAATTGAATGTGCTCGAAATGTGCATATACGATTAGGAAAATACAATGGATGCATTTGAAAAATAAAAAATGGACAGTATTGAAATACAATTAGCTAGTTCAATACTGATTAAGCAAGTAGCCGTGAGAAAGGAAAATTGGGAGTTTGCGGTGCTTCGGAAATTCGTTTATAATAAACGAAAATGAGGGTGCCGTTATCGCGGCTTCTACCAGCGCTGCGGCTACGCTTGCGCCGTGCGTCCTTCGTCCTTCCATCCTTCATTCGCGTAATTATTCGACCTCGTTGTTCGTCAATCATCGCGCCGGCAATCATTAATTCAAACCGCACGGGAAGGCGACTTTCGCGACTCCTGCGCCGTGGCGGCGGCGGCGTATCGTCATTACCTCGGGCTCAGCTAATTTTTTGTCCACCGCGGCGGCGGCGGTCGCAAGCCTCGCGCGCACGCGTAAAAACGCGGGAGGAAGCATAAGGAGGACAGCCGGCGAAAAGCGAGCGAAGTGCCGTCGCCCCCTTCGGGACCGGATTTTCGATAGATCGATAAATTTCGCGTATGGAACGCACCGCTTTTGTTCGGCGCGTGCGCGAGTTTCGCGGGGATCGGGCGCGCGCGCGAACCGAGCGCCTCGTAAATTCAGCCGAGTAACGAGGCGACTGTCGAAAGTGACTTTAAATAAACGACGCGCACTTTTTTTACCTTTGCCTCCTTCTCTCTCTCCTCCTCTTCTACGCTCTCTCGTGCTCTCGGATGGATCGGCCCCGGGACGAAGAAAACGAGCGCGTATCGTAAATCAAGTCGCGCGCTCCCTCTCTTCTCATCTCGCTCTTCCTCGCTTCTCTCTCGCTCTATGCGGGCGCGACGCGAGCGAGTAACGAGGAAACGCGAGGTGGAGGCAAGAGAAAAAAGAGAAAAAAGGGAAGGAATGATGAAAAAAGGAGGCTCGCGTCGAGGACCACAGTTGAGGGAAGGTGAGAGACCGATGCGTTTTTACGAGGGCATCCGTGACAGTAGATGAAAATCAGCCTGAGTGCAAGCACTTGCCGCCTAAAACAAGACCAATTTTTTATTTTTTTTACATTTTTTCCGCGCTGCTGATATGTATACATTGATTCTAACATCATTTTCGTGCATTTGAGAGGAGCGCTCGAAGACTGGGATGACGAAATGACGCTGGAAGAGAGAGCGAGTAACGCATTAAACAACTGGCCAAGCGCAGTGTAAAAATTATAGACATTAGTAAGTCCAGATGTAAAGTACAATCAGTCTTTACAGTTGTTCGGGTATCGATCATTTTTATGACGCGATGAAATCAATTCCAGATCATTCGACACGTGTTATTCATCAAGTTGTATCTCTACTCGGACAAATAAATCAACGCATTTTGGATAAGATATATGTCGAGAGATTACTCTTACGAGTGAAACGATTTTTCAAAAATCTTCTGACGCGCATTATCGCATTAATTTTAATTCGCGTTGAGATGCAAACACTCGTTGTTCGGTCAGATCTTTTAATCGGTCCAACTGTATTTTCCGCAGCACCTGCTTTTGTAACAAATACCATGCCTGCAAATATTTCAAGTAATTCGAAATATAGTGCGTGAGTAATTGTCCAAACTAATTTTGAATTTTTGTAAAAATGCAAGTAAAATTATAATGACATTTTCATATTATTTAAAGTAAACTAATAAAAAGCGTTAGTTATATATTAATGACTATGTAGTCCTTTTATGTTCTAAAAATTTCAGTACTTGCTAGAGAAATAGAAAAAATTAAATAAGGCAAAATTGTGTTAAAAGTTTAATATAGTTTTTTTCATGTTCTATACTTCGAAATACATCATTTGTAGGTCCGTTAGTAGTTACATCTTTTTAAGGCATGGCTAAAAAGCTAGAGATTAAAATATCCTATATCCATTTTGAGCAATAAAGTGCAATAGGTGTTTAGAATAAAATGCTCGGAATCCCGTTTGTACGATCGTCCTCCGAAGTTTTAGTAGTCTGGCAAACACTCCTACCACAGTGCTCATTGAGTAACGGTGTCGCATAACACAGTCACCGATTTGAAAGCTCGAATTCACGTTCGCTCTTGTCACATGAGCCACTGCCTTTTAGGTATCTTGTTTACTTTGCCTCAGCTTTACTCCAATAAAATAAACTCTAAATGAAATTTCACCACTTCATTGACATTTACAATGCGGCTTTTGTCGACTTCATTAAAATCCACTCATTAAAATTAACAATTTAAATAGTCTTCACGACAACTGAAAGTTATTCGTCTACGGAAATTTGAGATTTCCTGTTGGAATGATACTTCAAGTCCTGCAATTAAGATGGTTCTTCCAGTTAACGAGTTGAAAAGATGTAGAGCTCAACAAAATAGATAAAAAGTGCATTAGGAACTTGCAACAAAATTTATGGATAAAAACATTATATATTTGAAATATTATTCAAGCTTTACGAAAAAAAAATGTTTTTCACATTTCTATCGTTAAAGTTTAAAAGATGGAAAGATAATTTTCATAAAAGCTATTTTATTTTAAAAGTTCATTAAATTGAGGAAACTCTCTAGAAGAAATGATATCGGATTGAAATTTTAGCGAGTATAATTGATAATCTGCAAAGCTGGATGTATAACCATTACAACTATTCTAAATGGAAAGGAGGAAATACTATTCTTCGATTTTCTAATACTACGACTTAAATAAATGTTCTTAAATCGAAAGTCTAGCAATTGTCGTGAATCTTACGAGAAAGCAGGTACGCGTACAAGTTTCTACTTGCTCGCGCAAATAATCCGGAGCTTTACCGATGAAAATGAAGGCAGGCGTTGCTTAAACATGCGTCGAAAAGCTGCATCCATTAACTGCGCTCTTCTCTATTTTTTCTCTACTTT
Organism: Sycophila sp. Sp_5; assembly: GCA_018906775.1. Taxonomy (NCBI): domain Eukaryota; kingdom Metazoa; phylum Arthropoda; class Insecta; order Hymenoptera; family Eurytomidae; genus Sycophila; species Sycophila sp. Sp_5. Next base: position 806,427 of record JACCID010000061.1, read on the forward strand.
GCGTCGAGTCCGTGGCTTTCACACTGTATGCATCGGTGCATGAAAACATGCGAGGCAATAACTCTGGATGCGCGCGACTGTTGCGGTATAAGCTGCCGCCGACGGGAGAAAAAACCGGGGATGCATCTGCACTTCGATGCGTCGCAAGGAAGCGAGCGACTCTCTTTTTCCGCCAACCTACAGGTGTTTTTAATTGATTATTTATATGAGCCGACAGAGCAACGGGGGGACGCTTGATTTACGGTGCTCGTCTCGGCCGCGCGAGATGCTCACCAAAGGCCCGCACCGACGACAAACCTCTTACCCTTGCAGATGCAGTCGTAGACTATTTCGCCAGATGACAACAAAGCGAGCCAACACATTCAGACCTCAATTCCAGTCCAAAATTTAAGTTAAACTTTTTATCTAATTTTTATATTATTCATTTGAACATGACCGATGAATATTTCGCTTGATTTTATTCAAATTTTGCAGACGATTTGTAATAAAAATTTCTGTCTCACAACCATTTTACGTAAACAATGTGTTAAAAAAATTTTTAAATAAAAAATACTTCAATTCGTATCTTGAGGGATTAATCATTTTCATCGGTTCATTAATTTTGACGTCTCAATGTAATGGTATGTGCTCTAATTGATGTATAGCAATTAGTATGAACTGTAATGATCATAATTTAAGAAGCTTCTACGTATACGGAGACTATATTTTCAAGTCTCTGCGTAAATAAACACAGAAAAACAGACGTAAGATTTGAAAAAAAGAACGAATTATAAAAAACAGTAATACATTAGAGTGATTATTTCGCATCTCTAATTGCAGCACAATAAATCTTGAGATTCTTATAATACAAGTCATTAATCAAAATAACACGTGGTATACGAGGTAAAACTCGCCAGACCGACTTTCCGATTTCCTAAAGCGTTTACAATAAACAAAAGCGCATAAACGCACACTTTCTATTGGCAGCCCCGGTGATTGTTTATACGATTCAAAACATTTTTTCCCCTCCGCTCGGCGGCTCCTGGCGCGCGATCTATCACCTTTTTTCTGCGTGCTTACGCGCGTTTCTCCGCGTGGCATCCATGTAGATCCGCGACGTATATCGACTCGCGCATGTCTACAATGAGAAGACGCGCAGAGAAACCGCGCGGGAGTCTCTCTCCATGCTAGGGGAATCCGTGCATGCGGTGCTGGCAAAAAACTACAGCCTCGACAAACTTTCGGTGCTGCGCACTATTGTTGAGCGTCCAACAGCGCAACCGTTTCATCACGAAGCAAAAAAAACCGCTGAGGATTTCGCATAAGGTGGAATATTTTGCGCAGGACGCGGAAGATGCCAGCGATGCAGAGAAAAACAGACGGATCCTCGTTTCTTCACTTTTTCATGTACAATGACACTTTCATTTTTCTTACGTAAAAATCAAATTTAAGGACAGGAAGTAGATATTAACTAAAGCATCGAGGCTGCACTTATTGATCTGCCGTTCAATATATAGTCAAAAATTTGTGAAAATAAACCAAGGAGGGCCTTTAATTTTTAATGTCGACAGTCGATTTGAAAATGATTAAACTATACATATGAAAGATAATTTAGTTGCATTAAAAGAGCATTTTTCTTAATGACTCAATGCATCGAATAGATCCGCTGCTCTTCACGACTCCTACGAATGCTAGAGTAAAAAAAAGAAACGAACGCATTAATCTACGGGGACGCAATTCCTGAGAAGTGTAAACACGTTGGAGGGTCGCGCGTCGATTAATCTCGCAGCAGCTCGCGCGGTCTCGTCCCCAAAAGTTGCGAAAAATTGCCCGGCACGGTGCGCGCCTACTTTAACTCGTTAAGACGTCTCAATTTTTTGGATTCCACGTGGGCCAAGCCTCGAGGAAAGGGTCGGGGATATCCACATATCCACGCCCCATCGCGTGCCGCGCGCTCGTTAAATCATTAGCGGCGCGCGCGCGATGAGCCACGTGGCTCTTTCGCGCGCGCGCGCTTCTCTCTCTCGCTCGTTTTAAGCGCTGAGAACGCGATAATTTATTACCGCTTCGGGATGATTTCATCCTTCTCTCTCGCGAAGAGCGTCGTCCGTTCTTTTCTCTCGCGAGCGAGCGAAAGGCAATTGCCGCGGAACAATCGGAGCCGCGGAATTATCATATGCCGCCGGACGTGGGACATTAATCTTGCTCTCTATTTGCTTTGCTTTGCCTCCTAGGAAAAAAAGTGCGCCAGGCGGTAAAGAGTCATTGACGCGAGCCCGAGAATATATGTTTCTCAATGGGTGAGCGCAGAGTTTTTTCCTTGCGAGCCCGAGAACACCTAGCCGCTCTTCGCACGCTGCCGCCGCGCTGACGAATGAATATAACCCTTCGTTTTAATCTACCTTGACACCGAACCCGAGCCTTATTATTTGCGATTTTGCCTTTAGGGACACTCTTCGGCCCCTGACCCCTCCCCTCGTCTTCTTTGTGGCTCTGCCTTCTCTCTTCATCCCGCGCGAGGGGAGCGAAATTTTTAATTAGCGTGCAAACCCTAGCTGTCTCTCACAGTACCTATATTTTAGATGAATTTACTTTTAGCTGTTAAGGATTTTTCTCTTCCGAAGCTAGCCTCCTTCATGGGCTGTATTATTAAATGAAGAAACAACTTTATAAATTGCACCTTGTACCCTTGTGAATGAAATACGATTTCATAACGATCAACAAAATACTACAATGAATGAACACGCAATCTCTTTGCAAATTTTTCTTATCATACATCCTTTTGCATTCTTATTCGCTAACTTTATTCTTCAAATATTTTATTTCCTACTGCAAATAATTTTCATTTATTTTAATATCTACTTGTACACTCAATGCTGCTTTGCAAATAAACAATTGTAAAAAGAATTCTTTTCGTGGAATTTGCCCTTTATAGCTTATAATATGTAAAATAACCTGTTTTTATTATAAAAAAATTTATCAGATATTTTAGTGAGATAAATAGTTTAGTTGATTAGCTCAAAACAAAGTTGAGAATTTAAAAAGCAATTATAATTTATCCTTAACTTATTGAAAAATAGTCGAAGTAGAGTATATTAGTGATATTGAGGAAAAATATTAAGTGAACTGCTAGAGTGACTCGCTAAAAAAGTTTTTGAAAAAAAAGTTTTTTTAGGCACAATACATTAAATGTTTTTTTCATTGCGGAGACTCTGTAACATATGTCGAACACATTTAGAGGCTGTGACGTGAAGCTAGATTGACAGAAATCTGTTCTAAATTCTATTAAACTTTTAATCTGAGATTGTATGACCGCCGCGGCGCTAACTTAGGGCCGATCCGCATCCCGAGATTGAGCGTTTTGATTCTCGCGCCTTTACAAACAGCTGCAGCCGCATCTATATCTTCCGTTGTTTAATTCATAACGTCAAGCCCTCAACAGAATTTAACCATAACATGCGAAGCTATAATCATAAAAAATGTTTGAAAATTCCAGTTAAAAGTTAGTTACAACAACATAAATGATGTTTAATTTTCCGGCATGGGTGGAAGAAGGTTTTTGTTTTCTTTTGCTTCAAATTATTTTGATGCAGTAATACAATTAAAAAAACAATGACTTTTTTACAAAGTGCTTCATTTTTGCGAAAAGCGTGCCAAGTATGTTAACATAGAAAATGAAATTTGTTTTCAGAATAGCCGACTGTGACTCCTAAATTTTTTTGCAAATAGGATTTTATCAATATTTGTAAATATTTTAATTTACGACAAATAGAAATGAATTGGATATACTGATTTGTTTATTCAGATTGTATACATACAACTTTTGGTATTAAATGTTAGCACACGCCAACTAATTATTTCTAAACTTGTTACAATTATATCTAAATGAATGTTAAAATATTCAATGAAGCATTTTTTAAAAGATCTATTAACTTCTTGTCTGCGCGTGATTAATTAAAAGAGTGCATAACATTATCAAAATGAAACTCTGTGCCTTATAGAAAAATATTGCGACATATTTCCTAAAGAAAGAAAAATATTTAAACGAAGCTGCAAAAGGGAAGGAGAAAAAAATAGGGTTGTTGATAATTGAATTAGTCTCGCTAAATGAACGAATTCAGTTGATCGCATTGAAAATGTGTAACATAACAATCGAACTATGTTCGCGAACAAAGGCAGAGGAGCAGGGAGAGAAGAAGTTTAAGCGTCCAGCTGGACGATGTAATCGATCGTGTCCCCGCGCTGAGGTAACATTGATTGATTTACGGAGATGCGTCTGCATTTTGCAGAATGCAGATTCGCAGTCGCTGCAGGAGTGCTTCGCCTCTTTTCCATATTGGCCCTGCACATGTGCTTATCTTGGCGCGCGAGGCTCATCGATAAATGAAAGTTTCGCTCGGTGCCCGCGGACAGTCGTCCTCTTCGCTCCGCGCGATTCCATCACTCTCCGCTTTTCTCCGCTGATTCCATGTGCCTCGCGGAATTCGCAAAAGAGATATCGCCAAGGACGGCCGATCGATACATACCTCCTGGTAGCGACCACCGCACACGAGATAATATTAGCAGTCGAGAAGTAGTACATTTTGCGTGCGCGCGTTTCGTCGTATATTTTAGTTTTCCTAGCGAGGAAAATTTCTCGTCACTAATTAAATATATTTTCATTCATTCATTGAATACAAAATAACAGGTCGTCAATAACAATGTGCGAATGTACCGTTAATTTCAATGAAACTATATAGCATAATTTTCTACGCAAATCATCTAATTTACTTAAATCCTACCGTTACAAGCATTAAATGAAAATTACTTTTATAAATTATTGCTTCTTTTGTAAACGTGATAATTTGATAACGAGCACTTTGAAATTTAAATAAGTTGAGCAAGAATTTTATTGCTTCCCGTTGCATAAACTACATGATATTCCACAACGATACATAACTTGAATAATAAATCTCCCGACTCATTCTATAAATCTAGCATCTCACACTTATACCTCAATTTACTATAACAACGAGTTTCGTTCCGAGTGACATTCTAGTAATTAGTAGTTTATAAGTTAGTTATTTATAAATAATTAAAATCAGTTGTCCATAAACACGAAACATATAAAACTACTAGAAATGGCATAAAACAAAGAAGTGTACAACATTGCGAATTTCTCAGATTGTTTAAAAATAGCTACAACAGAACAGTGTACACATGTCATTGGCCTGAATCTACATAAAACAGTAAATAGAGTGCTAGTGATACTGAAACTTCTCGCAACGAGAAAACAAGGCTGATTCGAAAATACTTAAGTGAAGAAAATGGACTTATAAATTCACTAATGCATCAGGTGGATAATTAAGCGGCTAATTTGTGAACTTGTAAGAGGCGGTCCAAAAAAAAAACCAATTAAAATGGCCGGTACAACGGAAGAAAAATATGAAGTCACTGGAGGAGGATGCGCCCCCAGTCGCCTGAATGCTCACGCTTGCGGTAGCTTCCTCCCTCGTGGTACTGCTCGCGCCTCCGTGCTTTTTCCCTCTGCGGGCGCGCGGTAATCGCCGCGATAATTAAATCGCGAGCGCGCGAATTAGCATCGGTTTCCCTATCTCGGCGCATCTTTTTCGCTGAGTGGAAAGGCTTGTTGCGCAAATTTCCCGCGCGCGGCCCGCACGCACCTGTGTGCATGTGTCTGGTCTCGTTTTTTAAAAAATAAGAAAAAAAGAAAAGAAAAGCACGAGGAAGAAGAAGCTATACGCTCGGTGGAGCTCCGCGCACCGGGACGAGCGAGTATGCGCGATGCGTAGCTCGCGCGCGTGCAACCGCGACCGGGGAGAGAGAGAGAGAGAGGAAAGAAGGCGAGCGAGTAAAAAAGTCCAACAGATGCGCCTGCGTGGGAACGGAGGCAGCATTCGTTAAATCACCTGATTTCTTACGAAATTCACGGCGCTCTCTCGTCACATTCTGCGATTCTTTGCTCCGTGACATGTCATCCGCGCGCGACGAGCACTCGAGACGTTCACCGGGAGGGGGGTTTTCGCTTATTCCTATGGCTGCTGGATAGCGAGGCTCAAGTACCGTCGGCTGCTCTCCGCCTTTTCTAACAAGCTGAATAATGAATTATTGCTCGTTCAGCGAATTATTCGCGTAAATAACTGCGTGTGCAATCTATCAGCAAACGAGTTAGTTTAAATTACTGTCCTCCCTTTTTATTGTACAGACTTTTCATTTGTTGCTCGTTTTATCAGCTGCATCTCAACTCTTAATGATTATTAAATATTAAGTCGTTGCATAGTCAATATTTAAAGTCAATGTTAAAAGATATTTTTTTTTTCAAACACGTAGAAATTTCGACTTTCTCTAATTGAGCTTTATTTAAGGGATACCTCTTGTTGATTCTTCATCTACACTGAGAGAAATCATTCACTCGTGCAGGCGTAATTTGTCAGTAACGCCCCCTATCACTCTAACTATGCAAGTTTAACATATGAAGATATCATCAGTAGAATTTCAAAGATTTTTATTCTTGGCATTAAAAAAAAGATGGTTAATGAATATTAAACTACTTGAAAAAGGTACGTTCGGTTGAGGAAGATGAGTTTTTAAATGATCGTACAAAGACAATTGTTATTCGACAGTATAGCAAAGACGATAAAGCATAGTCTAGAAAAAAGTGAGGAGGTGCGCGGGTCACTGGAGGTTCGAATCTAAAATTTAAACGAACCTCGCGCATCCATCTCTAAGAGCAGTGGGCATCCGTCAACGGCTGGTGCGCGCCCAACTCATTTGAAAGGCACGTGGTGCAGGCTTTCGTCGACGTGATTGGTGAACGCGGCGGAAAAGCGAGCTCGCTAACGTCGCCGGCAGTTAATGAAGCAGCGCGGACAGGGATGGAAAAAAGGAGGGAGGAGGTCGCGCGGGAGCAGCCGGAGAAATGAAGCTAATATGATCGCTCGGCGGAGCGCGATTGTAACGATCGGAAAAAGCGGCGAGGGGGGCGGCCGGGAGGGCAGGTGCTGCGGGCGCGACGCGCTGGCTCGTCGGCGCGGGAGCGCTAACTCCTTTCCGGGAACGAGCCAGAAAGTCTCGAGCGGTCGGGGTCAGAAAAAGTGCCAGATGGAGGCCCTTGGATTTCCCTCCTCCTCCTCCTCCCCCTCCGATCGAAGCGGGCGCAAGAAGAGGAGGAAGAGCGGAGGCTCGCGCGCTCTAGAGAATAGGAAAAGGGGGAAGAATAAGAGCTTGCTCCGGGAGCGTCGCGCTTGCACGTATCGGCGCAGTTATTATCGCTGATCACGTAGCTACTTAGAAGCGGCCGGTGCTTTGGCGCGCGACTCTATGGCTGCCGGTTTTACCTCGCCTTCCGCTCCGCTGAGAGGCAGCCCGGCGGCTCTGGGTATTTGTGCCTCCGCGCCTGTGCGGCCAAAGGTAGTCGAGTCGAGTCCGGGCAGACCAGACAGCGCTGCGCCTGCGCGGGTTTCTAGGAATCGCGGACGAGCCCGAGCGAGCAGGAGGGTGACTAGACGGTGGGAACCTTTTCCCGCGACGCTGTTTTGACGCTCCTCTCATGCGATACACACTGGCTGCAGAAAGAAAGAGAGCAAGGAGGACGAGTGCACGCGCTCGATAAAAAGGGGACGAGCTGAGGCTGTGCTTGCGGACCGGAGTGGTGCATCGACCTCAAAGGTCGTCGTGCCCAACCTGTTGCGAACAGGCGAACTCCAACTTCCATGCGAAAAATAAACTTTTCCAATTCATGGAAATTCGCTTAATTACTGCGAGTTGCTTAGTTACATCACCAGCTCAACTCTCGGCTCAACGTGCAGTAAAGCCATTAATGCCATAAATAATTCCCACTCAATCGTATTCTCCATTAAACCATTCTCGTACTCTTGAAAAATTGCTACTGTACAATAACCCTTCCCGCGCACATGCGAGCTTCCCGGTAGATCGTCCGCGGACGACTGCGACGAAGTTTCCCCGTTAGAGCGTATACGGAAAGGGATGTATTACTTTGTTCATCTAAATGGGTAAAGCAAGAGAATTAAAAAACTTTCATTTACTTATAAAGTGGCAAATTTTTAAGAATATTGCAATAGGAAGAAATGAAGCAGGCTGGACAAATAGACATCTTTGCGTTAATAGCAGTCGATGAAACGACGTTGCTCCGTTATCTAATCGAAAAGAAGATGCATTGTACATCGATATCCCTGATCCATTCTGAAACTCGTCATTTTATCTTGATCAATGGCCGAATGGCGCAGCTACGAGAGATTTCTTTCTCATTATTTTTAATATTATCAATTACGGTGGAAATCCTTCAGTGATCGGCTTATTATTTACGAGGGTCGAGTGATTTATCACTCGACTCGCTCGACTCATTTCCCGGTGTACTTTATTCTGGAGACGCTGAATTGTGAGCAGCACCTAGGCTCGTCGGCGCACTTCTAAGGAGCATTGACAGGGGGATAAGGTATCTGGAGCTAACAAGGGGGATCGGGCGATTTACATGGGCCGGTGTCAGCGGCGCTTTTCCCCAGGTGGTGGGCCGATGGTCGCGCACCCGCGACTAGCAGGAGCTAGTCCGGAAAGCTCCGGCCGCCTGGGCGCATCAAGTGGCGCTTATTGTCCTTCCCTCACTGTCGACGGCGGGCCCATTGTCGCTCTCTATTGTTACAATTCGCTTATGCAGATTAAGCGGAGCCCTATTGTTCTCTAGGGCTCGCCTTGAGCGCCAGGGCCCGCCCGTGCACCGCCCGGCGAAAATGACGTTGTCGTGCAGTCGCGACTCCACCCGCGGATTTTTAACGAGGCCCGAATAATGCCTGTTGGAATCTACCAGTCTTCTTTGCCCGTCGCGCCGCTTTTACCTCTCTGCGCCGAGCCCGATTCATTTCTTTTATTTACTTTTTTCATCTCCTGTTAGACAAATAAAATACTTGGCTAAATTTATCTTTTTGTACAAGCGCATTTTTTTCGATCAGTTGTTCCAATTCAATTTCTTCGAGTGCATTTTTCAATACTTTCTCTTTACTGGAATGTCTTATCAGAAACATTTTATTATTTAATGAATTAACCATTTTGCCGATTATAAATAGAATTCTTTTTGAATGTATAGATTTTAAAAAGAAATCTTGGAAATTCATTTTTACAGCGTTATTACGAAGGAAAATGTATTTTTACACTACATTTAAAGTAAAAAAACTATTTTTCTTAGAATTTGTCGAGAGAATGTAAAAGTCAAAAGAAAATTAGATTTTGTGTCAGATTATTTTTCTTAACATTTCTAGTTATGTTAATTTTTTAAGATAACGATTAGAAATCTACAACGAAATTAATTAAGTTGTTTCGAAAATTTAGATATGTGATTGAGAAGGGAAGTATAAACCTGATCTGCACTTAATTAGCATGTTTAATTAGCATTTTTAAAAGTATCTTATTGTAGAAGAATCAAATGCATTATCTCCACAAACTTTTGTAATTGTCAAGCTCTATAGAGAAAATAGTAATACTTTTTTTTCATTTATCAAAACTTTTTTGGTTTGTTATAAAAAGATGTTGTTAATTTTACGTTTAATAAACAACTGCATGATATTATAAAAATAAAGAAAAAGATTAAAATGCAATTATGGTAAGGTATTCGCATGTTTCAATTCATAAGGTACTTTTTCAATGAAAATTAGCTCGCGTGCTATTGTGTGACATAACAAATGAAATATTTTATGGTTTTTGGCGAAAAAGTGGGAAAGGAGTAAAGCCTTTCTTCTCAATGAATTTCCATGGGATCGTATACGATATATCGTAAAGTTGAATTAGTGGAAATTCCACTAATTTTTTTAGTAAACAGATTTTTCACAAATCAATTACTAAAATCCACTAATCAATTAGTAAAACCCACTATGAATTAGTACAATTTCACTAATTGAAATAGTAAAAAAGTGTTCTACTATTTAATTAGTAAAAACCACTTTTAAATTAGTGGAAAATAAACGATAGTGCGCGTGCGTAGACTGAGGCCTAATTTTTCCTGACAGTGTCGACTCCGCGAGGTTTCCGTTTCTTCTTCATGCGCTGTCGTTAATAAATGCCACGTGGCAGGAGCTATTTTTTTTTGAGTTTATAATATCGCACAACAAAACGTATGTATAAAATTAGTATATTATTATCTTTAAAAACAATGTATGCCGACATATGTACATAGACATATATATGAAAAAAAAAATTTCTAACCTAGTAGCCTATTAAGGGGATGCCTAACTTAATTTTCGCGCTCTACTATACCGACGATTCTCTATGTTCTTTGCTAACCTCTAAGGCAAATTTGATTTTTCAAATAATTTTGAAACGGCTTGCTTAATGGCAGTTCTGTTTGCATCAAAATATTATTTATAATTCGTAGAATGTGCGTAAACTTCTTTTTTGGCTGATTTCAATTCCAATTGAAAAATAAGTCAGTATTTTCAGCAATAGGAAATGAAATCAGCCAAAAAAGAAGTCTACGCACATTCTACGTATTATAAATAATGTTTTGATGCAATCAGAAATGCCTTTAAGAAAGCCGTTTCAAAATTATTTGAAAAATCAAAGTTGCCTTAGAGGTTAGCAAAAGGTATAGAAAATCGTCGGTATAGTAGAGCGCGGAACTTCAGATAGGCATCCCCTTAAGGTTGTTACTGTTTTCAGATTTTCCCCACTATTCAACGGATTCACGGATTCAACTCCGAAGGGTTAAAAAATTATCTTTAAGCGTATTTAGATGCATCGATGAACTTCAAATGTTATGAACAGTAATTTTAGGTGTTCGATAAAACTCCAAACAGTAACTAAGATCTTTCTGATTCGGGTTATATATGTGCACAGAATAAGACCATTAAAAACATTTCATGTTTATAAAAGAAATTTTTAATAAACGATTTTATAATATATATAATTTGAGTATTTTTTTGTGTTTTTCACTAATTCAAATAGTGAATTCCCCAATTTAAAAAAAATTCATTTCACTAATTTATTAGTAGTTTTCACTATTTTAATAGTGCATATTATATTGACTATTTCAATTAGTAGATTGTATTCACTATTTCAAATAGTAGTTTTCCACTAATTCATAGTGGAGCAATTTTCACTATTCAAATTAGTGCATAGTCACAATAAATTTGTGGTTTCCCACTAATTCAACTTTAGAGAATAAGGCGCTCTGCGGAGCCGCGAGTGATTTACGCGCGTGAACGGGTGACTTTGTTGCTCGGCGAAGCCCTAATGGTATACTGCTTAATTGGCCTCATTCCTCATCGTCGCGCGAGCACTTGTCGGGAAAATAGAATTCGGCACGTCCACGGGACCGGGCGTGCGAAACAAGATTACGGAGGATAAGATACTAGATGGATGGCCAAAGCTGGAAGGGAAGAAGGGGGACTAACACGATGCTCTTGTCGCCTGCATTGCGAAGCTTTTAATTGTTTCGCCCCGCTGGGTGGCGGAGGTGCATAAAAAAGTTTACTTCAACATCGCCGAAACGTCGGATAGATGAACGCGGTAATGACTTAACCCAAAGGTGGAGCGCATCGTGATTGATACAGGACGTAACTTCTTTATTCAGCGGTGATTCATTAGAATGCAAGCCGGGCCTCCTCTTGCATACTGTAGTTTTATCGCTATAAATGCAGATAGTCGTTTCTTTCACTTGCAAACCTTATACAACTGCAGACAAATAACTTTCAACGAATAACTCATGCGTTGCGGTGCTCTGAAAATCTTATTATAAAAATATCTAGTTTATTCAAAAATTTCCTTCGGTATAACATTTAAATTTATTTACTTATTTCTCTACGTTATTTGTAGGTGAAAATTTTATAGAGATATCATATGAATAAAAAGATTATATTGATAAAATAATTGTTTGTACGTCCGGCGTAGAAATGATTCCTATGGGAAATATGTTGGCAATATATTGATAATGCAACGGCCAATATGTTGGATTTATAGCGTTAAAGGACCATATCCAATATATTACCAACATTATTACCAACATGGGTTAGGTCTAATAATTCTAATGTTTTAACCTGAATCTAATTATTTAACAAAAACAAATAGTTCAGTTGGCTAAAGGTTAGCCTAGTAAGCAGAAGTGCGTAAAACATGTATATTGGTGCTATGTTGGTAATAATGCTGGTAATATATTGGATATGGTCGTTTAACACTATAAATCCAACATATTGGCCATTGCATTATCAATATATTGTCAATATAAAGAAAAGATATAAAAATAAAAATTCAGAAGCACAAAATAAATATTTAATAAGCTGTTTTGAGATTAATCAAATAGAAGCATGAAAATAGCACTAGAAAAGCCAACTGCGTAAAAAAGGCTTGAGAAATGCGAAAAGATTAAAAGAAATGAGCGATGATTGGACGATAATCGATAATCGCTATTCATTAAATACGCCTCGAAAAGCGACCCGAGCGGCGGACGGTGCTGAGCGAATTTCAGATTTGCCGGCGCACGCGTCTCATTATAAATTGAAAGCATGACGAAAGCTTGTAATGCTCTTCCCCCGTGGGTTTCATTAGTGACACGCAATAAAGCCGCAATAAACGCTCGCTCGCGGTGGGGCCGCGCGCGTGCGAGAGGGGATGAGAGCGTCCGGGGCGCGCGCGAGCGAGAGAGAAAAAAAGGCCAGTCAGGCGCAGAGGATAAATGTGGAGAAAAAGGAGTGCGCGAGGGGAGACGGGCGAATAAAGCGAGAAGGAAAATGAGCACGATGAGGAGCTACGCCGGCCGCTCGCACACGAGGTTTTGTGTATACGAAACGAATGCCGATCCGGAGAGCAGGTTTGACGACGACTGATGGACGCTGTCGGAATCCCCGGAGCGATCGCTCCCCTCCCTTTGGCCGCTCTAGGAGGATCCTCCTTTTGTTCTTCGTGGCGCATCAGCTCATTGCACCAGTGGGGGGAAGGAACAGCGCCAGCGAGGACCACGCGCCGGCCGAAGAAAGCCTCGGAGCCTGAGCTTTTTTTAATAAGCGCCTCTCCCTGGATCTTTATCGGGCGGCCTTTTTGCTAGCCGCCTTTACGGCGATAAATATATTTACGAGGCAAGCCCGCCGCGAAAAAGCTCCTCGCACCGGCCGAGCTGCTTCGCCAACATTTTTTCCCTTTTTCCCAATCCCCGATGCGTATTGCTTTAATTACCGCAAAAACGTTTATTCCTACTCCGAGCTTTTTCGCCGCTTGTTAGACTTGTAATCGCGTATTCATGCTCTTCTTTCTTTATGCCCTCTTGCAGGTGGGTACACACGCGAATTATGCAATTCTACTTCTTAGCCTTCTTCACTCCCAACTCAGATCGATCGTGTTACTTTTTACATATTTGTCATTTAATTAAGCTTTAATTCAGTCCAACACTCCGATAATCTGTCATTTTATCCTCTCAGAATCGCTAATTGGACAAATGCTTTATTATTAAACTCGAATCAAGAAATTCTCTAACATCGAGAGTTCCATTATAAATCAATTATATTATAATTCCATATAAAAATCAGTAAGCGTTATATAAACAATATGCTTTTCTAAAACAAAATATTTTTTATGCTGACCCGCGTAAAAAAATTTAAGTTAGGATAATGTTTATCCAAATTTCATGTTTGGCGGTCGTTCATATGAACATGGGCAATGAGACTTTACCGAACTTGCTTCTTATATATTTTATAGAATTTTGTAGATGCGTGATAAACGGATAAATTACCGCTCAAGTTATAGAAAACAATTCTTTACATTTATTCGTTTTTAACGTTCGTCATGTGAACGTCTTTTAAATTTAAGAAAAACTTCATTCGAAGTTTGTATAAAGTATTGCAAAATTATTCATTATTTAGTCTCGTTGCCCATGTTCATATCATAACGAATGCCAAACACGAACTTTGGGTAAACTTTATCCTAACTTAATTTTTTTTTACGGGGGATACATACAAATCGAGTCTTTTTGTAATATGCTTCTGGTAAATTACTAAGATCAATTGAGATATCATAAATTTTGCAGCTTCAACAAAATAATTAGTTGAACAAAGCAAATAATTTGATTCAAAGAAATTTAACAAGTACTATTGAAGTAAATATTTAGTTAAAATTAGGAAATTGCTCTCTCAGTGTATCGTAATAGATTAGCATTTAGTTTTGGAACTAGATTCTGTCATTTTGCAGCGGAAATTCTCTATAATATTAATATAAATTAACAGATTGCTTTTTATTTAACTGATAAAGGAAGAAACGTTAAATGTAAAAAAGAAAGGTTAATTAAAAGTATAAGCGATGAAACAAGTGAAACGGATGCTCGGTACCGTTGCGAGGGCTTTGATGCGTTACAAAGTGCGCCGAAGGAGTGGCTGAATCCAGGCGATGACAAGTGGATCCGCTAATCGTTTGACAGCTGCGCGCTCGTTCCCTCTCCTTTCATTGCCGCGCGGCCCGTCAGGCGCGTTGAGCAGGCGCGACCTATGATAGCCGCAATTGTGCTAAGTGCTTGATGGCCGGTAAGTGGATGATAATTGTGCTAAAGACGCGAAAGGGAGGACGGCGCGCCGCCAGCCTGGAAATGAAGGAATAGCTGGACTGGGGCTGGGCCCGCGCGCGTTCGCACGATTCTTCGATGTCCAGCAACGCCTTTTTCTCCGCCGACTCCCTGACGGACGGCTAAGCGCGAAGATGATGCTTCACTTTTGGCGCTCGCCAGGAATGCCGTTTCTTCATAAAGCCTCGCGGGGATCGCGCGCACTCGCACCTATGGATACGCTTTTTCTATCCTTTCGCGCTATTTTATTTTCTCTAAATGCAATTTTCTGCACATCCTGTACATAGCTTTTCTTTATCGGATTATATCCCACTTATATCGACAATTAAAACTAAGAGGAAAAACCTATGCATACGATCAAGAAATTCGTGACTTTTTAAAAAGAAAAACGCCGGTTACTGGTAAAATATAAAATCTGTACGTTCAAATGTTACTATAGAGTTTAAAAATTGGTTTAGCACGTGCAAAAGTGCAGAAAAAAGAAATTTTCAAAATTACGAGGAAGAAATAACAGCTCGTTTAACGACGATAGCGGAACCTTCCTGCTGAGCTACAGATGTTACTTTTTATAAATAAGCGTTCGCTCCGCGTATCTCCTGGCGAACACGCGCTACTCGGGAGCGGCGAAGAAGTAAAAAAACGTCCTTTGAAAATTCAGCCTTAATCATGCAAATAAATCGCTCTGGCGCGCTCGTAAAAGAATCATCGACGTCTGGCGCAAAAGTTGCGCGTGTCTACGAAAAAAGGAGCAGCGCCCGTCGACTGCAGCACCGTTATCTCTCCCCCCGCTCCGCACATCAAAGCGCGCCCGGGCCCGCCACTAAATCGCGTCAAGATCCCGCCGAGTGGCTGCACGCCTTCTCCCTGGGCGTATAAACAATCGTGCCCAAGTTTTTCGCCCTCCTCGGCTAAATTAGTCTGCGCGCGGTACTTTTTGCCCGACGTCGAGAACGAATTTGCAGCGAGCCGAATCCACCGCACGAGACCCACCGCGATACCGGAAACAAACTCGCGTCATTTTAGATGATACTTGCCTATAGGAAAAAGCTTTGGGTTGAAGACAGCGTTTTCTTTAATTATATGAAGAGCTGCGAGTGTCATTTGATTTTGACGCGCACGTAATACGTTTAATTGTTATTTATAAGTTAAAAAAGGCTTACGCATTTGTTAAGGCTTGAATGTTGGTAGGAAAAAAGTGAATGTTTGAAGTACAATGATGAATTACATGACGTGGATAAAAAAGAAGTTTGTACAGCAATGCTGATATAGCCGCATCAGGCACAGAGTACTGCTAGGATATTGCAATAATTATTAGAGGAATACGAGTATTGCTGTCATGAGAATATTACTGCCGTGAAGCCCGAAGTTTTTTTGCGCGTGCAATAGTTGTCTCTCCGGACACGTCCTTGCGTCTACCGGGAATCTTCTCTGTTGGCCAGCCGATGAGGCTGCTCGTGTTCGTGCCTGTCTCTGGGGAGTCCGACGTGCGGCCGTCGTCAATTCTACCGAGCGCCGATCGCGGGAGTAGCAATTTAAGGGTCTCATCTACTCACTCTATCTCATATCTCATTTCTCCGGAGTTCGCCCCCCAGACCGTATCCGAGCTCGCGAGTTAATCGCACCTGAGGTAAAAAAACTCGCTGCTTTCGGTGTATACGACTGACTGCGGCGTTTCATTGAATATTTTGTCCATTTGTTCCGATCGACAGAGGCGAGGTTTTGCCGAGGCGTGCAGCGCTGCGCTTTTATTTACATAAAAGATTGTTTCGTCTTCCAGACGTTTATAATTCAATCATTAGTGTGCTCCGTATATAATAAAAACGCTATTATTTCTCTGTCTTTTAATTGAAACACACAATTAAAATCACTCACACTGAGAACAATTTTAAAGGGACAATTTTTACTTAACTTTTTTCTCATATTATTATTAAAAAGCAAAACTTGTCCTATTACAATAAATAGCTTGAAAAAATAGCAAAAACACTTCAATAATAGTGCTTGTTGTAAACGATAAAGTAAAAATTTGCATATGAAAAAATGTTTAATTGGCGCTGTGAAGAAAATAAAAATCAATACAAGGAAGTATTGTAACTGATAACAAAAGGAAACGCCGTTATTATCTTTGATTCTAGCGTCTACCTATAATCACACTTTCAATGAAACGTGATGCCACGCTCTGTATTAAACGCTTTCTTTTCCTAACGAGTTCGAGTAATAAGATAGAAATTATAATTGCCGAGGACACTTTGACGACAATTATTTTGCAAAAAGCAATCGTTTGAATTGATGAGCTTTTAAAAAATATTATAAAGACGCGTTAAATTGTAACGCATAATAAACTTCAATGTGAAGTAAGGTAAAAAATTGCTTAAAGCGTTGAAGAACCGTTTTGAGCGATGCTTGGATAACTGCCTTTCGAGGAATTTTATGAGTCGGGATAGCCTCATTTCCTTAACGAGATCTCTTTTTATCATTTAAATCATTTGCAATTATTTAACTTTACAATCTGTGAAGGGACATGAAGTTTACACATGTATACTTTACGGTAAAATAATAATTTATCTTATTATGTTTGCGATTAAAGATTAAAATCATCAATTCATATAAAAAATCTATACAACCGAATGATTCAACCAAGATGATTAATTGTGATTTCGGTGTACGGCTTTTGAAGATGTTTGTAGCCACCTGAAAATTGCACGTACTCTTACCAGTATTGAAAAATTGGCCTTGAAGAAAAGAATTACTGGTTTCTTATGATCGTTTGCGTTCACCTACACTGAGAAAAATGTCAAAGTAAAATTTAATACATAAGTAGGAAAAATTAGTATACAAAATAGTAACGGTATGATATACTTGCTGTAGGAGATATTTTAACATATTTATAAGAAATTTTAATATATTTAATATTAATTATTAATATACACCAAGTTAAAATTGCTATTCTCGATAGTAATTTAAGTTCTCAATAATGATTACTACACATTAAGCAAATTTTACTTTTAAAAATGGTAAAAAGTATTGCTTCTGTAAGTTGGCAGCATTGCTTTCACACGTTAGGTTACGTCACCCTATCTCCCTCTCTGTCTATCTTCGCTTTGAAACTACGACACGTGTTTTTACAAAATTTCGGTCTAAACAAATAGTGAATTTACGTGACACGATGGTTAGATGCTTAAACGTTTGGCCCTTTAAATGTTTCTTAAAAAAAAATATCATTTTATCAATTTATTTTATTTTATTAATATTTTTATACAGTCGTAATTATTTTATGTCGCACTCGTTAGTCACTTTAAGTATATTTCCATAGCCGGATGATATAAAAATCTACACCTAGGTTGCGACGTGATTTTGTTAACACACAAGTGGATAGAATCGTGGAGCATAGATATATAAGGACGAATTTTACAATGCATTACCAGCGACACGTGCGAGCGAGCATATATCAATAGGTTAGGTTAGCGTATACAATTAAGTTATCGAATGGCGAGACTACGTACTGTCTTTATTGTAAATACGAATTCATAATTAAATGTTAGATGTTTGCAGGACACATTTAAAGACTACAGCTGCTCAAAAAAGGACAGACAAAAATGACTGAGACAACCGAATGAATAAAAATGTTCTTTTTTTATCATTTATATCATTGAATTTCTTGATTAAAAAACATTAAACATTATTATTTAAAAAGTTAAAATTTACTATTTAAAAATAGTAAAAATTGCTATTTGGAAATATTAAAAATTACTATTTAAATAGTAGTTTTTAAATGTACAAAATTTAATATATAACATAGTAATTTTTAATATCTGGTAAGTATGTCACGCCGTTACTATATTATATAGTAATTTTTCCTACTTATGTATTAAATTTTACTACGACTTTTTTCTCAGTGTACATCCATGAAGTAGCTGCATTTGGCAAACAATTGAGACTTTTATTCTTAATAGATCATTATTTAAAGATGGAAGCTATTATCGGACGAACCAATAGAATCGTCGATTGCATAAAAATTTAAAGAAAAGCCATGAAAAAGTATTACTCGAAAATAATCTGTAGAAAGCGCTATAATAAGGCTCGAAAATTTGTCGTTCGGACTGGAGCCGCGGGCACCGCACGGAGCGTTGATGAGAAACAAATGGCACCCGGTTGCAGGATATTGCAGGAGTGTTCGGATCATCGCATCTCCGTTCTTTGCGGTGTTCGAGATTTGGAACACTCGGGATGTGCATTAATCATCGGAGAAGCACATTTCATTAGCGCGCAGGTGCGCTTTCTTCGCACGAAAATCAAGCGACCCCTATAACCCACGCACTATCAATCACAGCCACGTCGCGCCTTCATTGTCAACGTTTCGATATCGGAAACTTTGCATTTTCGTACACTGACGATGATTTTATAACAGGCGCGTCTCACTGTACGATTGCTGTGATGCAACCAAATTAACTTTTCGCGTGTAACAACATTTTTCTTTGCGCGCTTTAATGAAAATGTAAGGATAGCGTGTGAGTCGTAGAATGCATCGCATTTTTATTTCTTTATAAACATGCAGCTACAATTCAGTCTGATGAATCTGAAGAAATGATAGAGTCGGACAGCACGTTAGCTTGTACAAGTGAGTTGCTATTTTGTACATCTGAAAATAGGATGCGAGACACATTTACTTAGAAAATTCAACAATAAGTGCATTATCTGATGACTTGTAAGTTATATGAGTGGGAGTATTTAAATATTTTAGCGTGTTAATCAGTTTGTATGTTATTTTGTTTCGGCATCAATTTATTCAAAGAAGATCGTTTAAATATTAGCTTAATATTTGTTATTATCTGAAAAAAAAGGAAAAAAAAATTAAGAGGCCATAAAAGAGGTAAAATTAAAATTCATCTCCGAGTGGAGAAACGATTGTTGTTGCTCGGTCGCGAAGAGAAGCGGTGAAATAATTCGCGTACGAAGTGAAACGGCAAGGAGTGAGAGAAGAGCAGGGGGAGGGGGGGGGGCGAAAGCGACCGCGGCTCTGGAGATGCGTGCGTCTGATTGGCAGGCGGCAAGTACAAAAGCCGTGAAAAGCTACGCCGAAATTTTTATTGCCAGCTCCCGCGAGTGCAGCCTCCGCGCCAATGCTAAGAAGTCCTTTTCTCCCGTACGGCGAAATCTCCCTCTCCTTGTACTGACCCACATGATGCTCCCCGTATTTACTTCTTTTTATTTTCGCCTCCCTCGCGCACCAGCTTTCTTTTACTTATTTTTCGCACTGGCCTTTTGCCTTTTAATTTTCCAGCGTTTATCCTTAAGTGTATGAAAAATAAATTCTTCAAGGTAGCTCCTTCTCCAAGCAAGGTCCTTACGAAATATGTCCACACACACGTGAAATAATTAAAATATTTATTTAGAAATTAGCGGCTTTTGCAGTTTATTAAATTGAAAAACTGTGCAGCCTTATGGTTACACACTTTTTTGCAATACATAAGGTCGTAACTTTTTGAAGCAACTTTTCCATAATTCAATCTGACAATTGAAAAGCCACATGGCGAGAAGGAAACTTTAAATAAATTAACTTGGCGAATAATTTTAATGTGATTAAAGGTATCGTAAATAAAATGATAAAAGTGCGATTGCACGTACATAAGCTCTGGCGAGGAAACTTTCTCTTGGACATTTTTCTCAAGTGGCTCAAAGTTAATACGGTGAAAAGGCGCTGGAAAAGGAGCAAAAGCGAAAGAAAGGAGCGTTAGACTACTAGAGTCCGCACTCCAGAGCGGCTGCGACCTCTCGAAGGAAATAAAATTCCTTGCAAGTGGGTCCTCAAGAGAGTCGAGCCCGCGCTTGTCCGCTTTTCGTTTTTATCGTGGAGTACCTTGAGCGCTGGCAGCAACAACGGCGGCAGCAACTTGTAGGTGGGTCAAGCAGCGATGAGTCACTCCTGCTCTCGTTCGCCGCATGGCGCCGCTCTTACGCAACACGCAGCGCCGGACGTCCCTGCAACTCCGCCAACACCGAGGCGGGCACCCTCGCCGCGGGCGCCGCGCCTTTCTTCCACACCGAGACAAATTTTAAAGCTGCAAAATATCAACAAACATATATATGCCGTGCGCCTTTATCGGCTTGCTTATTCCACTTTTCCGCGGATCCTTATCGCAACTTTACGCTGGAGCTTCATCAAATCACTGTTAAACTTAAATTTGCCTGAGAAACTTGCATTCTCTGCGTCTCATTTAATGTACAAAAGTAAACACGCGGTCTCTGCATTTTATTGCTATTTTATGACCTGTGTACTCGTGTTTGCCATTCGGCTTTTTCTTAATCGAATTTTGTTTTAGATTAAATGTTTTATCAAGGCTTCGAGTCCAATTAAAATGTTTTTATGGCTGTAATACATTCTAAAAAAAGTAACAAATATTACTTTAGGCTCTTTATGTTTCAACATGAGTTTTTCAACAGAATGAGGATTACATTGTAAGACATCAACCAATACATTGATTTGCATAATAAAATACCTCTTTTTTCAAAATTTCTAATTGCTTCAAAAATTCACTTAATGATAAAAAATAAGTTCCTATTCGAAAGTTACTTTTCAAAATCATTGCAACATTATCTTGCTCTAATTTTAACGCTCAACAAGTTTTTTACATGGTTGCATTAATTTACTGTCATTGTATGTTAGTAAATATATATTGTTATTCTTAATAAATATTTTACATAAATTTTAAATATTATTTATCGGGCAGAAAAGTAGACTTGATACAAGACATCTAGAACATAATTTTTACAATCTGCAATCAATGTTCATATTTAAAATACGAGATATGGGTACTATCAAATTTCAAGTTATATATTCTACGGATTTCTCCAGCAGTACGACAGGGTACGATTCATACACATACCGATTGTACACAATTTAGTTTAACACAAATATTTTTATGAAATTTATTTAGCACAATCTATATTATTATTACATATTACACACGTAACTTTGTACACAAATTGTAAGCAAATAGACATTTAAAAAAGTATATATTGTAACTTTATATCAATATTCGTTTCTCAATTTTTACATGCATCGTGACTGAATATCTTTGTTCAAAATAAAAGATCAGAGAGTCTGGAAAAAAACGTCTGCTACCAGTCCGGAGAAGATGATTTTAAATACTTTGCGGACTGTGGGCGTGACGAAAAAAGCAAAAGAAGGGGGAGAAAAATGGTACGTCGGTTGACAAACAAAAGAAAGGTGAATAGACTGTGAGATAGATCGTTCTTGAAGTAGACTGAGCTAAGGTGAGAGGAGTATGAGGAAAATACAGTGTAATAGCCGATAATGAGGTAAAGTTAGAGATAATCGCAGGTCGAGCCTATCCTAGCTCTTGAGCGTCCGGTCATTTATTGATGTCATCTGCGACTCGAAATTTACCTTTCCATTATGTGGCAATTTAATGCTCAAAATGCACACCAGCTTGCTTTGTAATTCATTTAAATCACTCGAAATTTAAAATTTCCTAATCGCCTATCATGACCACAATTTTAGTGACTATTCGGCAAGCCCTAAGAATTTCCAAGCAATTAAACAATCGAATAACGCTCTTTTAATTAAAAAAACTGCTGCCAATTAATTTTCAATTTAATTTCCTCAATCATTATAGTAACCTTCTTTTTCTTAATTTTAAATTATTATCCGCTGTGTTAATTAATGATACTTATTCAATTGAACAATCATTTTTAAATAAAAATACTATATAAATGCCATTTTTATATAAATAAAACAATATTTAAAGAAGCAATGGTGAATTCATAAACAATTTAAAAAACTGCGCAGAAAAACAAACATTTGAAATTTTGTATCCGTCATAAAATAAATTTGTAGGAAAAAAAATAAGATTTTTTTTTAAACAGTTTGAATATAATCCTCTTTAGCAGATTATTTGAGTTCACTCAAATTACTAATTTATTATCATTCATGTTTACGATGCTATTCAGTAGAAAAATTATTTAATGTTAAAGTTAAGAGTGTATCTTATAAACAGCGAATCGTGCGTAAGCTTGCATTCTGAAGAATTTTTTTATTCTCGTCTATTTGCACTAAGTAAAGCTACTAAAATTGATAGGTAGACAATAATACGGAATTTCCAAAAAATGGAATTAAAAGAATTTTCTGAAAATATAACACAATAATTATAAATATTTAAGAAGCAGCGAAATGTAGATAAACACAATGTTTGTCTTGTCCAAAGCCGACTAGGATGGAAAATAAAAAACTTATGCATTCAAAGCTCGAGTAATTTCTTCTAGATAATATTTAAAGACTATAAACTTGTACATAATATGCTACGCATGTCGCGCAGAAGCAAATTTCAAAGTTTACTAACAAGGTCCGTTTCAATTCTATTTTTTGTAGTTAATCATATCCTAGATTGTTTTCAAAAGAATTCGATTTAACGAAATAACAAATAAATTATCCTCTATTACAGATATATTTCACTGCAAGAGTAAAAAGAGAGAGAGAAAAAAGTTTAATATAATTTGCCTGCGGAAGATTTCGAAGAAACAAAAGGCCATTTCGCGAAGTGATTTGTTCTTCTCCATGTTAAGCGGGATAATCCCTTTACGATTGCGCGCGAGCTCGCGGCGCTCGGGTCCCGTCGGAAATTAGCTTTAAGCTTTGTTTCGATAATGAAAGTAACAATAATGATAATAATAATAGGCCAGGAGAGTCCCGGGGCCCGCGTGGCTCGCGCCTAGAAATCAATTTGCCGCGCTGCGCGCTCGCCGCTCTTTTTTGTCCGGCCTGGAAATTTATTGCGCAATGCCCGGCACTTAAAGTTCTTTCTAACGAGGAGGTTTCGCGTCGAAGGGGGCGGTAGAGTCCGTCCAGGTCTTTAAAGAGCGGCATCGCGCGCGCGAGCTGACGCCCCTGCTCGCGCGCTCCAGTCGCCGTGTAACGAGGGAAAAGCAGGCGCCGCCGCGAAAATTGAAAACCGATAAAAGGCGCGAGCCGCGAGCTTTTTTCCGGCCGAGCGCGAGCCTCGCGCCCGCTTATATTGTTAATTGCCGCTGACGATTTCTTTATGAACTCACCGGAGTTCTCCGCGTCTCCTCGGCTTTCCTGCGTATGCAAATTTTACGGCTTGCACTTTTAACGGCCGGTAGACGGAAAAATGCGTTTAAATGCACGCTGATACGCGGATAAATTGTTGTTATTAAGTCCTTGTGGAGAGCGCACTTTCAATAGCTTTTTTTTAATAAAATGAATAGTTTCATTTACTATCACATTAATAAAACTTCAAATAGCCACGATATTTTGCTAGTTGTGTCTTAAATGACTTTTCTTAAATTCTTCTATAGTAGCGTAGATTTTTTTTTTAAATAAAATTTTTATATTCCACCATGAGAAAACATTATGTCAATATAAGCAATAGAAAATTGAAAAGAAAAGTTGATATTTATGATTTACTGTGACAAAATATATTAATTGTCTTCAGACATACCCTGTATAGATAAAATAGATCTGAAGTCCGTGAGGAGGGATTTAATTTAAGGTTGAACTCGGTTACACAATAATTATTCGTTTTATTTGAGAAATATTGAATATAAGAAAATACACGGTTAAGTTAGACTCGTCGGACGGCACGCAGATCGGGCAACGAGCCGAGATCTCGAGGCGGCGGAAGTCCTAGCGAGCGTACAAACGGCATGACAACTCAAGTAACAGTGAAAGTTTCGTCCTCTGTACCGATCCTTATATTCTTAAAAATTAGCAGAGGAAGGGAGAATTCCTCCTGCGATTTCCAGGCAAAAAAGGCGGTTGAGACCGAGAGTGTGGACCGGGCCGGACATGCGTTTTCGTCAAAACAAGGGGATTAACGAGCCCGCGCATGGGACCTCCTTATTACGGTCAAGAGTAATAAAGAGTGCTTCGGCGACTATTCCTCCTGTTTTTCGCTTGAGGAAAGTCGGCTTCTGCCGCGCAGCTGCGGAAAACATGCACGCCACAGATCTATATAGGTAGCTTTAAAATTAATATATTTTACAGGGTTACCTTAATGTATAAGTAGATTTAAATTAGTTTTAAATAAGTTTGAAAATATAGCTACCGAATATTAAGGCTATACTTTAAAAGTAGTTTAAAATTGGACAAAATATTTGAAAAAACAACATTGACAACTTTTTAGGTCTTTTGCAGTCAAAGAACACATTAACATAAGATGTAGACATAAATTTATATTGCAAATAATGCTCAAAAAATACGAAGCTTTCTTCAAAATAATTTATTGAAAAAAGCTTGAAAAACTTAATTAAAAAAGAAAAATTTCGCAAAAAATGAATGTCTTTGCACAACTGACATAAAAATGAAAAAACTGAGATTATACACACGCTTGCATATCCGATCGAAAATTTTTCAAAAATATTATTTTAGATTCACAATTTATCAATTATACATTTATCACACGTTTTTAAAACAAGTGAAAATTATACTATGAGAAATTGTACTACAATAGAAACAGAAGAATCATGTACGGAGTATCTTCGATCGACCAAAGATCTTTAAGGTCTGAAATATTAGGAAAATATAGATTTTGTTCAATGACGTGGTGAAAAAAAATTGTTTTTAATTAATGAAATATTTCTGCGCAGTAAGCAACTACATAGGAGAAGGTAACTAAGAGAATGGTTTCCTCGTTAAGAGTTAAACACACTAAGGTATACGCGCAGCTTAAAATGTCGAGCACATAAGAGCACAGCGAACCCCTAATTATCATCACCTGCAGTAAAAAAGAAGCGCAACAAAAGTGACTAGCGGATAGAGGGAAAAAAGTGGAAGCGCACTCAAACAATGATATTTCACGAGGGCCACACGGAATACGGGGCACGAGCAATTTGGCGCGCTGGAAAAAAAGGAGATAAACCAGACAGAGACGAAAGTCAAAGCTTACAGAGGGGGTTGAATCGGCGCAGCGGACGATCGTAAATCTTATCCTAACTCTCGCTTTATTACTCGTAATCAAGCGACCATGAATTCTGATGAAATCACCTACGTTATATGCGGCTGGTGTTGCTGCCTCGCTGCGCCCTCTACTTATCTGCCCTTCTTGCTCGTCTCCTCTCTCTTTCGCCCTCTCCCTCCCCCTTTCTTTCTCTTATTCGTCCAGACTTTCGCGCCTCCGAAAGCATGCGAGTGCAAATGGAACCAGATTCTTCGGCTACCGGGTGAATGCCGTCGAGGCCCAATTTCGAGACTTGCAAATTTCTTCTTTTGTTTTCTCTCTTTGCCATCATCGATGATTTATACGCCCGACCAGGGCGTGATAATATTTATGAGATATTTTATTATAAGCCTGTGCACTTGTACGCTTTGATTTGTATCAAATGTATATAACGAATAAAAAAAATATCCACTCTCTTTATTACAAAGTGATCAATAACTTTAAAACATGCGATTTATTCTTAGTGATATTTTTGTCAAACGTTTAAACTTATAAAAAAATGTCTTCTTTGTTTTAGGTATGCGATAAAGACGTATGCTAATCCTGTATTTAGCCAGTAAAGTAAATAAATTTCCATTACTTAAAAAAACCAATAGTAAGGTATTGTAAAGAATTTTTAAAAGCAATTTAATTTGTTAAAACATATAGCTATCTCGGTTTAAAATGCGCTGTGATTTAAAATTAATATGTATTTAATATTTCAATGTTAATAAATAAAGTAAGAGAATTGTTGCTTTAATTTTTTAAATATATATATTATTAATAGTATATTAAGTTACAAGGGCGTAAAGTTTACTTCTCGCACGAGTCAGCGCGATGAGTGCGTTTTAGCGACTTTACACACGAGTCTCCGGTGCGAGTGTGTAAAGTAAACTTTACACACCACACAAAATTTACACCGCGAGCGGTGTGTAAAGTTTACTTTACGCACGATGCACGGAAGACGAGCGTGTAAAGTCGCTAAAACGCACGAATTCGCGAAGACGAGTGAGAGAAGAAACGCCCGTGTAGCTTACGCTATTTTTTGCAATTGCTGTGCGGAAAGTTAGCAGTAATTGTTACTACCCGCGTAAAAATAATTCAGACTAAAATAAAACGATAAAAAGATTCATCTCTATTATGTCCGAATTTAAGATTTTTTAAAATTCAAAAAGATTCTCTTTTAGTCAATATCTAAATATTAATTTAAGATCTTTTCGAGATCGTTCTTTTAATACAATATTAGTTAAAATTAATATTAGTTTAATACGTTCAATTTTCCATATACATAAGATCTTATATTTATTTATTTTCTTTTTTTTTCATATGTATTAGACTAATGTTATTATTGTATTAAAACAATGATCTCGAAAAGATGTTAAATTGATTTTTAGGCGCTTGTTAATAGAGAATCTTTTTAAATCTTAAGAAATCTCCAATCCGGACATAATAATGACGAATCTTTTTATCGTCTTATTTTAGTCTGAATTATTTTTACACGGGTAGTAACAAGAAATTGTAAATAATACTCGAACTATCCACAAAGCGCAATGGGCCTTTGGCCTACGCGCGAGTCGGCACGTCCCCGAGCAGGGGCAGCCGGTGCGTCTCCACCTTTGACCGACTATCGACCGACTATCCACAAGTAGAATATTTATAATGTGGTTAGTTCTGGGCGGGGAGCGGGGTCCAGGGGCGGAGCCCCTGGTGGGGTGCAGGGGGCGAAGCCCAAAAAAACGACTGACATAATAGTCTTTATAAAAAAAAATGAAATAAGAAAAGCGACAGTAAAATAAAATTAATTTTTTTTATTAAACTTTTTAAATATTTGAAATAAATTAACATTATTTTTCACAAGATCTATCCCAAGCATGAGAATTGGAGAATTGGATATAACGAAAATGCTTTATATAAAATTCTACTTGTTTGGTGCGCATAAATTATTATCAAGCATACTTCAGCAAAGAAAGATTTTATCAATAGTAAACGGTGTTTTAACTTTGGTTGGAATATAGTAAATACCGCGGTAACCCTGCTGGAAAATTAACCATCATTTATGTTGTTGTAATTAACGTCTGCCCAGATTTTTCGACTACCAACTATTTTGATAGACTGGCATGTTATGTTAAAATTATGTTTAGCAGCGAATTAAACGCAGACGAGCCAGATGCGCAGCTGTTTGCACGCTCTTTCTCTCTCCCTCTTATGTCTGCTTACAGCTCCTAAACGGTTATGTGACTATACTGAATCGTAGGTTATATTTCGATATTTTGGAGTAGCGTTGAAACATACTGTTTAATTTGTTATTTTAGATATATAAAAATAAAATGGTTCGTTCTCTAGAAGGAAACGTTACAAGTTAAAAAATATAAAGCATATAAACGCGCGGTTCCTATACCGTTATTACCTTTAATTGAATAATAGAATTTAGAACAGATTTTAACCAGCTAGCGTCACACCACAGCCTCCAAATATGTTCGAAATATGTTAAATAATCTGCCCGCTGAACAGAAGATTTAACATTTTCTGCCTAAAAGCTCCTTAATTTTCCGGCAGGGAAGGTAGATGTCGTTTCGGACCACCCATTTGGTCGACTTTACCATCACATAACTCTAGACTGATTATCCGTTTGTCTGAGCACTGTCTATACCGAAGAAACCCGTCTTTGACACTATACGGTCCCAACGAACAACTTGTGTCAGAGAATGAGTACAGCAGTAGTCAAGTCCAATTTCGCAGCCCCCTTGTTTATTATCATCGTTAGGGTATATATTACATTCTTTCCACAAAAATCTCATTCTGGACTAAGGAAAGGTATATACAAGAAAATAAAGAGGCCGCTGCACGAGTGCTAAAATGTACTACTGCTCGTCGTGTTAGGATGCATGATTGCGATAGTTGTAACCAGCAATCATATCTCGAAGTCTCGGATTTTAAAAAAATTAAGTAGATTTATGTGTAACCGGTATTAAAAAACTTTTAATTATATTTCTTTATACTACATATTCTAATTAATCAGTCTAGGTTTACAAGCAAATAAATTAGGTAAATTTGCTCGTTCTGAAATAAAAACAATTCGTGTTTATCAATTATTCCAAGACAATAATGATTAGTTTTAATGAAAATAAGTACTAAAATTTGAATAATATAGCACGAACAATGATTCTAAATAATTAAATCAAATAATTGACAAAGTAGACGAAGCTTCGGCAATACTCGAGCGCGTAGTTGTTTTTTTATATGGATGTATTCCGCCGCTGGCGAACGCGCGATTTTGTAAGTTTATGAAATTTTATGAGCTACGATTGATTGCGAATTCAAGGAATAGTGCAATTTGGTCACGTGAATTTTATGAAAATTAATTGCTAAGAGACTTGTTCGAGAAAATGTTTTATTTATGCATTAACAATAAGTCCGTACCAACTAAACATTAAAAGGAGAGTTTTATAAACTGTAACTACATGTACCTATAAGAAAGCTCTACATGCTCACCCATTGTCAGGATCCCTCCAGCATATTTGCTTAGGCCACTTGTGTGTCACGTTTAAACTTTTTAATAAAAAGTTTTTAAAGTTGTTGGCTATGTTACAAACTAAGTATCGATCGTATAAAATAAAATAAATATGAGAAGATTAAAACTTTAAAATTTAAAAAAATTATTCCAAAGCAAATGTGCCGTAACAGGGATGTAAGGTCTACTTATGCAAAAAATTGGAAAAATGCACGTAACACATAGGGGCATCGTACATTAAGAAAAAAAAATGATATGCTTTTAAAAGCATATTTATGGTTACATGCTACTATTGTTTGCGAAGTTACATATCTGTTCTGCAATGCAAAATTTGAAAAATGTTAAGAGCGATTCTCGGGTCCGCATTAATTGAAGCTTAGTGGGGAACGAGTTGCGTTTTGCCCGCTCGCGTGAGACAGCGGCAATTACATGGTGTTAGGAGCGTGAAACGCTTTCGACATTTGGGGAGGTCGAGCGAGCGTCCCCCTTGAGAGCAGGCGTTGAAGAGCCGCAGCGGATTAGCCGTCGCAGGCGCAACAGCTGGTGGGGCGGGAGAGTAGGACGTCGGGAGGCGGTCCTTTTGATCCCGTGGCTCGCTTTTAATTCCGCGCTTTTTATCAGTAGGTGTCGCGGGGTCTATCGGTTGCGCAAGCGGCGCGCCTCGACCAATGGCGAGGGAGCGCCGGCGCACGCGCGCCGGGGAGGCCCCTCTCTCCCTCTGCATTCGGTATCTGGAGCACGGGCGAAGGTCGATCTCGCGCGTGCGCACCGCCGTGGCGACAAGCTAATTAAAATTTATCTCTCGCGAGCCCGCCAACCTCATCTAGCCTTATTCGCGGAGCGGCGCGATCCTCGCTCCCCGAGCGATTGAATAAATCTAAACGCCGATAGGCCGGCTGGTTCTTTAACTTTGGACTTCATTTGCCGCAATTAGCAAATCGCCTTTCGAGCGCGAGTTATTTTTTTTTCTACCGACACGCTATTTTTCGTGACGGCGTACGCGCGTTCGAGCACGACCTGCTTTGACTTTTTTCTCTCTCTCCATCTCCCTTCCTTTTACCGTTCATTTAGCAAACAAGTCGATTCGGGCGCACGTTATTTTTAACGCGGACGATCGAAGCTTTTTCAACGATAAATTTATATAAATGTCAGCGAAACTTTTCTTCGCTCTACGCGGTGATGCAATAATATAGGTTTCTTTTTTGTTACTCTTGCGCGCTTCTCAGTTACTCTATGTCAACTGCTACTGCGTTGAAAATTAAACATTATTTATGTTGCAATATTTGAATTACAACATTTTCTTTTCGTATACAATTTTTAATCGCGCGCAGCAAGCGATGTATACGCAGTTGTTGTTTTAACTTTAAAATAATGTTCTTTACGGAATAACACCGAGAGTAATTTAATTTTAATAACAAGCCGTATACACGCGATCATAAAATATTTTATTACTCCGCTTGTAATAATCCTTAAAGGTCTTACATAATTCTCAAAGATTATATTATCAATTATTTTTGAGCTGCGCTTACACTGCTTGTACCATTTAATAAACGCAGCTCGCTTCATTTAATTGATTTATAAAGACGTCATCCAGTTGTCTAAAGGTCATTAAAATCAAAGTTTTTATAAGCAACTGTTATTTTCGATGATTGCTAACGATTTCACCTTAATTGATCGCTCAATTAAAGCTCGCGCAATAAAAAATCCAAAAGTCAATGTGACCAGGTCATTATCGGTACATATATACACCGCTATAAAATTATTAACTTTACTTTCGATTGGTCTCACGGAACTTTCCACAGCATCGTTTCCCGGATTTTCAGCAACTATCTCTCCCTCTGGGTCTGCGATCCTTCGAGTGATCTCAGAATTTTCTCAATTAATTTACACCGCAGAAAATGTCTATAAAAAATTTCTTACATTTTCTTTCTTGAATGTGAATAATTTTATAATTACTCAGTTTACTTAGCGTATTGTTAATGCGGTTGAAGTAAACTTATTATCTGATATATTAAAAAAATGATTTAATCTCTTTATCTAAAGAAGACAGTGTTAATGAAATTCTACATGCAACTGTTAACAATTTGTAAAATAATAAAAATTACTAAATTATAACTCTCTGAAAATAATTGTAAAACACATGGTTGTAAAGGTTACATCTATATAGTTACAGAATATTCCTAAAACGTTGTGAACAAAATTTGGTGAACAGTAATATTTAATTAAAGATTTTGAATTGAATAAGAATTCTAAAATTGTAGCTATTATAGAGAAAAAAGTCCAGCTGCGCACTGCGTTGACGCATTGTCTGAAAAAGCGCGAGGTACGCGCATTAAAAATGCATCGCGTCGTGCGCATATCGCGGGCGGCTAATTTTTCTCAAGCGAGTCACGTCAGCCAGCTTTGCGCGAGTGTGCTGCTGTCGACGATTTCATCGTTAATGGGTTAATATTGAGAGGGCGGCCCCCAGCAAAAAAATCGCCATTCCGTCGGCGTTGCCATGCGCGTGCGCACGAGCCTCGTCATTTTTTTCCTGCGATTATTAATCGAGCTGCAGCGGTGTAAATGCCACGGGGAAAACGTCTCCGAGTTTAAAGGCGATTTGTCCCCTTAATGAGGCGCTACTCGTATTCTTCCCTTCAATTTCTGTTACATGATTCGTTTTTTTGGAGCTTTAATTTTAAAGCAAAAGTTAATAATGAACGCGAAGGCTCGTGGAAATCGTGCCGAGTAGTACGTGATGGAGCCGAGATAATATTCGGCTTCGTGATTATTTTTATGGTCGTACGAGGTGTGATGAAAATGAGGCTAAATATCCTCAAATGGGCTGTTCGCAGTGTTACGTTAATATGCATCTGTCTTGGATCTTCGTATAAACCTTTATTTTGGCAAAAAATATCCTGCTAAGTGATGCTTTTAACCGATTTCTCAGAGTTAATTTTTATTTGAAGATAACAGTTTATTTTTTATTAACAATGAAATCACACTGCTAAATAAATTGTTTCACATTTTTCGTTATTAATATTCATTGATACCAATTTTGATTTCGGTTAAATTAAAAAAGCGTAAGGTAAATTTGTCAAAAAAGAAATTTGCCAGATGGTAGCTTCAAACTTACTTTTTTCTTTTTAAGTGAAGTATCACTTATACACTGAGAGACCCACCTAGGTAAAATTTAAGAAATGGGTTGTAAAAATTAACAACTTCCTGGGCAAACTGATCACAGACTGCCAAAAGAAAACTAATTATCATTTTAGTTAATAATATTTACTATTTTCGTAGTAATTAATACAAACTAAACTTCGATAAAAATACCAACCAGGTTGGTAATAATTGAAAATTGTAAAATTAAATATATTTTCTTTCAATAATTATCAAGTTAATTATAAGTTGTAGTGTGTAACAGCTGTTCTCGTAGTTTTTACCAACTAGCTTATAATTTATCACAAAGGTATGCGCAGACGCATTTGCGCAGCCGCGGAACAGAGCGGCAGTGCGGCACTCACGATCTCTCGCGACCGCGTGTACCGACTGTTTTGTTGTTTTAAATTAATTTATAAATATCCACTAGATGGAACGCGTGTGCTGACTGTTTTGTTGTTTTAAATTAATTTATAAATATCCACTAGATGATGTCACGACTATCGTACATACTCGCAAGTGGATAGGTTTGGCCTCGGTTTGTATATAAGATGGTTGAAAAAACTCTATACATATGTTTAGTAAGCTGCAATATGCGTTAGGTTAGGTTGCGTTAGATTGCGATAAAATTGTAAATAGTATAAATAAATGCGATGCGATGATCTTGATATATAGCGACGGTGTAAAGTTTGAAAAAAATCATGTCTTAAAGGGATGATTCTTCAAGCGAAAAAAAGACCAATCGAGTGATTTCTAAAAAATGTTTAAATTATTTATTTTTAAAAATATTTATTCTTTCATAAAATTTACAAATTTGCTTAGATAAATTTTCTAATTTTAATATAGCAAAAATTACAAGTACATTCACGAAACAATTAAAAGTTGAGTGAATAAAATTTACCAACCTAGTTGGTAAAAATTACAAAGTAGGTTAGTAAAATTTGCTAATGAGGATTTTTACCAACCTAGCTTGTAAAAATTACAATGTGGGCAGTCTGTGACAAGTTTACCCACGTAGGTTGGTAATTTTTACCAACCACTTTTTAAATTTTACCCAGGTGAGTCTTTCAGTGTACGTAAAAGGGTTATATTGTAATAGATTTTCAGGTTTCATTTCGGGTTAACGTATAATCATAATACATATAGTACTGATGATGCTTTATTTAAGAATTTATAAAGAATATGAAACACTTGGATTGTGTTGCAGAATTATGTTAAATTGTAAAGAAAAAATGAGCGTAGAATTTGAATTTAAATGGGTGCGATGAAATATTAGTTAAATATCTATGAATTGTTTGAATTGTGCGAGAGCAGGCTGTCGCCGTTCGAGTCCTCTATTTGAAATTGCGAATTGTCTTTGGATCCCATTGAAATTCTTTTAGGAAGTTGCGATAAGACCGAAATAGAATTAGTTGAGCCGTCGAAAGAGAGAAGAAACAATTAGACACGCGAAATGATCGAATGACAATGAGCGGTGCAGACAGAGGTCGCATAAATAATATGAGCCTTGATGCGCGCGTAGCGTTCGTTGACTGTCTGCTCGGCATTTGTCGGGGGCGGCCGCCGAGGATACGAATCTAGCGAGAGCGCAAGCGAGATGGAAGATAGATGGAAGCGCTCGGAGGTCGATGGAGGCCCGGTGGGTGCGAAGCGCGACGTCCCCCCGGGCCGATCACGTATGGGTCGGCTCGTCACGTCGCCGGAACCGCCGCGGAAACAGCAGTGCTGACTCGCCAATGGGCCAGCGGCTTGCACGTGCCGGCGGCCGCCGCGCGTGTTTCAATTTTCTGCCGTGCGCCCCGGCAACCTCCGTGTGCACGCGGCTGCAGCTCCCCTCGTAACGGTGCGCTCGGCGGAAAAATATTTCAACATCGCCTGCGGTTTCAGCCTCGACGCCTGATATATACCAACTAATTTCCTTCATATCGAGTGACACCCGCCTTGGGTTAGCTCGCTGTAAACTGTAAGACCTCATTTGTTCCGTCGCGCTCCAACGTATTAGTTTCGACGTCGGCAAAGCATCCTATGCTTCCTTGCAGTTTACTTTTTCTCATTTCTCACGATCAAATGCGTCTTTCCATTGAGCACATTTTTTTCTTCGAACTTCATTAATCTATCTTGGCGGCCGCTTCAGAATAACAAATACATATTCACGTTTACTTTCATAGCCCGGAGATTTGACACTGCTCCTTAGTTTTGGTAATTAGGATTTATAGCTCGTGATTGAGTCGAATAATTTAAGATTGTGGATATTTCTTTAAACATATTCTATTATAACAAACACACCTTATTTAAAATTATCGTCTGAATAAAGTTGAGTGTTAATTCATCATGTTAAAAGTAGTCCGGTAAAAAGAAATTTAATTATATAAATGTGAAAAAGTCCTTTCATCAAATGTTGGGCAGACTAGAAAAAATATAAAATTTCTTTTACTCCGCTGATAATTACGAGACATGAGTTACTGCATCAAATCCAATAAAATTATAAAAAGTAAAATTTATGAGCTCAAGGTCGAAGAAAAGTCCACTTAATAAGTTCTCCCTCGCTCTTGGCAACTTTCACGTTGCACCGATATTTATTACACGACGATCTCGGCGCGGTCAGAAAAAAATCGTGGGAAAACTGCAGAGACGCTCGGGCGACCGAGCGATCGATCGCGATGAGCCGCTCATTCGCGCGCGCAGTGTATAGACACGCACACGCCGCGAGAGGCGGGTGGTCAAGGAAAAAGGGAAAAGGAATCTCGCGCTCGTGTGAGTGTGGCGGGACTCTCGCGCGGCCTTTATGGGCTCGGCGCGAACGCCTCGATAGGATCTTAGGCTCTGCGGTTGAGGCGGCGGCGCCCAACTGTATGTACGCGCGCGCGCGCGTGGCCTCGCTCGATTGATGGATTTCTTTGCGGCGCGACGTTTCTGCCGCTGCCGAAGCAGAGAAGTGACGCGCGTTGTGCAACGTCGGCGAGGGCGCCGCGGCTCTCTCGGATTCACCGAGAGGTGAAATCGCAATGGCCATTTTCGATCGATCGCGCACAGGCGCACAACCACCACTTGCCGCGCTCTTTTCTTTATTTATAATATTCATGCGGAATCTGTCGCGTTCCAAAGATCGTGCGCTCTTGCGGCATTTCCAGTGCATCGGTCAATGTTTTTCTTTTTTATGCTACTAAATAAAATCAGAAAATAATAACAATTTTTTAAAACATCGGTATGTTCTACTTTTATGTACTTTTTCCAGATAGTATAACAGTTTTAGGCACACATAAAATTTGCAAACTTTCCTACGTATTTTTTTTATTTTCCAATATTTAAAAATAGTTGAAATTGATTATGTATGCTGTATAGATATGGTGCAAAAGAGTGTACGCGTTTCAATGGATTTTACATAATTAATAAGCTCTTTGGCCGTGTATAGGCAGGACAGATTAGTGTTTGAAAACTATTTTGAATAATAGAAACTCTTTTTATCTACAGGAAATATCTGGGAAATTATTATGTTCTTAATAATACGCTGCAATCCAAACTGCATTGAATTTATTGATCCACTTATTTAGGTCTCAAAGATGAGCGTATGTCGATAAAGCGATGTAATTCATTTTCTACCCGACGGTATTACGGTTTTCTTCGTCGATTCTCCTGACGATGTGACGTATTTTTAATTTTTAATTTCACGCACGTAAGATGGCACTGGCAAGAGGACCATAATTTGCCTGTCACATTTTCCTTTTTGTATGATTTGCACAGCTTTTATACCAGCCGTAAGGCCGATGACAAGATCTCTTTTTAACGCACGCGTTGCACTTTCAGTTGCTTTTCGTTTGAATGCATTTCGCTCTCTGAGCCTCTTGCGTGCAACTCTTTTGACACTTTGAACCAGTTGAAGTTGCCCAAGCCCCGGACAAGTCTCGAAATCTCTCCGATTTTGATTCCAACTCGCATCATTATAGAAGTATCCTCGTATAAATTTTAAAAGATGAAAAATATCGTAAGTTTTGAATAACCGAAGTGCAGGCAAAGAGGAGGGAGAGAAAGTATAAATTATAGCAAACGCGTTAAAATTTAAGTAGGTTGCTCAATCTCAGCTTAAATTGGCTCTCAAAATAAAAGCTAAAAGCCGAAACGCTTGTTTTTCCAATAATCAAGACCAGGAGGCGTTACAGCTGAGCGCACTTTGAATTATTAGTTTGCTATATCTTAACATCAAAGAAGTGGCTTGACGCTCGCGTAAGCGACGTAACGCGCGGCCATTAATAACGTCGGGAGGGAGATACCGCTCAGCTCGGAAGCATAATAGCCATCCTACGCGTCTCGCGGCCGCCGGCCTTTTTTTTTCCGAAAACGAACGAGTATAAAATTTCAGGTCTCAACTCCCGGAATTTCCCGACAAAACACCCAACGGAAAAATGCTGTCCGCCTAATGGGCGAACATTGTTCGGGCATAGGCCACCCTAATGCGCCCTAAGGCTTATCTCAGCGGTCCTCGGCTGCTTCCGTCGAGCCATAAAGCGAGTCACATTCTGTCAAATCAGTGCTTATTCGCGACACGCGCTCTATGGCCGACGATCGCGTCGCAGACCGCCCACGACTTTCACGGCTCGGCTGGCACAGATACTTTTTCTAGATAAACCATTACTTTGAGCGCGCCTCTCTAATTCTCTTCAGGCGTCTTTTACACTGACGCAGACACGTTTCACCGCTCTAAACACTGGCTATTTTCTTATTTTTCGCCGTCCAGTAGACGCACATAGATCACGCGCCAACTTTTTCCTCCTTCCACTGACGCAGGCTTCTTCTCCTTCGTTTCATATAAATACAAATGCTTTCAAAGAAATCTTCCGTACACCTACAGCTCTTCCGGACTCAATTGGCACTTGGACTTCAAAATGTGGTAAAAATTATATTAAAAGCAAAATGTGCACCGCTATTAAATTCGTTGAAAGCACCTCGAAGCAATCTTGTACAGGCAAAAGAAGAAAGTCAATCTAATTCAAATTTTATTGCTGCTAAGACCTTTAAAATCTGCCAGATAATTAAAATACTCATTGCATAAAAAACTTGAATATTTGTCAATTTTTTACGTCATCGCTATAAAATCCCGCAAGATGTTCGTGAATTTCACGTGAATCGCCGATCTGAAGAAAATGTCGAAATAAACTAATGTCATTGTGTGCTATAAAAAATAAACAGACATCCTTAGGTAACGTGATACCGACAATTTGCTGTTAATGTTGTGAAAGACAAATTTTTTGCTCGCGTCCGATCCCGGTCCTCTTGTTTTTCATGCGCTTCACACCGAACGTGCCGCTTTTCTATTTCTCCAGGTGGTCTTCACGATCGCGAGATGACAATGTGCGATTATGTCAGAGGTAACGAGCTCTTAACCCGAGAACGATTATGATTCGACTGAGTGACGCTGTCCATCGTTAATTGTCGGTTAGCACGATGACGTGAGAAACGAGCGTTACGCGTCGGACCCGGGAATTACTGAGACTCGATCCTTCCGATATGTGTATCTTGCCCGTAGAAATCCCTCCGCGAGTAAGTGACACAAGAAGCCGATCGAGCGCTCGTTTAGCCATGGTATTACTTTATTGCTCTTTGGAACTTTCGTCGTGGCTGATTTGCTTTTCTCATTTTCTGTCGAAAAACCAGAATTTTCCAACTTCCATCTCACGGCGGGTCTTCTATTAATAGTTGCGTAGCCTTTCCAATTTTGATTGATCAATGTTTGATGGTTCCT
Organism: Sycophila sp. Sp_5; assembly: GCA_018906775.1. Classification (NCBI taxonomy): domain Eukaryota; kingdom Metazoa; phylum Arthropoda; class Insecta; order Hymenoptera; family Eurytomidae; genus Sycophila; species Sycophila sp. Sp_5. The sequence continues at coordinate 844,295 of JACCID010000061.1, forward strand.
GTCTTTTTCGGCTGCCATTGACCGATAGTTTTTCTAATGTCTTTTCATTTTTCCTTCATACCAATGTATTCATTAGCTCCAATTTTTCTGCAAAAGAAACGAAACAAATGTAAATTTGATATGAGGTCATCAGTAGTAAGATACCTTGCAAGCCAGACGCGCTGAAAATACATTAAGAAAATATAGTACAGAAAATTCTACTGTTTCTTTTCGTAGATAAACGCGTCTTTTGCGCGATCATATATAGTTACTTTTTATTTCAGTTATTAAACTAATTTCAATTGAGCTAAGTAAACTCACATAAAACTGAATCAAGTTAAATGATAGGTTTCTAAGAACACTAAAGATTGTAATTTGTCGAAGTAAGTTAAGTTATTACTAAATAGATAATAAGTTTCCTTGAGGCATTTTTAAAATAAAAAATATCGTGTTAGTTTGGGAAAATATACACGGCTGGCCTAAAACGCTAATGCGCGCGTAGCATAAATCGGCCGTGCGCGGCAAGTAGAAGGCGAAAAGGCAGACGGCAAGGAGGTACAGGAGGCAGGAGGCAAAAGGAGCGGAGGGAAAAAAAGGGTGGGCTCCGGCTGGCTCGCTCGCCGCCGTCAGCGTCATCGTTATCGTCATCGGTTCATTAAATTTGCTCGGTACAAACCGTTCCCGATCCGATTGCCCCGGCATTTATTCACGCTGCTCTCCCTCGGCCGACTGGCTTCGAGCGCCGGATCTCCAGTTACGAAAGGAGCCCATGTAGGGGCGGAGATGCAAATGCCCGGTAAAAAGCCGGCGAAATCCCCCTCCCCCTACCGCGCGCGCAGAACAAAACGCCGAGGAGCTTTAAGGAGGCGCTGCTCCTCATATCGCGGTAAGCGGCTTTTCTTGCTCCTTTTCACCGCGCCTTCGTCCACGGCTTTCGGGAGGCAGCTCGGGGAGCAAGAAAAATTCCGCTCCCCGAACAAGATAAATAATCTTGCTCTGCGTGAGCAGGGAAGGGGGTCGGATCGATGCTAATGAAGCGTCGCTTTCTCTATCTCGGAGCCCGCGAAGCTTGAGCGCGTGCCGCTCACCGAATAAAAGCTTGTAAATTAGGCGCGCACTTAAGTTGCGCCGGCGCTTCGTCACGAGAAAGAGTGAATTGTGCGCCGACCGACACTCGATCTTCCTCCCGGCGGTCGTAACTCCTCTCCCGCACGACGGCCCGAGGAGAGAGCTCTCCGCGCGGAACGAGAGAATCGACGCGCAATTTGCCTCCGAGGCCCCGGGAGCCGACTGATTGCGCTGCCACTCGGGATTCCGAGCTCCCGATCGGCCCGAGCACCGCCGGCTGACGAGCGAGCCAAGCGGAGCGGAGCTACCGAAACTTATGCCGTCCTTTATCGCGGCCGGCTTTTTTCGTCGAGCCGATCGCGCCTGGAATTCTCCGCGCGTATCGTTCGCTGGGACGGGTTATTTGGCCAAAGTGCCACGATTTCTCACCGATGCCGAGCGATCTCACGGCTGCTCCCGCCGGGCCTCCATTACCCCCGGCCAAATGTATGTGCACACTCGAATTTTATAGAGGTTTTCGAGGCTTTTCGGTGTACCAAGCTGCTTACGATGGCTTCATCTCGCATCTGCTTTATCTCAGCTATCTTCCTTTTTCCTCGCATTCTTTATGTAAGCTGCACTGCAATTTTAACCTTTACTTTTTTCCAAAAAGTAGTGTGATTTAACGTAATAGTCTTCTCAGGCAAGTCACCTGATTCCAATTAATTTGCCCGTAAATTAAATTTCGGCTAACTCTTCCCAGTAAATGTAGTTCATTTATTTAAAATGTGTATTGACAATTCGAATGCAATAGAAAGGCTAGTTTAAATTTTCATATTTCTAGTTTTTATCGTAAAAATTATAAATAATCCACGTGTCTGCTTGAAGGGTACAAGTGGAGGGTTAATTTCATTACTTGTGAATCAACTAAACTTTTCATTAATGTTTTTTAGTTTTCTAGTCATTTTAATTTTAACTCTGTATCCCTGGTAGAAAAGGTAGCTGTTGGATTATTAACACTTATTTTGGTTTAATAATCCTAGATGCAAAAATCACTCAAAAAAAGAACAATATACGCATTCATAGAAAAGATGAAGCTTAGTTTTTCTGTTATTGTTGTGAGTCTCGAATACGAGAGCGCTTGGGACCCTATCATAAATAAAGGTTCGAGGAAATGTAGTTTATGGTGACCAATATGAAAAAGCGCAGCGTATGGCTCAGTCTCTAGAGAGCAGTCCTTGTGGATAGACGTTCCTTCCTCGTGTTTAATAAAGTTAAATAGTATATAAAGAATATTTGTTATTTAATTATTATTAACCTGCCTCCCATTCCAATAGTAGCTAATATCGGTAGCTACAAATACACTTGGCGTTAACGGATCGTAACGGAACCAAAGGCATTAAACAATATACGCATGTTAGCGTTAGTACAGTATTTGAGATTATGGTTTGATCGAATAAAAATTAAAATAAATCTATTTAAATTTATTGGCAGCTAATTCTGCAACAAACGATTGGCTTTTCTACCAGGGATGATGTCGATTTTAATTATTTAAATTACTGCCTCAATGTACCAGGCACCTGCTAGTTTTAGCGAGTTATTAAAAAGACTGGGATATATCATTTTCTGTAATACATTAAGAGTTTTCAAACTGTGAATCTGTAAACTTTTGTAAATACTATTCTATCCTATAGACAGTGATTGCTAAGTAAATGTGATTGTTAATTCGTTGCATTATGATCGACTGTAATAATTTAGACTGAAAAAAGTTATCCCTCGCAGATAGGAGCGAAAAGAGGGGAGAAGATAAGAAGACGAGGTGCTAATCAGAAGTGCTCGCGCCAACGAAATGCACGCGCGCGGCGCACCCGCGGCCGTCTTATTACGGCTGATTACGGAAGATGAAACGCGCGCCGAGCGCATTTTGCGCACTCTCATTTGGTCGGGCTCACGTAGAGCGGCCCTCCGGCCCGGTAGCAGCCGTGCTCGTTTCTGATGTTTGCCGACGCGCGCTAACAGCTTCCCGCCTCGATTTCAATCAGCGCGCTCCCCGCGAGGCCTCGGATGCGCGTGCCCCGGCCCGTGGTGCTAACGAGATTCGAACTCGAGCTATGATTTCGTATCTCTATTACCGAGATGCGCGCGCGAGCTTCTATCTTTACGGCCGGCGGTGATTGAGCAATCCGAATAAGTCCGCACCTCTCCTATCTGCTCTTTAATCGCGCCTCTCACGTCAATGATGATCTATAACGGCGACAACCGTCTCGTTTTTTCGGCGTTTAATCGCTCGGAGATTAGGAAAATTATCGAATTAAGCGGATAAACTCGCGTGTCTTTCTCTTTACGAGAGCACGCCTATATAATTATAAATTCAATGGTACAGGAGAAGGGACCGGCCTGCAGGGAGATGGATGAGGTTTTTATCGAGTGCAGGTTCCACCGCTGGAACAAGGATTGTACAGCATGTCTAGGAGACATTAAACTCATTCCTTCGCTGTTGCTAATATAAGTTATGGTCTGCAGAGTCGGCACGCGAAAGATACACGCGGAATAAAGTATTTTTTTGCAGTTAATCGCCCGGATAAAAGCGCCAAAGATCGGGAGCGCGCAAAAAGACTCGCCGTCGTAAATAATTGCTATCGACTGGTTCGGTCCCTGAAAACACGTGTTCGATATAGGATCGCATTCCCCGGTGGCGCGGCGGACCGCGCGGCAAAATGAGCAGCTAGAAGAAAAGCTCGGCTCGGCTTTTTCGCCCGGAAAAAGTCTCTATCGTGCGCGCTCGAGCGCCGGGGAGGCCGAGAAAAATATGCGCTCTATCGGCGGCGGAAAAAGTGCCGCGAGTCCCTTGACGCCTCCGGACACACCGTTTCCGCGGGGCTACCCTATCTCCCGCAGCAGCGGTGGCGGTTCGATAAGAAAAAACGGGGGGCGGGGAGGGAAGAGATGGACTTACCAGTTTCCGCATATAAGCCGACGCTCGAGCAATGTCCCGAAGGACGCGCCGCGACATATAATCGAGGGGATAAGGTCGCTCGCTCGTTAGCGGCTCGTTAGTGCGGTTATTCTTTCCTCCTCTTCTCTCTCCCGGGCCCAGCCGCGGAATAAGAAAAGCCACTTTGGCCAGGGAGAGCCCCGAGGAGGAGTCCACGGAATAATCCAATGGATAACCGCCTTTGTCGTCGTGCGCCCGGCAACGCGCGGGGCCGCCCGCCTGCTCGGCGAATACATTAAAGCCCGAAAGGACCGAGATTCCTCCTCCGCCGGCGTCCGCTCATTTTCTCGGCTTAGAAACCCCGTGATATTTTCTGTTTGAGCGTCGCTCCAAATAATGCACTTTCCTTTCCATTATTAAGCCCATTCAAATGAGCCTCGCTATTTTTACTTCGTTAGCGACGCGCGGCTCCTTTATTTTCAGCCGCCGGACTTATGGAAATCCAGCTCTTGAAATAAGCGTATGCCTTGATAACGACCGCCTCTTTTTTCCCTCCGCCGGGAGACGTTCGCTTCCTCAATTTACTTTTGGTTGGGCGGCTCTTATGCTTTCTTAGATGTACACGCCAATGGTCTTACTATTTCTGTAGGATCCGCAGCAAATCAAATGCGTCATCTTATTTCGTCAAACTTTTTTTCTTATTTCAATTTTCGAATCATCTTGGATGGTCCACATGGCATCATCAATTCTTTTCTAAATCAAAGTCGTTACTACAAAAGGTGCTAAATATTTCCTCCTTAAGTCGATTGTCTAATTTTGCGCTATTGTTGCTCAATAATATTTTATTCAACCAAGGGACACTAACAGTAATAATTCCTTAATTGCGATTTACGCAAGTAATTTTCATTATTCTTACGTAAACTATGTCATAGACTTGTTTAGAAAAATGTGTAACCTTCTTTTTAAATTTGCTTGAAATGATTTACGTGGCCAATAACAGTCGCGTGGTAATGAAGGCAAACAAGCGGCGCTAACTGAGCGGAAATACCAATAATTTAAAATCGGCTCGATTTATAAAGTTTCTCGATCGGTCGGCGGGGCGCTGCTCCGCTCCGATATTACGGAGGGAGCCCCGAAGCAGCGACGTTCACGCCTGCTAATCACCGGAGCTTTAGGCGGCTGTGCGCGCGAGTGATTAATGAGCGCGGCGCGCGCGCTCCTTTCGCTCGAGCGGCTCGCGAGCGGGAACCTACCGCAGCCCTATATCAATCCTGATTTCCCGAGGTCGCCGCCGTGGCGGTTCTTAAAGGGACTTCCCCCGCGTGCACCGGGCGGCGTTTATTGCGAAACTCCCTCTCCGTTGGCTTCTGCCGACGCACAAAGACGCGCCTCCTGGCACATGAATCGATGCCCGATGCACCATTCAAGTCAAAGCGCCGACGCTGCGGGCCGGGCTGTACACAATGCATGCCGGGGAGGAGGCATCGCTAACTTCATTATTGACGTTAGCTGGCTTTCGGCGGCGCGAGTTCGGAGGCCCGCTCCTATTCTCTTACTCCCGGGCCTTTTTTTCTCGCCGCACCCCTTCGGCATGTGAATTGTTGCACTATTAAGTAAGTGGAAAAAGATGCATTGACTTATTGTCGACGGCCGCTGCTCGATGATCACTGCGAGCCGGTAGGAGTCTGCCCCTTCCTTATCTACTTTGAATGCGCGGAGCTCGCGACCGGCGCGCGTCACGTCGGACTCGGAGGGACTCGAGAGTTCGTCTCGAGGAGGAAATGGAGAGGCGCGTAACGGACTGGGATTGAATAACTTGACATTGTTGCGAGGAGGGTACGGATCGCAATAACATCATTTGCATACAGTTGATTTCTACAAACACTTTTGTCTTGCAAACATATAATACTCGCGCTTTGTTGACACGCGCACGAGGAATATTCATTGATTTCCGAAACCGTGGGGTACACCCGTTTTTTTTTTCATTTTTCCACATTCCTCAGCATATGCATCGAAATGGAATTGTTTGACTGTGTGTCTTGTGAAATTTGAGTGTGAATAAAAGCTTCCTGAATTACTTTTTCTTATTTTTGTAAAAGAAGGTCCATTAACTATTCGTTTAGAGAAATTAAAAACAACAGATGACCAACATATTTTTATGTTCTTCCAGAGCAGCTAGCTGCCTGTTGTGCTATTTTGCTACAGGTATAAAGGTATCGAAAATGTACTTCAGTTCGAAAAAAAGGTTTATTTTCTTTCTTAAATCAAATGTTCATGTTCGTTTATTCTTTTCGTAGTGCAAACAATTACTGTTCAATAGATTTCAATAGTATATATAAAGCTTTTTTACCGTAAATAAATTTAAAAAATGTCAAAAATAAGCACTCCGAAAAAAGGTTAATTAAAAAATCTTTAAAAGTGTAATAAAAGGATGAAGAGTCTTGAGAACATCGTCATTTATAATTTGCTGAAATAATTGTACTGGCGTTAACAGTTTGTGAAAGAATAACTGTTCGTTGGAAAATTGTCTTGAATTCTTAAGCGAGTGTTACATATTATTATTCGGTTAAAAGAGATGAAAAAAGCATTGAAAGATTTATTCGCGCACCTATTGAGTTTTACTAGCATTTGAATGTCTTCAATGAAAGGATAATAAAGACCTTTGATAGCAGTTTATCAATCGGCAGCGCAGCGCTTCCGGAAAGTAACGGACACATTGCGTCATACGTAGCTTGAAGCAGGTATCGCGACATTGTCGGGTTTCTTCATTTTTCATGAAAATAGAATCGGAACTTTTTTCCCGAGCGAGTGCCTTGGTTCTTGCAGCGATCGGTTTGTCGAGGATAAGCAACCGGCGATCGCTTTGAAATTAGCGGCCGACTCCCGGCCACGGTCCCCAAGTGCAGGAAAAAGAAAGGGGCATGAATAAGCAGCGAGTATGGGAGCCTGCATTGAGCATTTGATCGATCTTTGCATTTATGAATCGATCCCGGGGATCAGGTCGGAAGCGAGTGCTGCGATCGGTTGGCCACTATCACTTTTTACACGGAACCGGCCACGCGCTCATGTGCGTACTGCACTCAACTTATCGTCGCTGGTGCAACGTTGCTCGGGTCTTAAGCCTACTTAATCCTTAAAATGATTCTCCGAGCCCGTTAAGCCTGCACGCATAACGATGCTGCGCGAGCGCTACATATTCGCTCGAGTTTTTGTCCTCCGAGCGCACGCGTCTTCCTTCCAAGTATCATTCGAGTTTGAACTCTTCTCGCCGCGGTTCCCGTCCACCTTCGTGGAAGTATCTACGTTCTCCGCATTTTCTTCTCTTTTCTTCGTCCTCGTCCTCTCCTCTATGCCCCGCGCGCGACGTGACACTACTCCGGCTGCTTTGCGATTCCGCAACTCGGCTCGATCTTTCGCCTCTCCTGCCCCCCTTTTCTTCGGTCCTCTCCCGTTTCTCCCCTTTTTTCGCGGCGATCGGCGAAACTTTTTTCCCTTTTCTTTTTCCGATCAGAAATTGTCGGGCTGCACTCAACAGGCAACCGGACTGGAGCCTTTCGCGGAAGCGCGACTCTCCCGATCGGAGGCGTGTGCACGCACGACAGAGCACAAAAGCGCCTGGATGGCGGAATTCGTAATTAACCTTCTTCTTTGCCTTTCGCTTTCTACCCTGGGCTCCTCCGGCTTTCCGCCGTCCGATATAAAATTAGCAAATTCATTCGACGTCGATTCCAAGATCCGCACCAATATCGATCATTCGAACGGTGACTTTTTCTGCCCGCTGTGCCCGCCTGCTTGTCTTTTCATTGCAGCTTCAACTTTTACCGATCTTACCTCGATGCGCTAATTAGTCCGCAGAAATTCGACAAACAAAGAGGTCAGAAAAAATGCTCCAGCGTGAAAGAAAAGGCTTGCTGGAAAAATCACGAAACATGCCTAATTAAACGTACCCTCCTGACAGTTCATTAGCCAATAATTAAATAAAATAATAACGATTGATGATTATCTGTGAGATAATAAACACTTTTAACATAGTAAAAGGCACTGCTAAGTACAAAGTGTTATTGTAAAAATGTGTGTGGTCAAAGAGCAAAGAAACGGAGGAGGTCTCGACACCTGCAACTTTCTCCTACCATGTGTATAATTCAAGTGTTATTACACGTATTGGTTGGATGATAATTTAAACATGTGACATCATCCGTGTAGAAACGGTTGGTAATTATTTACACGGAAATAAATATGAATTTCCTATAAGCAGAATACTGACTGTCCAAATAATCTAACCGCAAATTTTATTAACTGCGCGTACTAAGCATGAAGATTCTGTCGAAAATACCTCTATAAAGATAAATCAATATTACAGCTAGTGCAGTAGCGAGTACTTCCAATTCCCGTGAAGCCGCGAAGAGACGGCGCCAGTGTTAACCGCAAAACCGCATAATCGCTATCGATGCCATCTATTTTTTTTTGGCGACGTAAATATGGACTCCCACGAAGGCAACTTGTAATATTTAAATTTAGATTTTGCTAGTCAAATGAAGCTATTTTATTTATGAAGCCAGAGACGTTATTTCGACTTCTCTCTTCTATTCTAATGGAACAATAAATATTTTCCACAACCAACAAGCGTGAAGCGCACAATTAAATGTTTATTAAATTAAATTCTTTAAAAAATTATTGCAATCACACTTAATTAAATTATCTTGTCAAATGAATTAGTCAAATTTATTACAAATTTAAATATTAACGCGTATATTAAATTTAGCATTGAATGACTACGTCATTCGGTAATAGAATCAAAATTGATTGATAGACACAAAAACTTATTTTGACACATTTGAATAAAAGTTCCTAAGATCGATATCGAAGTCAAAGTAGAAAAAATAATTGCATCAGTTTTTAAGAGTCTAGGCCTAGAGTAAAATACATACTCTATACAATACTTTGCAGGGAGCTTTAAATTGCTGCTTATTTTTTCTTATTCAAATGATCGACTTGGAACGATCGGTGATTTGCATACGATGAATATTGCTAAAAGAGCGAATTGCAAATGATCAATTTGAACTGCCTGCTTTTTTGCAGCGCACGTAAAGAGCAGGTCGCGGCAAAACCTAGAAAATGATAGAAAGGAAGAGGTAGAAAAAGGTGGAAGGAGGTACATAATGGCGGAGAGAAGCAAATGCGTAGGTAGAGCGCACGCGCGACTCTCACACCTACGCGATCTGACGTCACAGCTATATCCTCGGCAAAGCGGAGAAAAAAGAGAGAGGAGTATCCGGTAGAAACTATGGTACGAGCAAGATGCTCCAGAGGAAGATGCTGCGAGTATGTAGAGTGAAAGGAGGGATTGCACAGGCGGATAAACGGCCCCGGATCAAGTGGAAAGAAGTGCTCGGAGGAACGACGGAAGGAGAGAGAGAGAGAGAGAGAGAGAGGCGCGATATGAAATCGGCCAACACGGAATCGTCGGGCCGCGAGAGACACAAAAATTAGATAAAAATACGAGATACCACCGCCTGGAAGAAACAGATTAAAAGATGTAGTCGGGCCGCGCTCGCGTTTCGACCGGATGGATAAGTTAAGGGGGGCTCGGCGTACTCGAACTTGAAAGATGTATTGCGATTTTGAAAAAGAGACGCGGGAGAGTCCGTACTATATCGAGCGAGCGAAGATGCGGCTCCCAGATTAAAAAGTATATAAAGTGTGATGAGGCGCGCGCGACTGAAAAAGCTCCGACGCGTATGTACCGAGGTGATACATGGCTGGGCCCGAGTTGGATGGAAAAAAAAATGTTATCTTTTCACGGCAACAGCGCGACTCCGGTGCATCGGTCGAGGTTAAAAAGAACATTTATGCACACGCGAAATCTTTTATGCACAACTGACTGGAATTGCTAGTTATCTTTTAAGCGCCACCGTGGCAAATTTTCATGTCCCTCGGCACCCTGGATTATCTTTCCTTTTGGCGCAAACTTAATGTTACAGCTTATGCTGTGTATTTCCATAAATTAACTTCCGTCACTTTTTTCCTCATTTAATTCTATCTTGTATATTTAATTAAGGATTTCATCGAATTGATAATGCGTTTCTATTAATCACTTGACGACTGCCTATTGGCACGTTTAACAGCGTAATTATTCAACTAAAACAACTGGCTTGTGCAGAAACTTTTTAGCAGCGATTTTACTTGGAGCACTAAAAGCAATAAATATCGCGTAAAATAATGCATGTGAATGAATGGTCATTCCATTCATCCTTGAAAAGCACAAGAGGAGACGCGAGAGTCGAAGCAGGACAAACGCAGTGGAGAAAAAGCAATAAATAAATTGAAAATTTCACAAAGGAATACACCGTGGCGGAGGAGAAAAAAGGCGCGCTGTAAGAATGCGATACATAGAAATAAAAGAGACGAGATAATAAAGAAAGATTGATTAGCGAGAGCAGAAAGAAAGGATTTTTGGGCGGAAAAAAATAGGAAGAGACGAGAGAAAAGTGAGCGCGTGTGTGCCCCGTAAAAAGTAGAGAAAAATAGCAGTGAATGAGCGAGACAAGGATGTGTAAGTATAGAGAGCGAGTAAGAGGGAGCAATGATGAAAGAAGAAAAGTAGAAAAAGAGTGAAGGAGCGAAGAAGAGAGAAAAGGAGAGAGAGACGGAGAGGAGCGCACAAGTGCGAGGGAGATAGAAAAGGAAGAGAGAGGAGAAAAAAGGAGTGACCCGAACCGGTCCTGGACTCGCGCGCGCCAGCTCGCTCTCTCAGGGGTCAACAGACGACGCCACCCCCATCTCGAACGAGCAACACGCTCGCGGACTGTGTGTGAGCCTCTCGCTCTAACGGGTGTTCGAAAATTCGCGAAGCATCGCCGAAGAAGGCTAAATTTCATTACCAAACCCTTTTACAAACTAATTTTTTATCTAGTTCCTTTTATTTTACGGATCCAAACCATAAATCCCTGCTTAAAATTCACGTTAATTATTGAGCTTAACTTCGTCTTATTGAAAAGAACAATAATTAAGTTGAGCACAGAGTAAAATGTCGTCGCACTGAAAGTAACAGCAGCATAAACAGCGAGTAAAGTGAAAATCAGTTATCGGTACAAAAGTTAAGGTTAGCTCAAAGCTCTCCGAGTAGAAAACTCAGGATGGAATTTAGTTACTCGATATCAGGAGATGCGCGCTTTCTTATCAGAAAATAATTTTATTCGCCGAATCTTTAATACCTCAGCGTGAGCGCGGCTGAAAGCCCTCGGCACCTCGGCGCCCATGCATGATAAATAAACTGCGGGAAGTTGGCGAACATTTGAATATCTGCCAGTGAGTATAAACAAAAGAAGCGAAAGTGGCATGGCGCGCTCGCTCGCGCGTGCAAAAGGAAGAGGCAGAACACATCGGACCAACTGCGTGTAAGTATGCGAGGAGTCGCGAGCGGAGGCGAGGGGGTAGAGCCGAGATGGAAAGGAAACGAGAAATTACTTGGATTATTATTACTTGCGTATACTTGCTTGGTGCGGAGCGGGCCTCGGACGACTCGTAATTGGCGCTCGAGGACCTTTAAAGAATCGCGATGCCCCGCGTCGTTTCGCATTTAGCTAGTCATACGCAGAGTGAAGGCAAGAGGCCACGGGCCGCCGGAACAGAAGACTACGCGAGAGACACGCGCCACGCGCACTCCATTTCTCTCTTCTCCTTCGACCCTTCTCTCTTTAAGGACACTGTCTAAACTCTCGTATTAGCTTATGATTTTGCTTCCTCATATAGAGGAAAGTTTCTCTAAAGACATCTTCAAACTTCATTTTCAGTATTTCTCAATTGTTCTTCCTTGTCTTCCTTGTCAAACATCATTTTCTTATTATATTTCCATCCGCTATTCTTTATTTACTTGTGGATTTATATATAATAAAATTGCCTTCTTGAAACTGCTGCGGCTTCTCACTATGCCAGTACGATGTGCGGACAACGCACACTCTTTACTTTCGGGATTCACTTTTTTGGGGCGACTTTTCCTTTTTAAGGAGACCGAATCTAAAAGGAGCGATTTTTTTAATCCGTTAACTAATAAAAATAAAAAACTAAATGTATGAAAGATATTTAATTTAGATATGCTTCGAAATCGTTACTTTTTTCATTGCCGCTTTATATCTCAATATATTACAACTGCAAGCCGTAAATTAAGGTAGTAATGACAATAAAATTTAACAGTATACTGCATCTGAATTTATATTTTCATAGATTCTAAGATATAGTACATTTTTATACGGGTGCGGAAGAGAATTATTTACGTAGGGAGACGTTTTTAGGCCGAGCGAAGCGAGGCCGAAAAGTCTTCCGAGGCAAAGATTCACTTACGCACCAGTGTGAAACCGTATTTTTCTCCACGAGAGCCGCAAATCGCATGCAAACATGCGTATTTGAAGTTGGAGTGGAGAAAAATATTTTAATTGCAATCCTTGCATGCTGTGTGTTCGTAATATTTTTAGATATAGTGATATTTGACAATACTGTGTTGTGATGTATTTTAGTTACACGAGTTAAAGTAATTAATTAGCTTTAATTAAAGAAGCATAATTAAATTGAGAATTAAAAAAAAAGTTCCGTCATAGTCAAGGAAATTTCTTCGCATCAAGCAAAGTTGGAGGTGTAGACGGAAAGAAATTTTTATGTAAATATTACAACAATTTTTGACAAAAATTAGTATACTTTTGAGTAACGTGGACACAAACTCGCATTATATTAAATTTTACTAAAAATTAATATTACTAAATTTTGACGTACTGTAAAACTACATTTTACTATACTTTATATTAAATTTTGTTATACTGACATACCAAATTTTATTATATTAAATATTAAATCTTAATAATATTGACTATCAAATTTTGTTATACTGCATTCTAATTTCTACTCCTACTGTATATCAAAATTTATTAATATTATTTTTTTTAATTTTCAAAATTGTATTTTTAATACCGGTTTGTAATTATTGAATTCGTGTTACTTTGCTGCAAGGTGTCGCAGAAACTTTTCTTTTGGTTTTTATTATTTAATTCTTACATGTATAATTCTAAAGTATGATTTAAGGTTACATTACATATATCGCACGCTGTTTACAGGTATCGCAGCCTAATAACGCATTAGCTGCGTATTTTTACACTAGCACACTAAAAAGTGTTATACCGTAGACTAAAAATAGATATTCAATTTTTGCTATACTATATGGCAATTTTTAATGCACTGCATAGCATAGTGGAAAAATATATATGGTAAATATTGCTATAAATATATTAAATTTGCTTCGAAGGCTAAGTTTGAGTCTCCATTACTTAAAAGTATAGTAATTTTTACGTGAAGATTTCTCTCCGTGTAGGGAAACAAAACGGAAATAAGATGCGACGCAGCTGATATATGCCCTTGTGGCCAGTGATTGCGTTTTCTAGGTGCAGGCTTGCACTAGGTTAGAGAGATTGCAGATGATGTCACCTTTATATACAAGCGCCGGCGCTGCAAGTTGCACCGCTACTTTTCGCGCTTTTTGTGTATTCATCGATATCCTTCTTGGAACATTCCGACCTTATCGCTCGAACGCCGCTCTTTTGCAATTTTATTACGCCATTACGTAAGCGGTGCGTAAAAAATGGATCTAGGCTCGATGGGCTCGACTGTGCAAATGACGGAATTAACTTTTGATCTAGAAAATTTGTCGGCAACACTCTATATCTTGCGAAAGCAATCGTCGTTGGCTTTATAAGCTGTATTTACCATTACGTATTTGTCTGTTTATTATACCTTCAATGAACAAGATGATATAATGCACAGATTCTTATCACGCATGATGCAACATTTTCCGCATTAAACTAAATTGGCAAAATTACTAAATTAATGCGTTGAAAATTTAGAACTGCACAAACGTTTTATTTTACCGTTCTACAATATACTGTATACTATATTTTTTAGTATAATGTTTCAATCATTGTTGTTGCTGTATCTTCTAACTTCATATTTTCAAATAAAAATGCTTGACTATATTTGATTTTTAATTATTGCATATTAACAATGTGTAAAATTACTTAATATAATTTTGATTAATAAAAACAATTACAATTAAATAATTCACTCGTGCATTTACTGATCAATAGATCCCTTAATTTAGATTACATACTAATAAGTCATACTTATCACAATAAGTCGAATCAAATATGTAACTAATAGTTTTCCAATCATTATTGTTAAAAAGCAAATGCGCGCAAAAAGAAGGAAAAACATGAGATTATAATTTACTTACTGCACGAGTATATTATATGTGACTACGTGTACTTAACGTTTAAAGCAAATTTTATTTACTATATCTGAGTAAATTTGGCTAATCATTTTTTTTCGTGTGGGTATAAAAATGGTAGAAATGCGGAAACTTGATGAAAAGAGGAAATTTGAATTGTTGAAGGTTTTGATGCGTTTGCGTCGATTACATAGTTGATGCTCGAATTTGCCCGGGAGGTATAGGCGAGAGTACGGCACAGGCGAAAAAATGCGGGACGCGGACTGCTTTCGCCGAGGCGCGCGCACGTAACGGTCCACCCACAGGTTCAGCTCCCGATGGAAGCTCGCCCGGGCCGCTTATCTGTCCTCGCAGCCTTCCTTGCACCTTTTTCGTCTCGTTTTATCGGGCGCATGACTTTATCGCTTGGCGCGCCGTCATCGCGCGCGCACTGCTTTTATTATTTCCTCCCCCGTCCGGGGCCTTTTATCGCTCTTCTCCGCTCCAGCCTCGCTAATAAAGTCTCCGAAATTATGGCACCGAATTAATTGAAAGGAAAAAAATCGCGACTCGCGAGCGTGTAATTTGCTTTATTTCCAGTTTTTATTATACGCGGGACGCGGCAGCGATGCTCGACTTTCGCTTTTGGTCTCGTTTGCGTAAATTATCTAAAATTTACGCAGACTTTTCGGAACTCGCGGCTTAATTGGAGCCTTTTGCCACTAAAATTAACTAATTTTTACTCAACTTTCGTTTGGAACGCAGCGGTCCTTACGCGGCGAGCGTCTCTGATGCAGATCCTTTTTTTAACGATATAAATTGCGAATTCTCTTTGCAGAATATCCTCGCAGAGGATGACGCTCGAGCGATATTATCGCCAGGTTGCGAAAGGCGCAAGAGTCAACAGCTGCGAGGGTGTTTAATTTCGCTGGAAAAAAAGTCTATTTCTCCCTGACAGATACTATCACCTCCGGTGTGTCCGTCGACTTTATTGAGAATGGAGGTAGCGCGCGAGCCTGGGTGCAGGCGTATACATCCGCTCGTCCATTGTGCCGCGAAGATATACTGTGCTGAGGTTCATGGGTTAACCGCGGCAGGGATTAGGTCGTGTGTGTGTTTCTCCCGGCGCGCACGAGGTACACGAGCATGCGCCCCGCTCGGCTTCGTAAAATATCATATAAATTCACGGTGAGAGCCCGAGGGACTGCCGCTCGCCCCCCGAATCTTCCTGAATATTGATGTTCGCGCGCCGAGCAGATTCATGTCGATCCAAGAGACGAGCGATGAGCAGCGAGTATACGGCCTTTGCATAAAATGAAAATTCGTATTCCTGTAAGCGCCAACGTAACTGCGCTTCGCAGGTTTGCCTTCGCTTTTTCTCCCGACGATCTGCCGCCTGTACTGTCAAAAAAACTCGGCCCGACGTGTTAAACACACTCCAATATATTAAGCGACTGTTAGCAGCGAGATTCTCAAAGATTAAGGCCAAATTATCTTGTATAATGCATCAAAAGTTTTCATACGGAATTCAAATAAGACAAAAGCATTTGATGCAACGACATTTATATATTAGGCAAATATTTGAAAATCAAAAAAGAATATAGCTTAACAAATAATACACTTATTCTTCATAATGTAAACTTCATAGCAATAGAAAAAGTCCAAATTAATTTATGCAAGCGTTTTCATTAAAATAATAGAAAAGAATAAAACATTTAAAAGATTTTCTTTTTCATTATCGATATAGTAATATTGGCTGCATCCAAATAATCTGTTGAGTAAATTTCATAGTGCCAAGTGAACATACTTATGCCGTTTTACTAGATAACGGTGTCTGCATATAAGAAAAAGTTTAAAGATTTTTTTATACATTTTTTTCCATTGCTTGAAATATTTTGTCGATAAGGTAAATCTCGCCATTAGCGCGAATAAAAAATCAAGATCTTTCTCGAATGCCAATTTTTAATTAGTTGAGCCATCTCTTCCGTGAGATTTAACCGTCGAGATACGTCAATATCGCTGTTAAAAACCATTTGAATCGAATGAGTGCACGCACTTGACGTCAGTTCTCCCCCATTTGGGATTGTCGTTTTTTGCAGGGCCCCTTAAAAAAAGGTTGCGTAAAGTCTGAAGATTTGAAGGTCGCGCGCACTCAGAACTCCTCCCCCGACGTGTGCGTTCGAGGGTCGTCGACATCGAGCGGCTGTGGAAGCGCCATGTCCTCCTTGCGGCGTGCGTTCTCGAAGTCAAAACGAAGTGGGGGAGGCAGAGGAGGAGTGCCCGCGGGGCTGTGCGAAAAAAGGAGGCGTCGCGTCGCGGCGTGTATTATACCCCCTTCTGGAAGAGCATCTACGACAAAAAAGAGGAGGGAAGCCCGCTCCCCATGCATATCGTGCTCGCGCGCACGCGCGGCCTGGAAAACAATAACAAACCGGTTGGCGCACACGACAAAAGCCCAAAGGCAGTCTCCTCGTCCTCGACGGGCTGAACCGGCCCGAGGTCCGTATTCCGCGGAAGATCCCGAATGCGAAATGCATTCCTCGGAATCTCGACTCCCCTCTCTGCCTCCCCTATCCTTCTTCCGTTAAATTCGTTTTCGCAGATAAATCGACTTTCTTTGCTTGCATGCGCCTCCTTCAATCTACCTTCAACGAGGAATGCTAATGTCGCCCATGTTCCGCCCTGACTTTTTCATCTAATTCGTGCGAATCGGCATCTTCTTCAATGCTCAGTCTGCCGTCGAGTTCGCTAACCTTTTTACTTAATTGACCAAATATTCCAATGGAGTAAAAAAATATCAACTTTCTAAAAGATTGCATATTATCTTTTCCTCTCTCTTACTGTCCTATTGTTTCACTTGTTTATGACGTATTTTAAATCCCACCTTTTACTTTATGCCCAAGTTTATTAGGCTCTTGAATAAAAAATGTAACTTTCGCAGTGCTTTAAACTTAATTTTATGTAACTGCAATGTTTCGACCTTTTCATTTAATTATATCTTACAATTATTGTAAAAATTGTAAGCATATTTTGTAAAGATTATTCGATTGAAAAGAAAATGTTTAAACAATTATTAACGAACGTTGCGTAATGTAAAAAATTTAATTGGCACACTTAAGAATTGCAAAAGATAAAAATTATTTATTGATTTACATTAATCTTATTGGAAATCTTAAGCAAAAATTTTAATCATCTATATTCCAAAAATACAAAAAGTGAAGTCGTGTAGTTCGTATCACTAGGAATACATAAATAAAAAACGCACATTTAAATAACAAGCAAAATAATTTACCTACGTATAACAACACAACATTGACATTGACAGTTAATAAGTAATAATTAGTACAATATAATATTTTTTGTGATAAGAGTTTCGAACCGCTATTTTAATTACCTTATACTCTCGATGCTTCTTGCAGTCCCGTTAGTTTGTCGTCAAGCTGCATTCGAAGTGTGCAAAACTCCTGATTAACTGGAATCATTTATGCATACGATTTGTACTATAATAAAACGTTTAAATAACTGTATCACAATATAAAATATTTAAATAAATATATTTCTCCAATTAAAGAAGCTAAATTTCCAAGACACGATGTAAATTGTTAGCTGCAAGCAACTTTTGCAATCATCGGAAACTACTTTAACAATAAAATTATTAAAGTTCTACAATACGCAAGCGAAATGTCTTTTTAAATAAACAAATAGAAATGGAGAAAAATCCGTAAATATATTTACTTTTCTACAGACTTTTGTAACAAAATTGTTTAGCGTTTTACAAGCTTAAGTGTGCAATCGAAGATGTAGGTAAGAAAGCGCGATTGCTTCCCTTCTATCAGACTCATTGCTTTTCTCTTGGTCCTCTTTCTCGAGCAATCGGGCCGACTTTAAAATTTGGGCGACGACAATGTGGCCGGCAAAGCCAAAGAAGCCATTGCTCTTCGAGAACTTGTGGGCGCGCGAAAAAGTGCCGGAGAATGTCGGCAATCCAGCGTCATCCAGTTGGGCAAGAAGCTCGCTGGACTCCCCCGTCCGAGCGCGCGATGCACGGTTTCCCTTTTTTCCCCCTGCCAAAGGACGGTTGGATCGCGTTGCCTGGAATTATTAAATTAGAAAGCTCGTGCCGTCCGAAGTTTTTCTCCGAGACTCAGACTCCAAAGTCGGAGGAGTGCGAGGGACCCGTGAAATTGGTCCCTCGTACCTTTTATTTTCTCGCTTCGCTGACGTTTCTCTTTTTCCTCGCTCGGCACCTTTCTCTAATCTGCGCGCAGGACTCCGCAGGACTGCGCGCAACTAAGGAATCGGCTTTTTCGCCTGGCGGATGCACGCTGCTCACCACCTTTCATTAGCAAATTTGACGACTGTCGGGTTTTGCCGGAGCGCCGCTTCCGCCAGCAGCGGCTTTGCCATTTAGCACGAATTCTCCTGGCTCCTGATGAAGATGAAAATTGATTGATTGAGTCAAATGAGGTGCTAAGCTTCTGCTCTGGTAAAAACTCGATATATCGGAATACTCGCTTTTATGCTTCGATCAAACGGGTTTCACGGCCTCACACAGTAATAACATTTATAAATTCAAAGGGTATAACTTTTTCCTTAAATTAAAAAATACAATTTTCTTATACAAATCTCCAAAGTAAAATCTTGAAAGAATTGCATGAAAATGTAGTACCTTAGAAAAAATGGTCTAGCAATTTTTGTCCATTTACATTTATTTATGTACTCTCTTCAAAGTGCTTTATTTATAAAACTTTCCAAAGTAGCTATTATTGTAATCATTTTTAAGAAAAATCATACATTATACCATTATATGATACCATTTTAATTTTGCAGTTACATTTTTTTATCAATAAATTATCCAACAAAAACAAAAGCTTCATATTAAGTGCATGCACCCAGACATTGCGAGCTTGTGCCTTTGCTCTCCGGTGTTTTAGAACATAGAACGAAGTGAATTGTAAATGTTTTACAGCATACTTTACTTTTCAGAAAACATGAATTGAAATTGATATTATAAGAGTATTCAATGAGCTTCGAAAGCTTGAAATCAGTATCTAATGAACGGATCTTAAACACTATAATTTAATTTATGATAAAGGCATACAGTAAAAAAAATGATTTGTTTGATCATCTGAAAGATTTTAAAGGTTTTTACCTATTTACATTGTAAATGAACGCTGAATGCACAATGAAGATTACGTCATGGAGAAACTAATAAGAGAATTTGAACAAAGGTAACTACTTTAAAGCTGTTCAATATTTCATAAAGGAAGAGGCGAAAATGAATTGAGTTCCGCTTTTAATAAGAATTTCCCATCAATATAATAAACGGCGCGGCTCGTAAAAAAAGGTCGCACCTCGGTGTACAGAGAAGAATAAAAGCCTCCCCCGACTTGCGTTGAGTTGGCTTACGCGCGGCTACCTGCCTCCAGTGGTCGCGGCTACACGGGCGCGGATACGACCTCCGACCCTGACTCTAATGAGCGGCACCGAGCCATTGTGCCCGCGGGAGCTCCTCCTGTCCCTCCCTTCCTCGCTATATACGTATAGCGCTCGCTCGCGTGCATTGTACGCCGCATGTATACATTCGCTCTCCGCCGGCGAGCTCCGGGCGTTGCGTCCGCGCGCACACGTGCGAGCGATTTTTTTTCCGAATGGCGCTTTTAGCCCGATTAAAGTATATTTCGCCTGGCCTTTTTTAATTTACGCCAGCTTGTTTTATGCCGCTTGGCTGAATTATTGAATTATATCGCTCGGATTTATGGCACGCGGTCACGCTTTAAAAAATCTGATCTTTCATTCCTTTTTCTTTTAGGAAACGATTAATTATCAACGTGAGAAGTAAGCGATTATTTTAAATGTAACGCACGATGTATACGACGGCGGTGGATTTCCTTTATTAATTTCAAAATATTATTAATGGTCCTTAACGGCGCGAGTAGTATCATCCTTTTAAAATTACACATTACGGGCTCGTAAAGAACTTTGCAAAGGTGACTTATTGTTTCCCATTATGAGAGGGCTTAAGTGAAAACAATTGTATGGTAGGTAAAATATGTTGCAATTTATTCATTAGCCCTACATTGGCCTGCATTTTGGACATGTTGCAGCTCTGCGCGTCAGCGTTAAATAATCATTTACGAAATGAAGCTCCTTTTTCGCCGCGTATCACCATTTAAAAAACAATCGCGTCTGACGAATGTGTATTGCTTCATCGTAAACGCGCATTTGACGAAGAACGTTGGGCATTTCTCACTGTGAGGCATTATCGTTACCGGAGCCTTGTCCGAGCGAATTTATCATTTTGTACCATCGTAGAAGCGCCAAATGATCTGCGCGTACGAAGGGGATGCACCCTTAACTAGCTCGTAAATAATTCGACGCTTTAAGCCGATTCTTTCTCTAATCTTCAAGTCGAGCGATACTGCGCAAATTTGGCGTGGCGAGCGTCAGAGCTCCAGTGTGTCCCTCGAAAGACATAACGATGAGGTCGTTAGACTGCTCTCAAAGACGCACGCTTATCTGATCGAGACGCCGATAGTGATATATCGTCCTCAGTCAATATATACGCATACTCCGACCATTCCCTTTATCCACTGTGCTCTAACTACCTTTTTTCCCGTTGCTCTTTTCAGTTTTACGGAAAACCTGATTCAAGTTCCTGCATCTTTAGTCACAATACACCAAGAGCAGAAATACCTTTTTTTCAAATTTATCCGAAATGTTTAAATTATCGGAAGCGTTGAAAAGCAAGAAAACGCATCGTCGCAGCTATCAACACTAATACGCATTATCTTGAGAATGCAGGAAATCATTACATTAATATAAGCGAATTTAATATCAATCGAATGGCTTTTTATAGCACTCTAATTTCAAAAAGCCAACTTTAACGTTATAAAATATAATATACAATTATCGAAATTCTTTCTTACCCTCTAAAACAATGAAAAAAAAGATGGCAGAATGCTTCTTCATTCACGTGCATTGATTGCTAATCAACGTTTATATTCTACCGCAACGTGAAATCCTTTGAAAGCGACACTGTTGTAAAAAGATTAATTCATCTAACTAATAAATCCGTATGAACGCGATGAAAAGTTGATGGGACGTGAGCTACTTCCATCTCCCAGGTAGATTGCACTCCGAATGCACATTTATTACTGAAAGTAGACAATCTTGGCAATGTGGTGTGATCGGAGGGAAAAGGAGAGGAGCAAAAGGGAGTAGAAGCGTAAGGTATCCGTAACGGCGAGAGTGATTCACGTTGATTTACAGAGAGCGGCGCAATTCTATTGAGCGCGGGACGCGTCTCCCCCGTCGATGCCTGAACCAGAACAAAATGCCAGCCGTTATTGGGTTAAGGCGAAGCCTTGAGGATCGGTATCTCACGCCTTGTGTTATTTCACTCCGCTCAAAGTGATAATTGCCACTATAATTGCTTTCGCCGATCCAATCGTTATTCTTGTTCGCTCAATTTGCCGCCGCCTCTTTAAAAGCAAATGATCTGATTAAATTTATTTATTTATTTTTATTTACGTATTTATTGCTAACGCTCATTTTTGTAAATTGAACTTTACATTAAAAGATAGCGAAATAAAAAACCGCGGTTTCTACTCTTAAGATTTCTGAAAAAAAGATAACAGAAGCTTAAATATGAGGAAAAGTGTTGGACCGTGAATAGCTTGTTTATGTCCGCCAGTTGTCTAAAGAAAACAAATTTGTGCACGGAATCGCTGGAAATACTACGAATCCCTAAATAAGCAAAAGCTCGGTGCATCCCCCTTCTGAGCGGGGAGCGCAGGTTCTCCGAAGCGTTTGGGCGCTACTCAAAAATAAAAAATGTGGAGTCGCGGCGCGGATCCGTTTTCAGACCTCGCGGCGTAAAACCAGGGACGGAAGCAAATCAGATGCTGAAAATCTGGAAATACGATACATAAGGCGAATGTGGCGAGGGGGTGGGAGGCTAGACTAGGACGCTGATACGAGCCCTGGGGAAGCGGCGATTTTATCGGCGCGACTCGTGTTTTGAGACTCCGCGGAAAGAGGAGAAGGAGAGCGCGCTCGGTGTATATATCTCGTCCGCGCTCCTCTCTCCGACAAAACAGGCGCGCGAAACGCCGCGGCAGAAAGTCCCGGGGGACGCGAGCGTCTGTCCTCGTTGCTCTCGGCGACCTTCCTCGTTCGATTCCCCATCTCGAAGGCAAGGCACGCGTCTCGTTGGCCGGCCCCGCAGAATGTCGTCGTAACGAGGTCCGCCGACCCACCGGTTTCTCTCCTCCGGCTCTTTCTCCTCCGCAATCGCCGTCTCGCTCCCGCCCGATCGCCCGCCGGAGGGAGAGAGAAAGAGGGCCTATGCAGAAACGGAGAAAAAGAGCGAGAGCGGGAAAAGAGAAATCGCGAGCTGGGGGCGGACGAGCCGATCGAGATGACACCGAGATCCTGGCGTACCGATCCCACCGGCAGCCGTGTGTCTTCCGATTATTACATCGCTGACGGCTGTGTTGCTGTACAAACATTGCATTTTTTCCGCGGTACTGATTACACCTTTTCATTCCCTTCAACAATATTATTGCATACTTACAAAACTTTTCTTTAATTATGTGCGTTTCGCGTCAGTTGGAGATGTGTCTTTGCTTTACAATCGCTGAATGTGTGTGATTAAACGCACGACGAGATCGTTTTGACATCGCCAAGCTTAGTGTCCCGTTCAATGGAAGAGCGAGCAAACGAGTCCTCTTATAAAGAAATGATCAGCCTATAAAAAGGGAAGGCAATCTATTTCTGATTTAATTGCTTGTACGGTCTGGTCACGAGAGAGGTAGTTCATCTGTGTTTATAAGATCTGCAATAACAGTGCATCGGAATATGGTCATATTGTAGAGCGCAAGGAATAATAGAATACTTGTCATTTTATAAATAAATCTTAACGTTTTTTTCTTAGCTTAAGGGAAAAACACCTACTATTAGCGATAGAAAGTATAGGATATTATTTTTCATTTGCAACTTGGAAAATTATATTTGGACCATTTTAATTGTAATTAGGTTACACATAGAATCTTTCCGTTACTGTAGGATTCCAGACGAACAAATGAGTCTAGAGATCTGAGACAAAATGGAAAACGTTTGAAATCCTTGTCATTTTCGCGTGCATATAGGGATCTCCATTGGGATGCTTAGGACATTTTTGAAAATTGAGCCGAACAAATGAATATATTATCTTGTATCACCAATACTGATTTTAAAAGCACTACCAACCGCCTAAAGATAAGAGTTGCTTTATTGGTGAGAGCAATACGTTCGATTGATAAAAGACTTGAGGTAAATGAATGTGAGGAGGCGCGAAGAGTCAAAGTTAGTGTCTGCGAGGGAATCCCTGGCGAAGAGGAAGCCGGAGCCGTTTGGCATTCCAGCTCGCTGTCCTCGTGCGCTCCCGTCGCGTGGTAGCCGAGCCATTAGCCCTTTTGCGGTCGCGTATTATGTGCGCGCTCGTGGACACCGGGAGATAAGGCGCTCGCTTGATGTACAGGCCGCGCGGGCCTCTCCCGTGCCGCCAGCTCGTGGTGACGACTCGCTTTAGCGATCAGCATTTTTGACGCGCCTGCCGAGCTTTTTTCAACGTTCCCTTCGCGTTCCGCAGGGATTTACGATAAGAGTCGTATTTCGTAGGTGTCACGCACGGATCGCCACTCAATATCGACGACCGATTTCACCTGACTTTGGTTTACCTTTCTATTAACACACTCTTTTCGAGGATTTACTGTAGATTAATATCGAGTTTTATCCACTATATAAACCTTCGTTTCTCTAAGCCTCTAGTCATTTAGACGGCCATCACTTTCCATTTGCAGTTAACAGTTAATCTTGATTCAGTAAAATTTAGATGTAACTAAATTCGTACTGGTCTAGACCTGTAATAATGATTTTGAAAGCAGTGTTTTCGTTCTGATTACTCATGCAGAGTTTGTAGCGGTGAACCGTGATTTTACGCTCTAATGGTATAATTAAAAATTCGAGTCGGGCACCAGCTTCCTGTGACGTTTCTTAATCGCCACATAAAAAGCGTACTGAAAGATTACAACTGAAATGTTTCATTTATTTGACGATCGTCTGCATTCGACATACAATTTTTCGCCTGCATTAATATTAAAAAACCGCGGCCAATATAGTTAGCTTTCTCCATAAATAACTTTAATTCGTGAAAAGCGAATAGAATCAACATTTTCCGAAATGAATGACCCAATCCGGAATTATTAAAAAATATAAAAATTTTAATGTTCTCAAAAACGAATGAGTCTCCGAAACTACGAAATAGCTCGCTAAAATTATAACAACAATTTTTTCAAGAAGATTCATACAATTATAAAACAAGTATTAAATAAATTTTTACCCCGTATTTTTCATTTTTATTTTTTTTTCTTAAAAACTAATTGATAGAACCGTTTAAAATTTTACGAGATATACTTCTAAATAGTATTGATAATCATGATTTTTTTAAAGATTTTTAAAAATAAGAAAGAAATGAAGATGATTAATAAAAATGTATTTTGAAATACATTTAAAGAAAGTGGATAATAATAATTTGAAATAGACACCTTCGCAGAGATTTTGTGAAAACATGATAAAATAATTGAGAAAAAGTGAAAACGAAGTTGTAAGGTGTTTTATTTTATGTTGTAGAGTCTGGCCACAGGTTGGACAGCGGCTCTCCCTTTTGGAGGATTCAGTTGGACCAGGATCTGCTCGATACTATTAGCGCCATATACCCGGAGTGGTTCAAGGTAAGACGATCGATGATTGGCAGTAAAAGTTGTAGTAATGGTTTGCCGATGTTATGGAAGCTTGTGGTCGCCTTTGCGTAGGACTACACCAGTAGCAGAGCCTCGACGTCTGGGTCGGTGCAGAGTGCCGGCAGCAGCTCCAGCAACAGTAGCAGTAGCAGCAGCGGCGGCAGTGCCGGGAGCGCGGCAACCTCCGCCCCCGCCGACTCGACGAGCGAGCCCCAAACGCAAGTCAGTCCAAGTGTTCGCAAACCTTCCAAGACAGATTCCAAGCTCAAATCTAAGCTCAAGAAGATCGAGGGCATTATCAAGAGTCGCAAAGACAAGCGCGATTGCAAAGACGATAGGTCAGGGAACCCTTACCTTGTCGCTCTTTTATTTACTCTTCACTCTTTCTCTTTATTTACCCTTTTGCTGAATATTTAAAAGCGTAGAGTCACGGTTGGGCGGACAGATTTTTATCGCTTTCATTGCCTCCAGAAGCACTGCCTCCTTTTTGTCTGCATGATGAACGCGATATTGTACTTAGCAATTTATTTCCTTCGCTAGCATTAAAATACGAACGATTATTTACGATGCACAGTAAAATGTTTAAACGGTAAGACTTGAAAATATTGAATAGCAAACGTTTAATGATTAACATGGTAATGTCTTGCTTATGCAGTTAAAATCTTAAGTATGCGACTTTTTTATCGAACATCACAATTTGAATGTTCCAATGGAAAAAGTTGTTTACAGTCATTGAAAAAGTTTGCTATATTTTATTTGAGCACTCGCTAGAAATAAATGACACGAGTAAATTGAATTTCCAAGCTTAAATTGCGAGAGAAGAAGAAAGCCTTAAAAATGATATTGTTTGTTTGAACAGAGATCGATCTGCGCACGAAGTTGGAAATTCCAATAAGAAGGCGTCGAAGGTGCATTCGTCAAAGGAGAAGAGCGGCAGCGCGCTTTTAAAAAAG
Source organism: Sycophila sp. Sp_5 (assembly GCA_018906775.1). NCBI lineage: Eukaryota > Metazoa > Arthropoda > Insecta > Hymenoptera > Eurytomidae > Sycophila > Sycophila sp. Sp_5. Next base: position 870,239 of record JACCID010000061.1, read on the forward strand.
ACAGCGTCGAGCATCTCCGGGTCGAAAATGGCGGAGGGCAACCAGTCACCTCCAAAGGCGGAGGTCGACGACTCGCCCCTTCAGCAATCCATGGACCGCAACAAAGAATGTGAGTAATTCATCAAGCCCACCTTCGCTTTTTTCCTAATCACTCGGCCCAGAACGCCATTTGGAAAGTTCGTTTTTGATATTGCTAGAGATTTTTTGCCCGCACCGAGGGCCACCTTCCTCGAATAATTAGACGACATATTTAAAATTATTGCTTTTAATTGGCCCTGATTGATTCTAAAGTTATTTATGCCGAAATATTTTTGCCCAGAATTTTTCGCCTCCTCGTATTAATTAATTTTGTTAAAATCACACTAAAAAGCAACGGAGCCCGCGTGCGCAACGCGCATAAATTCTTGCTTCGCATTTGACGTTCCGCTCGTGGAATTCATTAAATAAGATTGCACTTTTTGTGCGGGCCGCCCTTTTCTTATAATTTAATAAATCGTCGCGGTTTATGAAATACGCAGCAAATTATCTTTCGCTTTCCGTTCGGAAGCGCACACTAAAAAGCGACCCATTAAATTCCATTAAATCTACGCTTGTCTCTCGCGCGCAGTGTTCAAAGTTCAGGCTGGCCGGCGCCGCGGCGAGATGGGGGAGAGAGAAAAAGGAAAATTACACTCACCTGGCGCAAACTAAATTCGCTTCGCCTATAATCTGCAGGCGGAGTACGACAGCGGCCGGAAAAAGTCGGAAGTGCGGGGCTGCGGGGAGGCGGTGGAGGGAGGGGGCAAAAACGGATTTACGACACAATTACAGTAGCGCATGCGCGGAAGCGCTCGTTGCGCCGGTTTTATCGGCGCGGCGCGCGCGTTTTATGAATTCTCGGGGAGAGGCCGCGTCGGGAGTAACGTGCCGATCGCGCGCGATTGATTATTAACTGCAGCGGCGCGCAGCGCGCCCCAGTCGTCAAACCGAGAACCGACTTAAAGGATTGCGCGCGGCTAACGCGAGTCTTTATGCCTGTAATAAGCGAGTACCAAGTATTCATTTTCTCCGCTTCTTTTCCGAATTCTTTTTTTTATTTCTTTACTGTGCGCTCTCTTGCTCAATCCTCTCCCTATCCTCGGCGTGCTTTCTCTACCTCCGATCGCGCTTTCGCTCCTGTGTGCACGCGACATTATGTCCTTTTTCCTTTGGCCAGTTTATATCCTTCTTTTCTACGCTACTCATTTCTCTTTATTTTTATAGAATCATGGCCAAATTATCGCCAACACTGTGGGCACCCTATACTTTTCCATAAAGTGTCAAGCTACTTTATTCAATCGTAAATCGGTCACGTAACTTTTCATTTCCCGCTTTACGAGACTGTATCTTTTACTTTTTATTTATAAAACTTCACTTTAACGGCAACCTCTCCTTACATAGCACGAGCAAACAGTAAACTTATAGATATTCTCCAAAACAATACGGTATAAAAGAATTCATTTATACAAGGTATTTCAAACTTAATCGATATGTTATAGCTTCACAGTTTAATACGATAGAATAATAGTCAATAAGTAACTATACTATAGTTTTGTAAATTTATTTAAATTTATATAAATAGTTTAGTCGTTGCAAAGGTTGCAGTAACTAAACATCAACATGTCAATAACTGTTCGTATAGTATTAATTGAAAATTTTATCCAGAGTTTTAAAGAGCTAAATAATATTTGCCAGCAGCTGTGGCAAAATAAATTTTCAACAAAACGGACAAAAACTATGTCGGTTCTAGCGTATTGAATAAATCGCTTGCCGCGCGAATTATGTATCTTTCGCGTGCCTCGCGACCGCTTGGACAATTTACGATTGCTCGCGCGAAAGTCTAGGTAATCGGCGATGATATCACCTTTCATAAATAGACACGCCTTCGGAACCCGCGAAGTATTTACAAGTAATAAGTGCAGAGCGAGTATCGAAAGAGAGCAAATAGCTGGAGGAGTGGGGATAACTGCAGCGATAACTTTTTTTTTCATTTTTGCCCCATTTTTATGAAGACTTAATTAGGTCATTTCGTTGCTTCATTGCTCCTCCTTTTCTGACGTATTGCCAACGCACATGATAATTAGTTCTGATTATACTGAGCATATAAAATAATAACAGTAATGATAGTTTACTCGAATGCGTCTTCCACAAATAATTATATATCCTTCCGCGATATTTAATAAAATGCATTTTATAACGCAATAGCTCTTCTCTTTTCATCTTTCTTTCGTCAAAGATAGCAAAACTTTCATTTTCATTAAATAATTACTTCATTGAAAAATAATAGTCTCTGGCGCAAGTTTCTTTTTAAAATTGAATCGTAAGTGAATGCCGCTGAAAATCCATGAATATAGTCACTATATTTTGACAGTTATAAGTCTATCGCTTCAAAGTTTGCAGCTGTCTTCTGCTCATATTTCAGTGGTTTGCACATTTTCATAAATTTTCAGAGTGTACTTAGCTATATCTCTTCTTTTTCAGATTTACAACCCTCTGCATATATTTATGCCTAATATTCGGCTGACGTATAGCTATAGTAAACCCACACTCAATCACACATTTTATCATGTTTTGAGAAGCTAGAACGGCTACTCCTCTTTATATTTTACATCTAATACTTCTCTCAAGCAGGCATTTTTGTTTTGATTATCACACGTCAATCGTACGTCGAAGTCCTCGCCCCTTCGGTCTCTAGTGAGATTGCCAGTGTCACGATCGCCTGCGGAAGGAAGAGAGCAAGTACCGTTTTGTTTGCTACGTGCTGTCACCGGAGTCGCTCCCGTCTTCTCTTGAGCAAATCGCAGGAACGCTTAGCACTCGGTCAAAGTTAAACAACTTTCTTTCTTCTTTCTCGTTAAGATCATACATGTCTTTAACCAAATGGACCAATATGAAAACTTATTCGAAAGCGAGCAATAATTAAGAATTCAAATCAATATGAATTTCTTACAAATGTTTCATAGTTAATAAATACGCGGATTTGAATAAAAAATAGAAAATGAATAAAGTATATATATTTCGTAAACGAAGCCGTTAAGAAATTTGCATTTCTTAAATTAATTCAATATTTTGAGATTTAGACGGTAAATTTTAAAAATCCATAAAGTGAATATGATTTGATATATTTGTATGATTATAAGACTCTTATCGTTCGTAGCCCTTTCTCATTGTCCCTATTTTTTCGACTCTCGGGTTCCCCCTGTCCTCTTTGGCATACAGTAGATTGTAGCAGGTCTTGAATATCAATCGGCGTAACTTCCTTCCGTTGTCAACTGTCCGAGTAAGCGGCGAATTGAATTTCAAGCGGTGTCTATGACATTGCGCCGCGTGATCGGTGTCAGCGTGTGCACTTGCTTCTTGCGGCTTATTCACACTCTAAAGGATCTTCTTGTTTTAGATCGCGGCCTTAAATGCCCTTTTCTAATTTGCCGCTCGGGGATAATCTTATTATTTATCTTTACAGCATGCAAGGAAATTTATTAATCTCATACGGGAATCTCATTTAATTTTGAAGCCTGACACGCGTGAAATTATTTATTTTATAACTTAATTCCGAATAATCACCCTGCATGGATAACGAGGAGTGGCAATTCTCAAAATACTTTGATATCTTAGCTTTTAAAAGTGCAATATAAAAGAGGGGTGTGCTCGTAAAAAGGGGGACGATGAATAACTCGAAAAGTTCTTTTTTAAGAATTTGCCGTACTTAAAAATTTTACAACCTAGCGCATTAAACACTTTTTTAAGCACTCTGAGACGTGCATCGTCTGTGTTTTTCAGATTTACGTGCGCAAATATAGGTCGTTTCTTCACACTGTTTACGAAAAACGTTTCGAGGTTCGAGAAAAAAAAAAAGAAAACAAATGACTCACCGGTTTCTTGAAATAACGCGAATTATGAGGAAAACGGCACCGCCCACCGTCACTCTTCATTAATGAAAAGTCGCGCGGCGCTAAGTAGCCGGTGCAAATGGGCGCTTCGCAAAACGAGGCAAAAATAGTCCGAAGAAAGACACGGTAAAGGACGGTAATTGCGGGGGCGCGCCGCGAGAGAGGAAGGCAGAGAGCGAGAAGGAGAAAGAGATATAAAGACTAGCTCCAGGCAGGATGCAGTCGGCCTGCTACATAAAACACTGGTGTTACGCGTGTGGGCTGTCGGTTATTTGACCCACTATTTGAACTTGAATCTAGCTTCTCCTTCCCGTGTCATCGCATCCCCTCCATCTGACACTTTTCATACATTCGTTTGATTTTTTTACACCTCATTTTAGTAAACTCTACACAATTGTAATGTTTAAATTCACAACGAAACGTTAGCAATTTATTACAGCTTAACCGGAAATTTATCATATAATATTTTAATTAAATTACGAAAGTTGAATGTTGTTTTCGTATATATATATATATATATATATATATAGAATCGCATAAATATCCGAAAATAGGACTAAATGAGTAGTTAAATCTAGTTTATATTACTCATCGAAACCATCCGATTATCTCTTCTGACAATACGAAATTATAATTTATTGACGATTGTATTTATCACAATTTATTGATTGAACAAGTAAATGAAAATAAAATACTTTATCACAAGCTGGTGGCATGTTCAAGAAAAAAACTAAAGAAAAAAGCAGCGGCCAAATATTGGAAACTAAAAATATTCGAAACTGCCAAATAAGTTATTAAAATCATAACAAAATAAGACATAAAGACATTTTGAAAAAACAACATAAAATGATTGAGAAACACTTAGAGAAACCTTTTTTTACTATTAAAAAGCTTCCTCTATGAGGAAGTAAAATAACTTGAATTAATCAAAGTTTTCTGTATGTTTACAAGAGCCACTCGGAAAGAAAAATCTAACTTTTATAGTAAGAATGGGGGTACTAGTAGAGTTTATCACCAGGGTTACTTTATTAGTATGAAAATTCATGCAAATAATCATGGATTTTAAGCTTTTAAAGTAGACTGTCTTTTCATATTAAAAAAGTAAGCAGTCTATAAGGCGATCATAAGTTTTATAGCATTTCTGCTCCTGGCGGACCATACACATACTTTATTTATATGTGAATAAATTATATTTACATGTACTCCTTTCTATGATACTATAATATAATTTATATGTTAGAATACTGCACTAAACACTTTGAAAGTATGTATAAAAACTTTAGAAGTATGAAATTATATAGTATAAGGACCTTTTCCTAAATGACAATCATATGAATTTTAGTAAAATACTTAGATTTTTCTTCCCGAGCACACAAGAAATAATCCGTCTTGTGTAAAAAATTCTCCTTGCAGCTTATTTATGTGGGCCCCTTGAGAGAATGGATGCGAAGCAAAGTCTTTGGCGTAGATTTGCTCGAGAGTCTCCAGTTCGCAAGCTCGCGATTTCAATGCGCGATATACATTGGTCTTTCCGGCCTTTCCGGCGTGCGCGAGCTACGGCGATTCGACATATCGCGATCCGGTTCGCCCACTGAGCGACGCGACGGCACGCACCTCGCGCCGCCTATGAATATGCAACGAATAGTCTGCGCGCGCCGCAACATTTATTTATAGAGCTGACACGTTTCTCTCACTCGCGCAGCGAACCGCGCTTTTTTTTCTCCGCCAAATCTTGTTCATTCTCCCCCCTCCATATTATGCTACTCCTTTCGGGGGTTCTTTTCATTTCGAACGCCGCCTTTCTTTCCTTAGATTCCAAAGAAATTTTCACACTTTGAGCAGATGAAACAAATTTAAATGCTTGTAAAAGCTAATTTCAATCAATGTTTAAATAAAGTACTTCATATAGTAAAAAAAGGATGTTATGTTGTAAAATTCTGACCAAATATTAAATCAGAGAAGTTTAGAGAAGTTTTTTCCAAAATATTTATTTATTACTATACCTTCTAGAGTAGTAGATTTTACTAGAACTTTTCTGTCCATGTAGATGATATAGCATTAGCAACAATAAATAGGATGCAGTGCATGTAAGATTAAATATACAAGTACGCGATGATTTGTGCATTCTTAAAACTCGGTAGTTATATCCATTGGATTTTTTAAAAGTTGTTTATAGTTTCTACAATAAATAAAGTAAACCCAATGATAATTAAAGGGCCTTAAACGAAGATGTTAAGGAACGTCTAATTTAAGGATAAAAGCTATTGTTGAAAGTGCGAGCATAGAGGAAATGGTTGATCGGTGAAGTCGAAGAACGCAGTCGCCACAATATCCGTTAAAGTAATAAGGGTAATCATATCGCGGGAAGAACTGACGATACGTACGGGAGAGGAGGCGGCGAACGCCTTAAGGTAGATGGAAATCAACTTTCACTAACGGTGGCGATTGACGAATCGAATTTTTTTTCCACCTTCGGAGAGCATTAAGAGTTTTCGGCGGTCGCATCGTGAAAAAAATAATTACCGCGTGCCTCGTGCCACTCGGCTGTAATTGCATTCTTCTGGAGTCGTGGCGTTAAACGGCCGAGGAAATATTCGGTAATTTGCCGCGCGACTTTCTCGGCCGGGGCGCACACAGTACTGCGTGATCCCGCGTTCCGTTCGATAATTCCAAAAGGAAAACGGCGAGCATTAATCGCGCTATTAAACTCAATGGTATATCGATTTTTATCGCGATCCCAATATTTTCCCTTCTGCTTCTCTTATTTGTTGTTACACTTCGGCTGATACGACTCTCCTCGCGCACGGGAGTTTCGAATCGATTTTATGCACTATCTTGATCAAATATCTTAATTCGCGGTTATTAGTCAAGAGGTGTTGGAAAGTCTATCAATCATTAATTTATGTAATGTTTTCGAAGTATTCGTGCTCGGAAATTTTTATTAAGTGAGAAGTAAACGCTTGTAGCCTTACTGCATGCCTCATCCTTATCTTCGTGCGCACTTCTGATTCAATCGATTCTTCCTTCGCCCTTTATTACTTGACCGAAATAAAAATGAAATTTAAATTTTACCAGGTAATTACATTCGCGTGAAATGGAATTTAGGTGGGCAAAAATCGAACAGCATGCTTACGTAGATGCTTGACAAGTCTAAAATATGAATTTTACTAGTTGTAAGACTGTGAATTTACTATAGGCACGAGGTTTTAGTCAACCAAGTATCTTGTTAAAATTTCTAAAACGATTCAAATAGCTTGTTCCGTTTGTTCAGTTCAGAGTATTCGTTGTTACATGAGAACAGGAGCAATACCACGTGCGTTTATCTCGGAAAGCAGACGGCGACATAATCCCTTATATCAGGAACAACGAAAGAGAGCAATTTTGCAGATAGAAGGCACGCGCCTTGCGCCAGGTGGCAGCGCTACTCGTGCAATTATGCAAGCGTTCAAAATGGAGAGAAGAAAAGCAACAGCAGAGCGAATTGCCGCACGTGGGACGCGGGAAAAATGGAAAAACGAGCCATAGGCGAGAGAAGGTCGCCACGTGCTGCTCCGGCTGTACAGCAACTTGTTCGGACTCTCTCGGCGTCGACGGCGTAGGCGTTCGGTCGACACGCGGCTCCTGGATCGCCGGAACGCGCGTACCCACTCTCGCCGCTCCATCTGAACGGGATTCCGGAAACGGACAATATGAAAGTGCTATTATTTCATAGATTGTGGGCCCAGTGATTTCCCGGAGTTTACGGTGCCGGCAATGGAGATTGATCGCGCCTCAAATCGGATGAATGTCATTATAAATTTATAGACACTCCGAAGGATGGCGGTGGCGGTAGGATACGAAATTTTTAATGCACCTCCCGGCGGAGTAAAATGTCTTTCTCCGTGTAAATATAAATCACTCAGACTTCAATTTCGTAAATATTCGTCGCTAAATTACAGGTTTGTAAAACACTACTCGAATTACTTTGCTTCTTCTTTTTCTTCAATAAAAAAAGAAGAAGTGGAGCGGTGTAAAGAGAGGTTGCATTTAAATAGAATCTGATGCGAAATTTAATTTTTAATGCGCGGCAGTCAAATTAAAAATTACGCATGTTGATGTAAGGCGTCCGCGGGTTGAAGCCTATATTCACACCGATCGATTGCGCTTTCGAAAAGCGGCGATCGGACCGGCGATAATCGCCATAAAATAAATAAACGCGTGCAGGAATAAATAAGCGAATACGTGGTGTGCGTAATTGCGAGTGCGTGCGCGCGCACACCTTGCCGAGGTAAAGGAGGAAGGATTTCTCTCGGCGCGCGTTCAAGTTCGTCATCGAGAGTATCGCGCGACCAATGAAAAGGGCCGCCGCGCCTCGGCATTTTAACGCGCGATGAGCCCTGGTATCAGCGATAACGATCTCCCGCGTGCGCAGTATCCGCCGGTATCAGGTCCGCGCGTGCACACCTCCTGCTTGAAAAAAAAATTCCCTTTTCTCCCCGTGCGCACAAAGGAATTGAATCTCGGCGGCCGCGAGACTGCGAAACGATCTTGCAATCGCGTGACTATCTTAATTAGCGACGAATTGTTTTTTAAGCCCACGCCGCTCGATTCTTCGACCGCGGAGCGAGAGCCAGAGCTGGGAGAGAGTGAAACGTGGGCCGACCGGCGGCAGGCCCCTGCGCCTACGTTTTTCGCCACAAAGCGGCCTCGGGATTCATAGGGAAGGAAGTACGCCAATATTATCTGCTCTTTTTTAGACGATAGTGAGGGTGCGTCTTGCAAGTCATTACAATTATAAAACATACGCCTAACTGATAAATAATTCCGTCCTCGCGAGGATGCGTAATTAGCGGATTTTCTTTAGACGTTTTGGCTGTAGAACGTTTGTTTACTGCAATGGGACTGACGACTGTGTTCAATTTTTTTAATTTAGTTTTTACATTTACACCAAAAGAATAGAGAATTAATTTTATATGGAAATGTAAGAGGAGCGAGGCAATAAATACAAGAACAACTTATTTACATAAATCAAGTTTAAAATGTGACAGGTAATGCTTTCATGAGACCGTTGATTTTGAGAATCACAAACATTTAAGAAAATAGTAGGCCCAGTATATATATTCAACATTTTTTCTTCTGTGAATGCATAATTCTTCAGATCCTATTTCTGCATTCATCGAAATGAACCGAAATGCTTGTAGATTGATATAATTAAAGCTACGCCACAGAACCGCGTACAGTAGCTCGCAACAATTTGCAGAAAGTTCGTTATTACTTTTACCCGAAGAGACATTAGATTAAATGGCGCAATTAAGCGCTTAGTTTTTTAATTGTCTCGTGGCAGTAAACGCAGTAGTCTTAAATTATATTTAAATTTGGCGAATTATCCGGCAATGCAATCAATTTATTCATTTCTCAAAATCTTAAGTGTTTTTCACCGAAGCAAAGGCAAGAAAAAAATGAGCGCGAGTTAATTTTTTTATGGGATTACATTCGGGACAGGAACCATTTATTCTTGAGTCGATACGCCGCGATATGCTCGCACGTAAGAGTAAAAGGATTTTTAATAAAGCTATAATACCAATAATGATTGCAGGGCGTGGCCCCTCGACATATTGACTCGTTATCTATTCTTTACGTGAATATGTCACTAATTATACTTATTTCGTATCTCTTACCATTTTTCATACAAATTTCCTTTTATTTTGTAAAGAAATATCTGAATTTTTTTCGTTCGTAATCAACGTGTTATTTTTATTTAACCAATTTGAAACTTTCTCACTGAACGATGTACACTATCTTTAGTTATGACTTAAAGCAATCATTTTCGTGATACGAAGCAAAATTTCAGCAGCGATTATATGTTTTACTTAATTGCATTTTTAGACCATTATAAATCTTCGGAACAAGGATCGTTCACATTAATTAAGGAGTTTTTAAGTGCTTTCTTTTACTGGCACCTAATGATAATATAGTTGAATGAGTATTGTAGCAATAGAAATTACTAGTAAAAGTCTTTTGAAGAAAATACTTAGCAGTCTATGATCGGCACAAAAAACGATCTGCACACCGTGCTCGTAGTTCAGAAGCTGAAAATTGGTGCGTCCTCGTGTCGTGTCGCGGCTTGCATCACTACAGCGCGCGTCAGAGAAAGAACGGGAGAGCGCCTCCGTCCTTGCCTGCGTGCGGTTTTGCGCGCTTTCGTCTGCAGGTCTATATAATACATGCAGCGCAAAGGTTAGCCGCTCATTACCGCATTACCGCCAACTCGATATTATCCGACGCTCGCGAAAGAGAGAGATACAGAGAGGTGAAATTAATGAAAGAAAGAAAGTGGATGTGGGAATGCGCGTACGCGCTCTGCGTCTAATGGCTCGCTTCGGGACTACTCGCTGTGTTTCCCAAGTGCCCTCGCCAGGTTGCCATGGGCGAGCGACGTGAGCCGATTCGGCTATTAGGAAATTCCGCGAGTGCGGGCAACTTTCAAATGCACGGACCCCTACGGGAGGGACTTTGATGAAAGTCTAATCTTCTTTTTTCCCCCTATAATTCGCCGCGGGAAGCTCTTTCCCAGCGATCCACGGTCACGTTTTATTCCCTTTGTGTGCACTGAATCTTTAGAAAAGCTGACACCGTTTTCTAATCTAGGTGTCCAAATGTAATGATATTTTCGCTGTTTTTCTTGGCAATGCCAACAAGTAGAGGTGAGTTAAGCAATGAAAACCATCATTTTTACTTCCTCTCAAAGGAAGCTTTGTATTGGTAATAAAACATTCCGAAGTATTTATTTTTAAAAATTTATGTCCTGTGTTTGCTTAGGTTTAAAACAACGATTAGAATTAACAAATTATTATTAAAATAATCGTAGTTCGCAAAGAAACTATGTTAAATTCAAATCTTTTTAGGTCATAGTTTACAAGAACATGCAGCGATAAATATTAGTATTGTATTAGCGGCATAATCCTGCTTTTTTCGAAATTCCAATGTTAAACTATTTTTTTAGATGAGCATAATATTGTTCAATCTCCTTTTCGTTCCATAAGCGGGGCAAGCAGAATTACTCGGTTGTTACGATATGCTACTATGTTTACCCATTACTTGAAAACGTTTCAAAACTCCGGGTAAATAGATTATTCTCAATTGATCGAAGAAACGTGTTTTTTGATTGACATCGCGAACGTGCTTACTGCGGCTAATGTTGAAATTAGCAGTTACAAGCGCGACCAAATTCAAATAAATCTTGGAAAAAACATTTACGTATCCAGAACGCGCTGCAAGAATTTTTTTCCAACAAACCGCTCGACTGTATCTTATTAATCTGTGCATTCGTATATTTTCTAAATGGCCAGTTGGCAAGAAAAAAGGTGGAAAGGGCGGATTGGATCGAAGCGAAAATGATTATCCGTTTCGTGCGATGATAAAGAGTGAGGAGGCGAGAATTAATGTAAGCGTTGTTTTTACGCGTGGATCGGTTCCCCCTCGTGGGCACAGAGGCCGGCGGCGCTGTTTACGCGCGCTCGAGAAAGGCCGACTGGCTCTCGTTTTTGCATACATTATGACGTATTCCGGGCGACAATATGCCGGCCTTGTCAATGCCGCGTAGGTGTCGTTCGCCACGCGGAAGGTGGAAAAGCTCGCGGCGCGCGCGCGTAGGCGAAATCGTATCAAGGCTGTGTTAGTCCAGGCTCCCGTCGGAGCCGGTGCGAGCCTTCCCTGCGCCTTCGCTTTCATTCATGCGCTCGCTCGGCCGTTCATTGAGAAGTGCGCCCGTGGTATAATAGATCGCGGCGGCCAGAGCGGTGCCTCCCACGCTGCGGGGGAGGTCTGGAGCTTACGGACGCGTTCGCCTCGCGCAACATCTCTTCGGCCCGTTTTCTCGCGGCCGGCGAGAGCACCTCGAGGGGTGAGCATTGCACGCACCAACGCAAGTATTAAACAACAGGTTTTTCCCGTTGCTCACCGCTCGCAATGAAAGTGACTGTTATTTTAGTGATTATAGAGCGTTTAAAACTTTTAAAAGCGCTCTCTTTGTCAATCTTTTGCGCGATCGAAACTTATCGAGATTGCGCTCAATGTCTAATGAGTCCGATCGTTTAGTCGAGCGAAAAGGCGATCGGTCGTTAAGTCGATTCGCCATCGGTAACATTATTGGCAATCAGAGTTCTGGATAATTTTCTGCTTAACTTGTTTGCTGCGATTTTCATGAGTGTTAGGCTATTATTTTGCCTGCGGAACAACAGAATTGGAGTGTCATTTTTAGACGGATTTTTTATAGTCGATGTAAATAAAATGTGTAGCAAATGATACGGAGAATGATTACGAATTGAATGAAACGATCGGTGTCAATGAATAGGCAGAGCTTAAATAGCGGAGAATGAATGGTGCGTAAGAAAAAATTGAATTCCAGCCCACGGGTTTCTTTGTCTAGTTTCACGTAATGAGACCTGCCTCGCTAATTTATCGCATGTATTATCGAGCGATGATCGCAACTCTATTTTTTCGTAAGTCTATACACTTGCGTTAAGAAGAGATCAGAATCGTAAAGATTATGATTAAAAAACTTGTTCTTAAAGTGTGCATTATGTTTACTTAATCACCCTACAAGCTTTAAGCATTGCCATGTATTTTTAAGGTGAGGTTTAATGCCTTATTTAAATTTATAAAGAAAATAATAATTTCACATTAAGTCGACACAAAAATGATAATTCTCTCTAAGAAGGTACTCCGTTAAGATAACACCAGAGGTTAAGTTAATTGAAAGACTCCAATAAGCTTATCAGAGGATGCCGTGTGCCTTAACTTGCAGAGTTGCATAATAAAATAAAACAATTGTCAATTTTCGCGATAAGCTTTTCTGTGAGCCTCCGATGAACTTCTTAAATTCGTCGATAATGAGGATCATTTATGAAAAATGTTTCGAGCTCAGATGGGCTCCGTTGTGTTTGAACAAAAAAGAGGCTCATTTCACTTGTTTTCAAGGCATTTACATGATGCACTAAAGGGCCAACATATCGATACAGTATCCGCATATACGGTGGATCAATTATTGGTTAATTTGAATATGAGGTTTAAGCGCCTTTCAGAGCCGAACTCATTACCTCGCAATTATCGTTACTTATTACTGCCAAATTTCTCGCTCCCTTTCTTTTGGCCAAGCAGGACTTCTTTTCTGCTACTTAAAAAAAAGGCAGTTATCCTGCTCAAACTTCGTTACCGTCAGTTTACCTCATTTTTGCTTGAGATTACCTTCGTTGGAGGTCTTATTGACATATAAAAGGTGAGTTTTATTTAGTCTCATTCAAATTCTAATAAAGAGCCGAATTTTCAAGATATTTTAATTAAAGCGTCTGGTTAAAATTCTGTATTTAATCCTTCAGCTATAAGACAGTACTGCATAATACGTTAACTTAGTATGACTAAAAGATCATTTCCATAGTAAACAATAATATATTTTTGTCGAGTGCTTTGTCGTTTACGTAGGTAGCTGTTGTGGCTTGCCTCCCATAACGATGAAATTATTTTCAAGTTAGAAATAAATTACTGAATTTATTCAGTTTCCAAATAAAAACTTGGCAGAATTCATTGCCTCATGATTGCGCAAGTTGGACCGTACTTATTTTGACTTGAGCGTACGCGCAGAAGAATAAGAAGCCAGAAGAAACGAACTGTACACAGTGGGCCACTCGTACGATGACGACGGCTGCAGCGGCAGTGGTGGCGGTGAATAAAACGAAAAAAGCGCATCGCGCGCACGTAAAAGCCAGATGGCATCTTGCATAATATGGAAAGCAAAGCGCGGAGGTACAAAGTGCCGAAGGACACTTCCGACAGCAGCAAGGAATTTTCAGCTGAGAGCCTTGAAGGCTCTCTTTTCTCATTCCTCCCCGCTTACGGCGCTATTTGTCGAGCCTACGCAGAATTCTAGCGAACCCACCTACAAGCCTCCACTTGCCCAACGAGCGACGCGGGAAATGCCGGTATGCGCGTCGGCGACCTCAATAATAGTGGAATCACACTGGAGTCAACAAAATAACCTAAGGGATTGACCATAGCAAGTGAAATTTCTGTGTGCCCTCGTTTAAAAAAAATACAAATAATTATTATTAACAGTACAAATTAGATTTTTATCTGTAAAGAAAGCTGGCTTCTTCGAACATTTTTTACAAGAAATATTTAAAAAAATTTCTTAGTCTATCATCAGATTAAATAAATTGAAGAAAAATCAAATTATTAAGATTATCGTGTTCTTATTGTTCAAGTTATTTTTTTTTTGTTGAAAATAACGTATTTTTATTGCGTTAGATATGCATAAAATTGTATACTTTTTGTGAAATGATTAGTAAAAAATCGGACTCTTATACATTACAATGATATTCATTTAGTCAGAAAAAAGTGAATTGCGTTACTTCAATATACCGACTTAATTTACGCTTTTAGCTCTTTCTAAAAGGCATTATAATTGAAACTTGAAGTATATTGTTACAAGAGTTCAATTATTGCATCTCTGTGATCGCACAAAGTCGGTGTAAAAAAATTAATAAGAGCAAACAAATTCAATGGGATTTGCGAGGTGAAAGAGCACAAAGTTGGCTATGCGTAAATTGCCGCACCACAATAAAATTATACAGCGCGCGATAATGCAACGTTTTCGCAATGCGCGTACAAAAACAAAATGAAAAAAAATTTTCCGCGAAAGGAGCGTATTTCATACGCGGTCTCGCATAAACGAAGCGACGCTCCGAGAGCTGTCGAAAGGAAACCTCCCCCTTCACAGGGATTGAGGCATAACAGCAGCCGCAGGGCGCACACCAAACGTACGATCCATGAATTGCACCTTATATGTACATTGTGCGTGTACATTTCGGAAAATTGATACAGCTGAACTTTTAAAAAAGTTTTTTAATTTTATAGCGATGATTACATGCCTTGTAAATTCCTGATTTCCATCTGGGAAATCATTTTTTAAGCACAGCAGTGGGTGCTAAAACGGTATTTTCTAAAATAACTATACCTAATGTATTTGAAGAATTTTTGTTTGTTAATTTTTTTAAATTAATAACATCGTTCTCTTCGTCAATAAGTTAGGTTTAAAAAGAAAAAATATTCATCAATATCGAACTTTATCATGCATAAACTCCAGTTAGTACTAAAACAGCACTGAAAAAAATGTATCAGAAATTTTGAGCACGAGTTAAGTAAATTGATTGTAAATTGTAAGTCTGCAATACTTCATGGTTAATATAAAAATAAGCCTCTAAATGACAATACATGACAAAAGTATCGTATTACACAACGAGAAAAGTTGTATAGTAAAATTTACTGCAGTGTTATTCTACGTTCTGGTAAAATATTTTATTTATCGAGTCTGTCCAGATTTTTACTAAAATTTTTCATATACAGTTGCAAAGATTTATTATAAGTGTTGCTATAATTGTGTAGTTTTTCTTGAGGCAGCAACCACGGGCACGCAAGGGTGCTCTCGCGATTAATCGTTCGCGCGGCGCTGTTCACGTAGGGCCGCGAGTGCAATAATCGAGATTAAAAATCTCTGGCGACTTCTGTGGGTGTCCGATGTTTTTTTTTTTTTAACTAGCGGAGGCTATTCGCGCAGTTCGAGCGAATTCCACTGGAGAAATTGCAGAGCAAGCGGCTCGCGGAATAATGCGTGTTTATCGCGCGCGCGCTGGCGGTGGCGGCTTTGCCTTTTGATGCTGCTCCCCCTCTTTTTTTTCTCTCTATCTCGCTTCAGGTCGTACCGGCCATCCGGAAGAGGGCCCCGGCGCGCGAGCGCAGATGGGCCAGAGATTTACATACGCTCGCGAGCAAACAGCACCGGAGGCCTTTTTTATTTCCCTCGCTCTGGGTAGCGAGCTTGCGCCTCCGCGGCCTCCTCCGCTCGACCTTAGTGCACTCACTATCGAGACTGCAAAAAGGGAGCTAGAGGCTCGCGAGGCTTATTAGAGGTACCATTACAGCTGGCAAACATTCTCCAATGCTGTCTTTCCTTTCTGCATTGCTCTGCACTCAAAGTATTCCACCGGCTCATTTAATAATATCATTTTTTCTAACTTTTTTAAGCAGACGCGAACTCAGATATAAATCACTTTTACTTTTCTGTTAATCTGAAAACTTTCAAGAAGTTATATCGTTTCTTTACATAGTCTCTATTAATGAAAATCCTGTTGATATTAATAAAAACTACCAAATTCACTTTTTTCATAGATATATTTTAGAAATGCAGATTAGTCAATATTTCAAGAAACTAAAATTGTCTTTTGAGCCAATTTTCAAGTTTAATTGTAACGAGCACAGTCTGTTTCTCATAAATAAAAAAACTTTTTTGTTTTCTGCAGAGAAGTTGAGGAGCATTTGAAAATGTTACTTTCGGTATGGTCTGCTGCAACTCCATAAAACTTTATTAGTCTCCAGTTGAGAAAGTGAGATGATCTAATTTAATAGACTTTGTCAATCGAAACTTTAAATTGCTTGATAATTGGAAATGAAAACGAAGAAATAAATTAAACTCTTTCTCAATATGTGGGAAATACTCTCCCAACTCGGCTGTCTTTGATTTTTATTGACAAGCACGACTGCTTCGCAGAAGTTCAATATATATCGGCTATTTCTGTCATCGTTACGTTTTGGAAAAATTCTTTAATTTAACAAGATTCTGCAGCCATAATTATTATGATTACGAGTATAAAAACACATGTTTATTTATGGTACAAAAAGAAATGGCTCACCAATTAAATTACTGGTTTTTAACAAAATCGTTAAGCGACTCGTTTTATAGTCTTCATAAATATCAGATATTCATCAGTGTTAAGCGGGTCAATCGCCATCTCGAGCAATGTTAACACTATAGTAAACAATTACTATAGCTCCGACAAATGCGCACTAAGAATACCGCCTAGTCTCTAGCATTGCTCCGCGCGAAGAGAAAAAAAGGCAAGCACAAAAATACACGGGCCTTCTGGCCTTGAATCCGCGGCAAAAGAGTGCCTATACGCACTTGTGCGTTTGTAAGAAAATAAAGAAAGAAGGCGATCGCCGAGTTGAAGCTAACTCGATCGAAGCTACAAAAAAAAAGCGAGCCGTATACGAGTCTCCCCAGTCCGCGGCGCAGAGAAGACGTCCTCCCGCGGTCCGCAATCGAAAGCGGAGCGTCGCGGACGTTCGACACTCACTTGCTCTTAACGCGACTCGTCGTAACCTCAATTTAGCGTCGTCGTCGATTCACAGCCATACATCTCCCTCTCCCTCCAGCTCTCCAGCGAAGAGAGGCCGCGTCCGCACTCCGACTTGTCGGCTGTCGTCGACTCGGGGCTTTAAGAGGGCGAGCGCACGCACCGCTGCAACAAAGATAAATTTGTCTGAGCGCGAATTTCTGCGTCGAGGCGCGAGAGAGCGACTCTCCGCGCGATTCCAGGTGGCCCGCGAACTTGCGACATCGAGCTGACCGCCGAGAGGAATCGAACCGCGAGGAGAGAGCGAGTACAACGCGAGCGCACCGACGTCCCGCGAGGCATTGTGGGAACCTCCCGGAGATATTTTTTTTTCCTGGACTGCTTTTCTTCACGCGCATAAATCTCCCTTCTAAAAGCATTTTTTCGTCGCTTCGTTCGTTCGCCTTCTACTTATTTTGCCAACAGTTTCTTCCGTAACTGTAGACAATTTTATTTTTGCGCTCTAAACACGACTTACTCAATTTTTTATTAATTTTTTTTAAGTATATCAAATTATCAACAATAATTTCCATATACAAATTATTATCGCTTTTTATTTTTTAAATGTATCAATAGTTTGAGATTTTTTTTTAATTACTCATATTTTACTACATCCGCTTTAGTGAATAAATATTGTAATTGATACGCCTCAATTTTGAAACGTCACAATGTGTCCCTTTTATGATTTTTGAGCGAAGCGTACGGGTATAAAAAGATATGAAAGAAATATTCACACAATCTCGATACAGAGATGTTGGCAATGATAATCTCTTTTAACGATAAATTCAGAGAGTGATTGATTGCTGAGGATACATTGTGGCAGATTCTTACTGTATTTTCTTAAGTAGAATAGTTCTGTCTCGGTGAGACAGGCTTTGCGGAACTCTCCAAGTTGGATTTCAAGAGACTTTAGCAATACTATATAAATTGTTTAGCAGTAAAAATAAGCTTTAGATGTGTGAACAAATAGTAGTTTATATCCCTTAAAAACAATGAAATAAATAACATTCATGTGTTTTAAATAAAACACTTTTCTACATTTATATAAAAGTTAAGCTTGCACTTTCCATTCCATCAAATTTAATGAACAAATTGTTGGCAGTGTGAGTGCTCGAACGACAATTTTGTTTTTTCTCATTTCTAGTCGAGCAAAAATATTGCATGAAATGTTAATTTAATATAAAATTTCTTGACCTCCTACCACTTTTTCTTGTACGCACTGGGGATTGTGAAAAGCAGAAAAATGCGCGTGCCGCACATTCTGAACTGGAGAGTCGAGCCGCGTTTTTCCCTCTCCATTAAAAATTCAAATTATCGCAAAAAGAAGCGGAAAAGAATTTCTCGTGTGACTCGAAAGGTAATTAAACTTACGCGCGACTCCAGTCAAAAGACTAATTACCCATTTGATTTGGCTTTTTATAAATTGGATTTATGCAGCGCACCAAGTCGGTACAACTTAACGCGCAAAGCGGAAAGAAACGGAGCAATTTTGAAATCGTTAAAATTTGAGGCCTCGCGTCGCGAAGAGTGAAAATGATAAAATTATAAATAGCGCGAGGCGCAGCGGAGCGTGTAATGCAACGACTGCGGCGCTGCAGCTACGATGCACACCGAAACGCAGGTCCACCCCCGAAAACAGTAGTAGGAAATTCCTCGGAGTCTCGCTTGTGTCCCGACTCACGCGCCTTGCGTTTAAGGTCTATTCCTAGCGATCCCTATTCCGAGTCCGCGTCCACTTGGCTTGTGTTCCCGTGTACTTCTTCGCGCCTCGGCTGAGCTCCGGCTTATTAATGTAGCCAAAGAGTTACTTTTGTCGCGGCACAACGCCACGAAAAAGCACGATATACGCCCCACTGTAAACAATTTCTATGCCCGTTCCCGAGTTCCAATTATATAATCGTTAACGAGTGTGTCTGCTAGAAATTTGCAACTTTGCGTAAAACAAGCTGAGTTAGCTGCGTTCTGGTGCCATTTTTACTCAAACTATAAAAAATTTAACAATTTAAATATAGTCTAAAACGAAATACAGTACTTTCAAAGTTTTATAACAGTACACTTCGCATGATTGCAGTGTTAAACATTCACTTTTGAGTCTTCTTTACTCTCATCAGTCTATGTACAGGTGTTTATTCCATATTTTCAACAAATAAATAAAGTAAATTTACGGACTGCATTTCGTCTGAATTTTATTGTTTAGAAACGATTCAATGTAAATATAGAGAAAAATGTTATTTATAGATTGTTAAAAATTTAGATTAGGATTTAGGAAGACAGTTTCTGTTAGTTTAAGCTATGAGACATTTAACGTCGGCGGAAACGAGGCTAAACAGCTGCAAGCCGCCGACGCCACAGGCACAAGCTCCGACCGAGAAAGAGAGAAATGCTTCATAATAGAACGCGGATAAACTTGGATATTCTTGCGTGGCAGCGGCTGAGGTCGTTTCGAGATTTTCCACCGCCGCCGTTGCTTCTGCGTTTGTTTCTTTTTTCTGACACTTAAGAGCGCTCCTCTGCCACTTGCACAGTCAGGCCTGCCGCGATGCTTTCGCTTTTTTAACTTCTCTTTTTACTTTGTTTCGACGAAATTGACTTTTTCACTTGGCAAGAATGAAGGTGGCCTACGTCTTAAACAAACTCCTTAATAAATCCTTTCCGTTACCGTCCTTTTAAAAATAATCCCTGCTGTATAAAAGTAAACGACATGCCTCCTATAATAAATTTTTTTTTAATCACTCAAACATTTATTCAGAATATAATTTGTGTGCTAATAGCTAAAAAACGCTTCCTCTTGTAATAGTAAATTTTAGAAAAAAGCCGCTTATAAGAGCGGAAAAAATGTTATCGTTTGATGTGACCGCGGGGCAGGTTTTTTCAGCCGTAGAAAACAGTTAGTCCGATGTACATAATATAATAATCAATCAGACTTCTCAACGTGCATCTATAAGCGCATTAAGTGCAAGAAATGTAATAGCATAATAAATAGCGATCGATTAACGATGGCATAATAATTGCCGGGAGTGCTTGTGCAAAAACGGCTAGATATATATCGTAAAGTCGTTATCGTCGCCATAAAGCACTCATGCTCCGGGTAGATTATAAAGGCAAAATCGGGGCGGCGGCCTATTAAGCGCAATCGTAAGTGCGTCGTGAAGCAATATGTTATCACTTTATTAATTTTCACTTATCGGACTCGCGCGGCTCGCGCAAAATTATTAGGCCTATCAGCGGATTGGCCGAATGCCAGTTACCAGCCCACTGCTCCCTCGTGAACGCGCGAATTCTGGCATGCCCAAACGATCAGAGTCCCGAGAGAGATTTCCGTCAGCAACGATCGATAAACTCGAAACGCGCGCGTATTTTGCGCGAATCGATCGATTCATTTGGAATTTCAACATTGAACTCATTACGTATTGAGAGAATTTTCCATAAATTTTTTCTTTTTTTTAGATTCAAAATAGAAATCGGAACTTTTCTAAATTTATCACTTTTTTTGAAGGACGCTTTCTTGATCTTGATCTTTCGTGCTTGTGATTTAGTCACACATATTAACGTTAAAAGATATTAGCTATTAAATTGTTGCATACTAATGGAGAAGTGACTTAGTTATTAATTTTTGTAGCACTTAATCTCCAAATTACAATTTTAATAACAAATTTAATAATAATTATACTTATAAGAATCGAATACTTTTAGCCGATGACTGGCTAAAAGCTGACTGTTTAAAGTCACTGAATAGGAACTGGACGGCTCATGACTATATATGTGTCTCTTTTTCTTTATCAGTTTATACTAGTATTTGTCGACAAATTAGTCATATTAAAGCTGCGCACTAGCAGTTAGCCACCCAACTACCTGTATTGTAGAGATTCCACAGGGTTGATCATATAATTATTTTATTTTATACCAAAGAAATTGTTATTATTTAATAAGTTTTAATCTGTGATATTACCTTATAAGGTATCGAAATAGTGCGTTTAAATTGGTTTTCCTCTACAGTACAGTTGATTTTATTTTACTTTTATATCACGTTAGAGTTAATTCGTTAAAATTTTCTTAACCTTTAGACTGCCGGAAAATCAATATTTTGACGCACCCCCTGATCGACACTTTGTGTATGATCAATCGTTGATATAAGATACCTTATATACCAGTTTTCTGAGGGCGATATGCTCTTTCAAATCCCGGCAGTCTAAAGGTTAATGGCAGTATTGTTTTTGCAATAAATTAAACTATTATTATATACATCTATATTTTTATGTATTAATATTTACCTGATCTATTTATCGTTTAAACAAAAAAACTCAATGCAAAAGTAGTTGACGGACGGAAAAAATTAATCATCCGCCCTTTGGTGAGGATAGAAAGAGGCCGGCGATATAAATTACGCGAAACAATCGAGCGCAAAAATCCGCAGAATCCAAGAAGCAGAAGTGCGCAGAACCCACGTAAAAAAGAGGAAGGGAAGGGAGAGAAAGAAGAAGGCATAGTCAGACGTGGAGAGAGAAGTGGAAACGGCGAATCTTTAAGTTAACACCTGTGCCTCGCTGAAATCGATCTTCCGATTCAGCGCTCACCCTCCCTTTCGCTTGCGATTCCAAGTGTCCTCGGTAAATCTTGGCTCAAAGTCGCCGGAGGGGGAGAATAGAGCCGAGCGGGAAAAAGATCCGTATGCGCCGGAGTCGCGGATCGCGGCGAGATCGCGAGAGCCGCTGAGTGGCGGCGAGCAAACGAAACCGCGGGACGCATCGCGCCGGGAGATCGGGGAGAGCTTTGTATCCCCCCGCGCGATTTTTCGGTGGGACGACGGTACGGTCGAAAGGCCAACAAACGAGTCGCAAATCCTCCCTGTCAATTTAATCTCGCCTCGAATCCCGGAGAAATGTTAATAAGGGTAACGGAGGCTACCACCATTTCCCGAGAGCGCAGGCGCATGCACGCTGGCTGCATTTTCACGCGAGCGCGCGTCGGAGACGGGAACAGTCCACTTATTTAGTCGCGGAGACTGACCCTGATCGACCATCCTGCAAACAACATTACTAATGAGATTTCTTTATCGCCAACGACAGATCTAGCGACCGATCCTTTATTTTCTAAACAACGTTCAAATGCTTTTTCACTAATAACATACTTAATCAATCAAATGAACTCAATGAAAAAGTCTCGTTAGATCCGTATTTAATTTCTATATTACAGTTAAAAAACAAAAGCTAAAGTAATTAAATAGTGTGGTAACTGAAAATGTAAGCTACATTTTGTAATTTAGAACATTTTCATTGAAAACACGTGACCGCTTAATGCTTATCCAAAAACATTTTTTCTCAAGTAAATAATGAGAGTCAAGTAGATGTGGCAACACCACAAAGTAGATTAGAAATTGCATCTTGCAGAATAATATTCAGTAACATTTCGGTTGAGATAGCACTATGTAAATATTATACATATGTTTTTTGAATTTCTTTAAAGAGTCGTTATACTATAGAATACACATTTGAAGCTTTGCGCGCTGACTACTTTATTATGTAATTATACTATTAGTTTATTTTACGACATTGCCAAATGCAAAAAGTACACGAAGCAAATAAGAAAACTTTCTCATTTGACCGCCTACCTATGCATTGACAGTGCTAATTTAAAGAAGCGAAATAAAGCACTTACGAAGGAAGGCACGTAAAATGAATTGAACCTAATACTGTAAAATCTGTAACTTCAACGACTCACTGACGAAAAAAGAATGAACACCACTAATAAAGCTCCTGATCGTTATTTACATGGCGAGTGCGAGAGAAGAAGCCGTCAGGCAAGCTGCGGTAAAGTCCTCCGGGGTCCCGCGCGGCTATTCAAACCCTAAGGAATGTCGGTTCCTTCGCACGCCCGCGATTGTACCTTTACTCGAAAATGAGCGCGAGGAACGAAGACAGAGGCAGCGGTCGGAGAAGGAAGGAAAGAACCGAGGCCTCGTCGACCCACATAGTTTTCTTTCGCACTTTTAGCGAGCAGACACCGCTCTAACAATAGACCTGTTAAGCGGCTGGTAGCTCATAGTTGGTCTGGTAGTTCTTTAGGTCAATTTGACACAGAGACGGATGCGCGGTAAATATAAGAATCGAGGAGCTATTGACGCGCCGCGGAGACTTTGAATTGGAGAGTCCCGGGACTGTCCAGCGGCCCGGATTGATGCCACCCATTGAGCAATCAATGCGCGACGTAATTCGTTTGAGCCTTGCATTTGCATTGCAGACGCATTCACCAGGGATTTCTTCTGATATCGAACGTTCTTCTTCTTTTTCCGCAGCTGGCGGGTTTTTCTTCAAAGACTTGGCTAGGCTCTGTCTTTTCCTTTTGAGTATCAGCATTCGGTAGATAAGATCAAATCATATTCTTCGCTTTTTTTCTATACGTTAAACATTTTTCTAGTCAGTTTTGCCAGTGAAAGTAAAGTTAAGTTAAAAATAAAATGAACGATTATCTTAGTCGGTGATTTAAATTAAGCAATTTCTTCTGAACACTTCAATTTAAGCAGTTGATCGAAAAAATTAAAAATTCCAATAGAGTTTATTCTCAGATAATAAATATGCTAAATAACTTCTCTCTTTCTTACATTAGGAACTTCATTAGAACGTAGCTTTCGAGGCGAAATTTATTGGAAATTTAACATACAGAGCATTATCACAGAAAACTTATAAAAAAAGTATAATTATATTTTTATATAGTTCTTCCTTCGTGGAAAACATTTTTTTTATATCTTTTGCCCTAGCTTTTGATGATCAGCTTGGGATTGATAATAACAAGAGCAGTAAAAATACAGAAAGGAATAGTAATAGTAGCTTGCCTCTTCTGAAAAATATCTGAATAAGCAAAAATATAAGATTGGATCAAAACTGCGTAGTGCATTCTGCAGCTTTCTACGATTAATATATTGTAAAAAAATAAACATAATGAACATTTTCGGTTATTTTGCAAAATCGAGACAAATGGAATGGGATTCTTAGTACGACGTACAGTAAAATAACGTTAACATTTTTTTTAACGTATATATGTAATTGTAAAGAAGGTAAACAACATTATCTTTACATAGGCTCGTATAATACTTAAAATTTACCCGCGTAAAAAAATTTAAGTTCGGATAAAGTTTACCCAAAGTTCATGTTTACCAGTCGTTGATATTAACATGGGCAATGAGACTTTACCGAACATGCTTCTTATATAATTTATAGAAGTTTGTAAGATGTGCGATATGTTTATATGTATTTAAACGGATAAATTATCGCTGAAGTTATAAAAAATAATTTTTTGCATTTATTTGTTTTTAACGTTCGTCGTGTGAACGTCTTTTAAATTAAAAAAAAAAAACTTCATCTGAAGTTTGTATAAAGTACTGCAAAATTATTTATTATTTAATCTCATAGCCCATGTTCATATCAACGGCTGCCAAACATGAACTTTGGATAAACTTTATCCTAACTTAAATTTTTTTACGCGGGTAACTAAAATTAATTGACAACGTTATAAATATTGAACTATAATATATTTCCTACCAAATTGTTTAAATTGGAGAAATATCCACGTGCATATATATTCTACTTAATCTGATTTGGCTTTAATATAATTTTAATATGGCTCCAATTTGAATGAAAGGCTTTAGACTCCGGTGGTGCTTTAATTGAAGCTAGAATGAATAATTGTAAAAGCAAAGACGCGTTTTCTCAGTGAAATCCAATGGAAGAGTAAATGTGGCTGTTAGGGTCGAAGGCGCGAGGAGAGGGAGCCTCGCTGGGTTGGCCGGCGGCACGTGACGTGTGCACTGGTACAAGACTCTGCGAGCCCCGGTAATTTACTCGAGGCCGCGCTCACGGGTTTACTCCGGCGCTCGGCGCGCTTTATTTATTGTTTATCGGCCCGCGGCGAGAAGAGAGGTGCGCTCGTTTGAGAATACTGGCGGAGACGTCCTCGCGCTCTCCGCAAAAGCAGCCGCCGTCCTACGCGCACCAGCTGCTCCGAGGCCTGCCGTTCAATGGCTCGCTCCCGTGGATGCAGCCGCGTGCACACGCGACACGAGCGAGTGCTTATAATAACGTTTCACTAGGCTCTTGCATTCAAATGGCCGATCGATCACTGAGACTCGGTTTCACATCGATGACCGAGGTTTCGCGCTTTCCTTTTTGCATCTCCCCGATCGCCGATAAAGCTCCTTTTCATTTCTCGCGGCATTAGTTGGCGCCGATATATTCAATTGCGCCGCATTATGAGTTATCGATTAATGAGCTTGTACCGTCGCGCACCAGTTGCTATGGTACTGCTTTACATATCGGTGCCTTTTCCATTATCTGCGGCCTGTCTGTAGCGCCCTGCTCGATGCTGGTTCAACCGATTTTATATCTAATCGGCTTTTCTTAATCAGATTCAATTTGAAATCGAGCTCCGCTGGAGACGGAAAATTCTCCTATCTTACACCGACGACTATTCATTAGCGATAAATGATACAGCGTTACTTGCACCTTAGAATTTCATCAATTATCGCCTCAGCTTGTAAACAACCCCCCCGTACTTTTCTCCTTTCAATTAAACAACAATTGCTGGATATTGAAGAGAATTCAATTATCACCATTCTTTCCATCCTCTATTATTTTCAGCAGATAAGTGCTGAGCGTTACATACTAATTCTAAGATTTAATGAAGTATAATATGCATCTGAAAAGGTTATGCATTTGTGATAAAGAGTGAATACTATAAATTATTATGAAAAATAAGTATAAATCGTAAAAAGTGTTTTCACTAAAAACTCAAATATTTTATAGATCTTTTTTTATTGAATTAGAATACAAATTTTAGTACTGTTGGATAATAAAAAAAACCTTAAAGATCAAGTGTATAAAAGCTGAAAAACATGTTACACGAAGCCGGTATCAGCTGCAGCCTGCCAATATCCTATCTCTTAAAACAATTTCTTCATACAGTAAATTCCAACGTGAAGGCATTAACGTGTCGTTGTTTATCGCTCGAAAAGTGCGCCGAGCAATATTTCGTAAAATGCGATCGATGTGACTGCAAAAACTTTGAAGAAAAATTAATACACCTCAGCATCTCGCCGTAAGATACTTAGCATATTTTTCTGCTACGCTCGCGCGACCGACTCCTCGTATAATTCACGCCCACGATGTATTAGTTGCCTGCCTCGTCACGACAGATAAAAATCCCACTTCGCGAAAAGCCCATTGGAGATACCACTGACATCGCACATCTGCTGTATCTGTATATCTCTGCTTGGGATGAGAAAAAACCGGCGTTTAAATCAGCACCTTTTTTTTAAGATTTTGCGAAAAAAAATAAGACTTTGTCGCGATGCAATGCAATGCACCGCGGGCGTTCAAAGCAGCGCACTGTATAGTTTTACGCAAACCCAGCAACGACGCTATTAGTGCGGTGATTTACGCGCCGAGTCGCGCTGGCTTTTCTGGCTTTTCACGCTTGCCGCGAACGACCGGGCGGCGCTTTTTTCTGCACTCTATCATCACCTTTTTTTTTATTACCTTTTGCGAGACGTTTGCGCGACATTTGCTCGGCTGCCGCGCGCAAACAGCGAGGACAATTATTTCTCAATTGTCAGCAATATTCTTGTCGCTCTTAATTTTCATTTATTTATGTGTCATTGGTTACGCGGGCACTAGTGACTTCGTTGCGCGGAAAATAGATGAAGCCAAGCATTGCTTTTCCAATACGAAAATAGAAGCTCAAATTCCTGGGTAAAAATTCTCTTCCGTTTATCAATTAAGGGCTATTGTAAGAGAATTTTGTTGACCGATCATTTATTTAGTAACTATTTAGTCATGAACAAATTCGCAGTTATAATATTGATACCCTGAGAGAGCAATTTGATAAGTTTCTTGCTAAATATTTATTGAAACTAAATGATTTATAAAGAATTTATTTGTTTCTAAATAAATTTAAGAGTTTCAAGAAAATAATTAGTTCATTAAAAGAAATATTTAAGAAGTACTAACGAAGTAAATATTCATTAAAAGTTACTAAATTGTTCTCTCAGTGTAAGAAGAAAAAATATTATTAACATTTACTGAAATAGTGAATAAATTTGGATTAAAAAGTTAAATAAACTTAGTGGTATAAAGTTTAGAGATTTTTTAAGCAAATTTGACATATGACATATATTGAGCGACGGAAATTAGCTTACAAATCCGGTAGCCGATGCGACCGAGTGAAAAGCCGGCACGGGTACTTAGCGCGATAGCCGAGGATTTGGGATGCAATGGCGTTATCCCAGAAAGAGAGCGGCTCGAGCGGACGCGGAGGGAAATAATCCTTCGGAGCGGAAACGCTCGCGCCTACGCGCGCCGATCGTGGCCGATAAAGCCGAGTTGTGCGCGCACGCGCCACCGCCGCGCAATATTGGTCGAAAGGGCCGCACGTGCGCCGCTCGCCACGGCTGGACCGCCCACGGCTCCATACTTTTCCGCCTTCTCCCCTGTACGCACCTAACCTGTATGTCTGTTTGTCTCTTAGAGGAAGATTCTGCGATCTTCCGATATCTTAGATGAACGACTTTGTCCTCTCAACTTGCGTATATTCATTCTATTTACACTACGCTTTCTTTCGCAATTAAGTAACTGCGAACAATCTCGTGGTCCATCACCCATTTACTATTTTGTACTTTACTCATTTTGCAAGTGTTTTGCCCCTTCACCCAATATAGAAACAATTATGCTGCTTTAAAATACTATTAGCTTACCGAAATATCCATGGTGACTTTTTGCGTTTCCTGTCATGTGTTTTTCTATATCACTGATGTCAGTTACCAAGAGAATGTAACTGTGTCATTGGTTATTAAAGTTGTAATGATTAAATGTTGAAATTATTTTGTTTTTTACAAAGTTGAATAAATTAATAAATCTGTTTTTTTCATACGAAACGAAACAGTCATGTTATAGATTAATTGTAATCTCACTCTCTTAATAAATTCTTTCGTTTAATGTGACTTAAAGGAATGAAGGAATCTAATTTATACTTTCATTGACTGTGCAGTGTATCGTCTAAGAGGAAGCATTGCAATAGTAAAATTTTAAGCTTTACTGAAACTTAGTAGAAACATGTTTAATGGAATTCTGAACACGAAAAACGTGTTTTTAGAAAATGTTTGTAAGAATGTGTGCGTGTGCCTATGCGTGTGCGTGTGTATAGCGATATCTTGGGAACAACACATCAGAATTTAACCTCTCATAGCTCATTATTTTTGCTTTTTTTATTCCGAATTGGAGAAAAGAATAATCATTTCAATCCGCTAATTAGTTTTCTTTAATTTTGAATTTTCGCTTATTAAAAGCTTTATTTTTCATTTTTTGTAATGATAAGATTGAGATAAATACATGTAATAAAAAGTAGTTAAAAGAGCATAAAATTGCCTATCCTTATTAAAAAAAGTTATCTTAACTGTTAGCGTTCTCAGGTTTTTTATTAAAATCTATAATTTAAAAAAAATGAATTTCTTGGAAATCAATTTGTCAAATGGCTCGAAAAAAAATCATTTTGATGAAGAATACCAATATCTAGATTGTGTGTAAAATTCAATCAATTTTAATCACTAGTTTCTGAGAAAATAATTAACAAATGGAAAAAATGTGTTTCTATGTCCAACGATAGCCTGCCCAAAAATACTTTAATTGACTTGATATTTTAAGAAAATGTACATTTAATGAGCTCGTTGATCGGCTTATGAATCACAATAGTTTAAAAAATATAAATATCTTTATTCCATAATAAAATTTTGATTATATTTGATTACTATTTTTTGAGAAAAAATTAAATAAAAAATGAAAAAACATGACAATGATTACGATTATTAAAACAGACAATTAAAAAAAAAGCTTATATGGAAACTCTTTAAATAATAACGTAAATCAAATATTAATAAAATAGAAAAATATATAATAATTATTAATGTAATAAAATAAAGAAGTTTAAAAACATGTTTGAGGAAGCAAAGTACCGCGGTTTTTTAATTCATTAAGTCCAGAATTTAGAAATTACTGTGCAGAACTTAGAAATTTCTTTTAGAAAAAAATTAATTATTACCGAAGTTTGGACGAAAACATATTAGAGTGCAAATTTCAAACGTTTGAAATATTATATTTTAATTCATAGATCGCTGCTATAAAAAATAAATAAATAGTACGAAGAAACGCGTAATTTTTTTATTAAAATGATTTTATTTCGATTATTTGAGATTTGTTGGCTGCTTTTTTAAGAGGATACGTGATGATTTGTAACTTCAGACAAAGGAAGATACAGAAATTTTGCAAGCTTCTATTTATAGTAGAATCATATTTTTTCGAATATTTATGCTTTGAGTAAATAATCTTAAGTATTCCTAAATGTGACTATCTGTTTTGTAAAATGTAAGCCGAGTCAGAAATTTTATCACTTTATAAATAAAAATTGATTTCTTAAGCACTATTGAGGTTGATAAACTAAATACAGCTTTGTATAAGTAACAATTAAATTAAATTTAACCAGGGAATATTTGTAAAAACTTAAGAAATTAAACTACTTACACTTTTATTACTGCAAATAGTAATATATCGATTAAGTGCCTAAAGTGAACTTCAAGACAAATAATTAAGTTAAAAAGCTATATATTTTTAATGATTACTCGACTGATTAAAATTTTTATTATTCCACTTTGTGAAATAAGAACGGAGACGAGATGAAGAAACAATAAAATAAAGTCGACTTTCTCTTTTGCGTTAAACATTTATTATCTTTTATTGTAGTCAGTGTTTTGCTTGAATTGAAAGCTGTTAATTTTTATTTGCGCAAAATCCTTAAAAGTGTATCCCAAACAGTCCGACAAGGCAGTAAAAATGCAGCCCAGGCGACGAGAAAACGGTTAATCTCTGCTCTCCGGATCCGAGGAGATGGTGGCTTCCAATTTTCCATTGGAAAGGCGACGCGTGGCGGCCGCCCACCTTCGGGTTTTTGGCTGCCGCGACGCGCCCACGCAGCGACAAGTTCGACGCGCGGCGGATATCTCGCCGAGGCGATCGCGGTGTACCAGCGATACATCGGGACCGGATTAAGAAAGCCGAGACGAAGGGCTTTCGATCCTCGCCTGACAGCCGTTGACAATTGTCCTGACAGTTTCGGTGCGAGCAGGCCGCGCCTTGGGCTCCTTTATTGTTACTTGAGCTCCTCTCGGGTTCCGCGCAGCGTGTATCGGAGATTCCGTGATTATTCACCCAACGAATCAGGCGCTGATTAATTCCACGCTCTTTTTTTTTCTTTCACGCGTGCGGAGTCGATTTTAAGAAAATCGTTCTGTTCTTACCTTCATACGCTCATTCATTCTTTTAGCTTTCAAATTAACTTATTTCAAACTTATTTTATAACTAACCACAAAAGTTTTCTAGTAGTAAAATTCCATTCAAATTGTTCTGCAGACTTTTACACTAAAATCGCGATAAAACGAAATAATCTAATAAAATGAATAGAGTAATTATAACGAAAATATTTTATTAATTCTCCTCATTTTATAACGAAATATGAGATTCAAAGTCTATAAAAAATAACACATTACGAAACGTTTGTAATTACATTAAAGTATTTAATTAAATAATCTTGTATAAAAAACGTGGGTGCCTTGCGATCTTGCATACGAATCTGCTTATCGAAAAAAATGCATTATAATAAAAATGAACAATAGATAGCTAATTACCTTTCCCCGCGAGAATGCTGTCTAATTGCACAATTTTTTCACGACCTTTAAGCTGCTTGCGTTTAACGTTGACCTATAAACTTTGAAACTAGACGATGCGCTTCTTTTTGTCATTTACTTAATTCGACGGAGATCTTTCGAGGATGAAGGTAACTTCTCACTCGGGTCACTCTTTTAAACTACCGGAGGAAAGTGTATACATAGGAACGTATAAAAAGGAAAGAAATCAAGTGAGAGAGAGAGAGAGAGAGAGAGAGAGAGAGAGAGAGAGACGGGCAGAAACACAACGATCGGGGACGAAAATTGTGCGCGCCCTCGCATTGCAAAACCTCGTGTGAAACATTCGTTAACATTCCCGGCGCGCGGTAATGATCGGCAGCAAGAAAGGGCCGAGCGCCATCGGAATCCTCGCCAACACTTGCCTGCTTGCCTTGCGTGGAAAACTCTATCTGCATCAGAGCGCGCGTCTATTTCGTGTAACGTCAATGCATGTTTTAAAAACTAGAACCAGTACCTCAAGCAATTTTTAAAAGCTTTCAGCATTTAAACGCTTTTTTCTTTCTTTTTCTTATCTTCATTTGTCCATTTTTAGAGCGTATTTTTTAATTTTAACAATACAACTTTTTGGCTTTTTCATTAAGTTAAGGTTAAGAGAATGACATTTTATGGATTAAATTTTTGAGAAAAAAGAATAAAAGTGACAGAATTTACAGGGTGAACATTTGTTTAATAATTGCTTTATAATAGTGATTTTTAGTTTTTTGAATATTTTTTTAAATTTACAATATCTAGAAAACGGATGGGTTTTTCATGTTTTGCAATAGCTGATTCTTCTCATTTTTCACCAATTACAGATATTTATGGAGGAAGCTATTTTAATTACAATGTAAAATTTGTTTGAAAATTTAGTTCATTTAAAATTAATCATGTTTAATTTTACTAATATAATTTTTTCTTTTCAGGTAAGTACCTGAAATCATCTACATAATATCAGTTCAATCATCATTCACGTAAGTAAATGTGCCCTGAGAGATAATTATATGAATACAACCTCTTTAATTCAAGAGAAAAATAGTACATTTTTATACGGGTGCGGAAGTGAATTATTTGCGTCGGGAGACGTTTTTAGGCCGAGCGAAGCGAGGCCGAAAAGTCTCCCGAGGCAAAGATTCACTTACGCACTAGTGTGAAACCGTATTTTTCTCCACGAGAGCCGCAAATCGCATGCAAACATGCGTATTTGAGGTTGGAGTGGAGAAAAATTAATTTTTTTTATTGTTTAAACTACTGTTAAAAGTATAGTATGATGGTGAATGCAGGTTACGTTAAATTATATTCTATTTTTCTCTTGTTCAATAACATTTTAAACGTATTATAAGACGAGCGGAATAGTTAACGAGATCGCGAAATCATGTAGGCGGTGCCATAAATATTGCATATGATTGCAATTATTATTTTTTATACTTAGTCAGTGTCTTTCTCATCGATGATCTAATGACTACTTGATAAAATTAGGTATGCAAGTTTTACGATCCCTTTTTAACCATCCTCACCGAATATCAAAATTTTTATTAACTAATGATGGATAATAGCTTTACATATCTCCTCGAAGAACGTAATTGGCTATTTTCAGGGAAAAAACTGAAATAATGTAATGATATTAAAATAATCAAATGACAAACCCAGTTAATTTGTAACATATTTATTTATTATATACATAACTTGCGAAAAATATATGTATTCCTTAAAAAGTTGTTTTAATTATTTCATAAAAAAGTAGTGAATTAATTATTATTTAATGCGACAAGATGAGTGTTAAGTAAGCTATCTAAATTTAATTATATAATTGTACGACGAGAGCTCTTGAAGCTTACTTATACACTTCTTTAGAAAGGTTTTAAATAGAGTGTCATATAAAGACGGAAATAACTTTAAAACTCCCTTGTTTATTTCTAAGTTCAGACTATTTTCGTTGCCATCGAGATAGAATGATAGCTAAGAAGACTACTCGAACCGTAATAATGTGATATTACAGATATTTTTAAGAATAAAAGCGTAGGTATGTTTATGAGTTGAGTTTATTCAGATTTGAATAAAATAATTTTACACACCATGAATATGTACACTTCAAATACATCAAAGTCAAATACACCGATAAACAACAAAAACATACAGCTTTAATAGAAGCTATTTTTAAAAGAAAAGTTCTCCATACTGTACTACTTTTTAAAGCAAAAAAATAAAACAGTTGTTCTTATACTGTTTTGCAAGAGCAATATCTGCTAGACTAGGAAAAAGTTAAAATACATTGAAAAGTGAGTAAAATTAAGTAGATTTGGCAGTTTTGTAAAGCAGATTCTACTGAAAATCGGAAAGTTAAATTAACTTGCAATTTCACAGTTAAATCTACTGTGTAAAAAGTAAATGTTACATATTTTTTCAGTGTATTTAATAGAAATTAATAATGAGCATGGAGTGGCCCTTGAATAAGCGATCAACTGTAAACGCGTGCGCGCTCTCCGGCATCAGCTGATTTCTTAAAATTCTACTAAGCTGCGCGGAAATCCGAGCTCGCCGCTTCCTACGGCCAGTGGCCTCTCATTCTCTCTCTCTCTCTCTCTCTCTCTCTTTCTTTCTCCTGCAGCGGCATCATCAGTCCCGGCACGCGTTTCTCCCCCAATGTCCCTTCTCTCCCGTTCTTCCTCCTCCTTTGTAAGTACAGCGGCGGACTTTTTGCCCGGTGCGTTGACGCACGTTTCGTAATTTCTTCTTCCGTGCACTCGGTCACAGCGGCGATTCATCTCGACTCGATCTATAGTAACACGTAATTGTGTGTACACTTGGAATAACTCTTGGGTCAAATATTTGTTGAAGCAACCGGTGGACGCGCAGTCGCTCTATTTTCAATTATCTCTTCAACGGTATTTTTCCAAAGTACGAATTTGCGACAGTCCAGCAATTATCTCGCATCATTAATATTATTTAAATTACGTGAGGCAAACAAAAACATATTATATAAATATTTTCAAGAGAAACATTGTATAATACCATAAATTAATGTATATTTTTTTAATGTTTGAGATCGTTTATATTTGTTGGGCAGTCAAAAAAAAATGCCTTTTTTAAATTGCCTCAATTTTCGAATAGAACGAATC
This sequence comes from Sycophila sp. Sp_5, assembly GCA_018906775.1. NCBI lineage: Eukaryota > Metazoa > Arthropoda > Insecta > Hymenoptera > Eurytomidae > Sycophila > Sycophila sp. Sp_5. The sequence goes on from JACCID010000061.1 coordinate 904,227, forward strand.
ACATTTATGACGCGTGCCTGCGGTTTCGCATAATTTTTCATTCAGACTTTTAATTTTGATTCTTCTTCTGCATGAGACTCATTTAAGTCCTTTACCCTAGTTTTCCTCTTATTTGCTATGTTGAAATTTCTCCATTTAGAGCCAAACTCATCTACTGGAGCAAATTATTTTTGATGTGACGAGGAAAAAGAAAATTTTGAAATTAAAGTGCTGATCGGTATCAATTCATAAAGTGTAAAGTATTTGTGACATTTAATTCAATGAACTCTTATGAAAATCGTGCGTAATTTATATGAATGCATATTAGCGTGAAAAGGCGTTTTATCACTTTGATAAAAGTTCCGAGCTCCATTCAGTTTTAACTACAAAAATCACCGTCGGCTCTTAAAAGCTATTACATCAATCATTTTAATTGTGCGATGAGAAAGACCATGTGAAAGATCCTAGACTTTGTAGTCTACACCCCTTTTTCACGCTTCTAACGCACCTTTCGTCATACTCCATCATTCGCGTTCTTCTGAACCCCCATTCCGCCTCATTCTCCGTCAAAATTCCAATAATTTCATCCCACATTACCTCTCTTCCCTTCTCATTTCACATCTCCTTGAAGTTCTCAATCTTGTTCCTCCTTTCCCTCCTTCTCATTTGCGGTTTTCTTTTTTCTCTTCTGTGCCTTTACTTTGCTTTCAACTGCAACAGAAACAAATCCATCAAAAATCATTGCAGTATAAATACTAAAGATTCAAATACACTATCTTTAACATCTGTTTACTTTCGCTCATAAAAACGAAACGATGGAAGAATATTGTTAACGTATTAATGTACGTAATTATAAAAATAAAGAGTTGGACAGATATTTTTCTGAATTTTGTTAAAAGAATATGCGAATTAAAGCTGGCCACTGGAGTAAATAGAAGCTTGAATTTAGGAAATTGTGTTAAGGAGCCTAAATTTTTCTGTCGCATATTACTTACAACGCGTCCGATGCAATTTATGTGCGGCGCAAAGTCCTTCCTTAACAAAAACATTTTCAATGTTACATTCTTCTTCTCTTGCTTCTCTTATTTTTCCCTTACTCCGGCGCGCGCACCCGGTCCCTCCTTCCCCGACTTTTCATACTCCTACCGCGCGGTGTACCTGAGGCCCCCTACCACGCCATCCTCCTACGCCTCCCACTCAGCGACGAAAGGATCGTGAGCACGGAGCCCTCGTTTCCCTCTCCTCGAGCGGCGGCACCGCGCCGCGTCGTCGGGAGCCACGCAATGCCCCCGAAGCTTTTCCCCGGCCTGCTCTCCTTTCCTCCCGAGGCACCCGCCCGAGGACGTTCGACCCGTTAAATTAAGGATCGCGCAAAATTAATTATCGTGCTGACCGAAAAGCCCTGGGCCCCTTTCGGCGACTGCCTGGAACACGCGAGCAGTGCAGGCGCCGGACCTCGCCCCCCCCCCCCCTCCGCTCCTTTTTTTATTATTTGCCCATTTATTCTTGAGAAAGCTCAGAGTTATGTACGCGACGTCGCAAACTGAGAAAAAAAGGGGCTCGAGCGCACGCGGAAGTCGCGAAGCGTGCGACGAAAATTTGTTTAAAAGCCGTACAAACGCTCTTTCGAAAGATGAATGGTCCCTGCGTGACTTGTGTATTTACGACGGCTGTAATGCCATCGGATTTACTTATAATGAAAATTGAACAAACATTCGACGCGACTCGAGAGCGTTTTGTTAAAGCGAGCACAAATGCCTTTAACGGCTCATTTTCGCCACGGAAATGTAATTATGAGGACTTTTTCGTGCTTCGATGCTTTACGGCTGCCCCGTTCCATTTTTTCCCCATCTTACAAGTTTTTCGAAAACTTTTGAAATTCCAAGTATTTTCGGGCTAAATTATTCTCATTGGCGGCATTACGAGTGTGATTCAACGCGAATGCGCTCACGGTGACTTTCTCTCAAAATAAAATGAAAATGAAGTGTGAATGTGCGAGCAGCTCGGGCGGTAATAAATTACATAAAACGCGAAAAGAAAAGCAGTCGCGATTCAATTTATGATACCGCGGCTGAAAAAAGTCACTTTTGTAAGTTTTAAAGCTCGAGTCCCGCCGCGAACAAGGCTTACTGACGCGCTGAATAAACAGACACGAAGGCAGAACTTTGTTTCAGCAACAAAACTCCCCGACGTGTATCCCGATTTTTCATGGAAAAAAGCGCAAAATCACCGGGATGTCCGAGGCCGGGCTCAAACATCACCGAACATTATCGCATCGGAGAGTCGCAGGCGGGAGAAGAAGGCCGGGATCGCGAGAGCGACGGAGAGGTTACATCAGCAAATCACCCCGACCGTTGTATAACATTAAAATTGAATTAATAAATATGAAATCCCGCGCGCGCGCACATCCCCGCCGCCCATAATGAAGAGCATGAGTGCGTAAATATTCGTTATACCTGTTGCATTCTAAAAATGATAGGGCAGAACGTCGCGGGGGAAGAGGTGTCCGTTAAAAAAAAGGTGGAGGGCCGAAGGCCGCGTGCGCCAGGGGGAGAATCTCCGGGGAGACGAGGGAGTTCCTCCTCGGCGAGGGTCTCCTTGCCGCACGTGTGTGAGTGGCGCGGGAGAGAAAGAGAGCGGGAGGGAGGTAGCCTCTCTCTCTCTCTCTCCCTCGTCCTACCTCCCGCAGGGTCCGTCACGTGGCTCGGGCTCGCTCGGCGTGTATAGTCTCTCTCTCGGCCGCGACGACGACGGGCCGCACGCAGCACAGCCTCAGTCCGAAACGAGCCGACAGTCCGGCTGCACATACACACACGGCACGGCCGCCGCCTCCTCGCGTATAGCACGCAGGCGCGTGCCCTCTCTCTCTCCCATTCGCGCGCCTCACTTAGAAAAAAGGAGGAGAGCACTTTCCGTATTTGGTGCAGCGGCCAAACAGCGTCTGCTGCGTGGGGTAAACAAAAGGAGCCGGTGCATACGAGCGCCCCGAGGACGTCAGCTGATCGCCGCAGTTTCTTCGAGCGCCTCGCCGATTTTCTTGGCGATTTTCGCCGGACTTTGGGGGACGCCGTCGCCAGTGCCGGAGTGTCGAGATTGGTGTGTGGTAGCCGCCGACGCGGAAAAGCCGCTCCCGGCCGGCTTTGGCAATCGGCGCGAGCCGCCAAGTGCTCGCCTATCTCGGCGATTCATTCATAAAATCGGCCGCGCGAAAACGTGTTCCGTTCCGCTCGAGGGAGTGTGCAGCGCGGCGGATAAAAATCGCGGCGCCTGCTTGTAGGCGCGTCTAGTGTGTCTCGTGCGCCGCGGCGGCCGGGAATTATGCCCGATCAGCTGTGGAAACTCGCCGAGTCCGTGCACGTGCTCGCGTGTGTCGCCGAGCCCGCCGCCACTTCCGTCCGCGTCGTCGACGCCTAAGCGATATCGGATCTCGCGCTGGCGCGAGTGACTTTTCCCAACTTGAGGGGATCGATACCGATCGGAGGACCGGACCGGAGGAGGAGGAGCAGGGAACCCACTGTCGAGTGCCAGAGCTCAGCGATCGCCGAGGCCCGGGGTCCACAACGAATGGTGCGTGTGATGGTGATCATTTTAGCCCTCGGCTCATCCTGAGCGGCTCCGAAAAAGCTTTCGTCATGGGCCAGTGCTAGTTTCTCGCTAATCTTCGAAGTGCCTCCCCGATCAGTTCGAAATCATTTTATCCGATCCATCCAATTTCACTAATATTTTCAATTGCTTTTCGACAATCGAAACCTTACTGCTCCTAATGCCACTTTCAGAGTCTTCATCAAGTATTCTTTCTTGCAAACTAGCCTTTTTTATAAAAATTAAAATTACAACACGAAAAATACATTAAAATTCCAGATAAAAATTATTGCTATGTAAAAGTAGAATAAAAGTAGTTTAGTTATATTTTATAAATAAAAGAAAATTAAGACTGCAGTTCACTGACCTAATAATTTGAATGTACAGGTAAAGACGTAAGAGCAAATAAATAATGAAACAGCCTCGCGTATCGCGATTAAAATACGGAAATCGGCAAAAATTTGTCAATAGCCGCGGCAATAAAAAGTCCTTGTGCTTGTATTGGCGAAAAAAGCGAGTCGAGCGCGCAACACGGTCGGACGCAATTAAATCCAGTTGGCATCGACAGGAATCGACGGAGCTAATGAAGCTCCGCTCGGCGCGTCTTCCACTATCGCTCCCGTAAAATCTGATAATTAAATCACGCGGCTGGCGCGGAGGCGTACGCTTGGCGCGATTAATCGAGGCATTAGCGCCTAGTTCGGAACTACTGCTGTTCGCGCCGAAGCGCCCGGAGAACGGCCCTTTGACGCGCGCGCGCCTCTGCCTTTAATTCCCTGCGACGCAAAATAAACGTCCAAGGCTAGGCGGCACGCGATCCATGGATCACAATTAAACCCCTATAATTTTAACTGTAAATATATACATGCTCCCGCTGGAAAATATTTGTTCGTGCGGGAGGGAAGTTAAAAGCGCGATAAAAAGCAAACTCGGCGTCACCGTCAGCTTTCAATTAGAAAGTCGTTGAAAAATATATTAAACAAGTTACCGATCTATTTTAAAGCGACCTGCGTTTTAATGCAATTCGTTATTTAGAAGTGCGAATGGTCGAATTAAAAATGCGAAACAAAGTTAAAGCATCGGGTTCGCGAGTAACTTTAAATAATAAAACGAAATTCAAGTGAAATTCAAGTGAACGGAACAAAAGAAAACGTGCAGATAATGTACGCAAATGCTGTAATATCAGGTACTTTATCTTGGCGACAAGTTTTGCAAATTTTATACCGGCAGTTGTAATCTACTTTTAATATTTATATCCGATATGAATATCCGTGAACGTACTTTTGCATGTGAATTTATGATCCGTAAGAAATACTTTACTTTTAACGCAACTTTTGCGATGTACATAAATCAATAAAAATTAAATTATTAAAAGCATTAAGTACTCGTAATAATGTTGTTTAATTACTTAAAGCATACGGTTAATATAAATATTATTGACTACTATTAAAGCGTTAATAGAAAAACTAATTGCAGATTAGTGTATTAAATAAAAAAACGGAAGAAAAAGTAAACGTTGAAAAAAGTTGAGCGTGTGTTTTGCTGAAGAAACGTAAAGATAAAATAAACTCAGACGGTGTCCTTTTGAAAAAAGTGCCGAGCCGCCTAATTCCTTTAGAAAAAAGCAATCACCTAAGCCAAAAAGTGCTCTCATTCAATTACAGAATCTCTCTAAAGTGGACGAATAAAAAATAAAACTTTTAATTCTATTTTGAAATGAAAAAAAGCAATGATAGATGCTCGCACAGTATAATTATGAAAGTTTTCCGACTACCTGAAAAAGACTATTAACCGCCGATTCCTTTGGCTCTGTACCGGCGGCGCGCGTATATAAATATTGGGCGACGATAGTTTTTCCGGGCGGAGGAGCGACGGCACGCGAGCCGCTCTCCACGCTTAATTAAGCTCACATCTAATTGGATTAATAGCCGAAGCGCATTATACGCTCGGCGAGCCATTAACGGCCCTATGAGGCCGGCGAGCTGCCGCGTATACAAAAATTAACGAGAGTGGCCCGCATCTCGCCGCGAGGGCAGCGCCGTAATCGCTAAAAATTTTTCGGCAGTTAACGCGCAATTTGTATTGGAGGAACGACGGTAAGCGATCGGGCGAAACGTATATTTTCATAATACCTGACAGCGCCTTCGATCCTCTTTTTCTCCCTCGCCGATACAAATGCGCCGATGCAAGATACGTAAATATAGGTGTTTCAAAACGTGTTTGGGTGGATATATCGCAGCACTTTCATTACCTGCACTGGCAACGTGCCGTTTAATCGATGTGCAAAAAGTTCGCCGAGTGTTAAAAATCTCCTCTCGCATTAATACAGCTTTAATAACGCGTATTTAATAAATTTAATAAAGTTACGCCATGAGCTCAAGAAAATAAAGAGTTCGGTCAATATTTGCAACTAATGGATTAAAAAGAAGGCTAAATTAACAGGATCTCAGATGGCAAGATAAAGGCATCGAATTACTCGAAAGTAAAGCGCACTTTCATACATAATTGTCTTTGACTTGAGTTGAAATTTTCTTAACATCTTGCCCGAAAAAGAAAGATGAAGGAAGCGAAAGAAGATGCTTAAGTAGGGAGGAGAATCGAACTTTTCGGGGGCACGCTCCATCGCGGCGGAGCAAAGCAATTGTTGCGCAAGCCTGTAATTAGGACTGGAAAGCTTTTTCGGAGCCGCTCAAGGTAAGATCTGCCCTTAGCACCTTGAGGCCAGTCCCGGGACTCACCGTTGTCCGTTGCGGATATACTATGCGCAGGAACCGAGAAGAGCAGCGGCACCGACGATTGGCCCTCGCGCCTGCGACGTCGCCGCGCGATCCTCTAGTCAACGACGCAGCGACGAGGCGCTTTTGCGCTCCTGCGCGCGGAGCTCCCTTATACCGACGCACTGCTGCACTACCACCGCTTGGACACGCCAATTCAAGCGAGCTGTTGACCAGCCAACCCCTCGCTCGGGAGAGGATTACCTTGTGATAGCCGCGCGCCATGTGCTTAACGTTTAACTGACAGCGCATATTTCTAGATCTATAGTTATTGTTGTTTCTTGTTGACGAGTATTTAAGTAAACCTTAAGTATTTAAAATGGTTACCCTAGACACGGAGCAGAAGCCCGAAAGGCAGCACTGCGGTCGCCGCATGTGCGCGATATGCAGACGCGTCAGACGTGATAGAGGTGAATATTTTTTATTACATACTTATTCTATATTATTTCTTTCATTTATACACATCTTTTCACCGACGATCGCCAACTAAAGTTTTTCTATATAAAACATAACCATCTTCTTAAATCGCGAATCTTCATTCAAAAATCTCGTAATCTGTAAGGAATTTAATTTGGATAAGAAAACTTTTTACGCGAGCATTATTAAGTGACTCGATTTGGAGACTTTAATGCTTGGTCGAGACTCGCTGCTTTTTAATATCACGATTTCCAATCAAATTTTGTTACGCTCAGGAAAACCTATAATTTTATGATTGATCAAGTTAATGTTCGATCGAAAAAAATGACTCCAAAGGGTTTTATTATGTTACTTGCTTGAACTGAAATTTACAGCTTACAATCATAACATAACAGTCCTTGTCACATAATAAACTGATTAATGACTTTTTGGTAGACTGCCTAATGAGGGATTAAAAAACTTATGCAAAAATCATAATTTTTAAACGAAATTAAGCGTTACTCGACATTTACGCAACAAAATTACGCAGCTGATTCTTTACGGCTTGTTTCGCACTCCCACAGTACGAAAGCCATCACTGAGGCAGTTTTGCAGCTATTATCTTTAGTTCGCTCATTATTTGCGATTTTACAAACGAATTCTGCGAAAACTCTCGAGTCAATATACAGTGGTGAAAAAAGCTCCAATTGAAGTTAATTAATACTGAAAAATATTTTTGTAGAACATTGCTCCCGTTCAAATGCAGATCCTACTCTTATTATTAGTGTATAGTCAATCACTACTATATACAAGCATAAGATGTACAAATGATTATGCATATGTAAACATCTCATTTTTCGAAGCACGGAATACTTCGTATTTTATTGCACCCTCAAGAAAGGAATATTCCGTCTTTCAAGCTTTTTCTTTTTTCCTTGGTCAATTTTAAATCGCAAATGCGCAAATATTTTTGTTACTCCATCGGCAATCTACTCCGATTAAAAGAAAATACTAAGAATTACTTTTGTATAAATGATTTTTTCATTCAAAAGGTTTATTCGTTTGTGTACGCTTAGAAAAGTTAAGCACGAGGCACAAGCTTAAAAAATCTAAAGTAAGAATAACGAGCTATACAAAAGACGGGTATAAGAGAGAGAGAGAGAGAGCGAGCAGAGGAGGCCGCGGTTAAAGAGTTTCAGCAATTATCGATTACAATGGCGCGCGTCCCGCGATACATCGATCGCTTGGTCCGTACGGGACAAATAATTTATAGGCAGCATGTTTCTTTTACATTCCAGTCTCCGCGCGGCCGTTTTGCTCGCAGCTGCGCCGCGCGCGTATTTTCGGTGCGGATAATTGGCGGCGCCCTCAAAGATACATACGTCGGAGCGCGTCCCCGCGTGCACCGACGCTCGATCCCTCAGTCATTGATTGTGCGCGACCGCGGGCAGTCTTATCGCGGGCGCATCGCGCAAAATGAATTTTCTCGTCATCAGACGCGATCTTCCTCTTTTTTGCAGCCTCCGCGAGAGATCGCGCGTCAACGATCCACGAAGGGCAGACGCGCGCGTGCCCTCGCCACGCGCCGGCGTCGTGATTATGAGGGATAATTGAGCATTATTCCAGACGAAAGGGCCCGATTATTTTCGCTCTTTATGCCTCTCATCCGGCCTGTCTTCTCGGCGCCCATTAAACTTGAAATATTTTTTCTCTCCCGCACTACCCAACTTTGCTTCAAAAGAAACATTTTCCTCAATCTCCGAATTACTTGAGCCAAGATTCAAATAATGCGTAAAGCGTTCATTTATTCAGATTTGTACGGTGTGAGCTAAAACGTGAAAATAATATTGCGACAAGTGCAGGCGTAGCTGCTCGTCTCTCCTTTGAAAAAATAATGCGGGCGAAGAAGAAAATACGGAGCGCAATTATTTTTATCCGACGTGTAGTAGCATCGGGCGCACTAAAATTTTCAGATTCTATTTTTGTTTGCCAAGTGATAGTTTCTTTGGCCTGCGCGAACATCATTTTTGTCGGTGAGGCGCACGCGAAACTCGTGCAGATGTCACTTCGTCCCTGTTAATTCCGCCACCTCGGGCCTCTTGGAGCTACTGGCGTATCTCGGAGCTCGTCTTCTTTTTGCCGCTCCGACCAACGGGTACAACTATATGGCTTGTAAATTCGCAGCGAATCCCGACAGCACTTTGGCTCGATATAAATCTTACAAAGATTCCTGTCCCCTCTTTCGCGGCAACAGCGATCGGAAATCGGCCTCCGCGAATATCGCGTGATACGCCGACTTCTCTCGTTCGCTCTCTCGGTCTTCCTTTTCTCCCACTTATCCTATTTCCGATGCAGTCGGCTCCTTATCATTTCTGGGCGCGCCCCGGTGACGCGCGACTTTTTTCCCATCTATAAATCTCGCCGGGGGATCGGCGGCCGGGAGGGAGGCGCCGAGTCAATCGAAAACAACCCCGGCCGAACGCTGTTACATGCAAATGGCCTTCGTTAGCGGGCCCCGGGACGAGAGGAAAAAAGGGAGTACGCGCACGAGTGCAATGGGCTGTGCGCCCATCTCCCGCGGATATTTCGGAGGCGACGCCCTATTGTCTCCTCCTCGGCGCGCTGCTCCTCCACCTCCGACTCCCCTCGTGCGACTGCCGGCAAAGGCGCCCGCTGCTCCGGGGATGCTATTTATGCCTTTTTCCCGTCGGCGGCGGTGTACGAGTCGAGCGAAATGGATTATTCATTTCGTCGCGCGGATGACAGCTGAGACGCGCGGCGAGACTCCCCGTCGCCGAACCGAGTGGCCGCGCGCGCGTCTCTCCGGAAACGTAACCTCATTTTCGCCCCGAGTAAAAACTCGCGTACCTTTGAAAAACGATTATGAACCAAGTCGAAGGGAAAGTCGAGCGACGATTTATGAACGGCGAATAACTTTGCATCGGTGATGCTGCCGCGACGAGTTCTCCTCTTTTTTCCTTCCTTCTGCCTCTCTTATTTTTAGTTAACAAGATGCCGACGTATTTGCGCTTTGCTCGCGCAGCTTAATTACATTTTTCTCTTTACGCACGAGTTATTGTGAGAATATGGAAATCCAGAGTACTGCAGCCGCATAATACATTGGACTCGTTGCTTTTAAAGCCTACTTCTTTATTATCGTATTTCGTTTAAATAATATCCAACGAAGACGCGACGTTCTCGATATTTTTCCAATATCCTTCAATGTACGCAAGTGACTGACATCTCATTCGGAAATCGCTTCATAGAAGCTTCACTCAAACAAACAACTTTCGAACTCTTTCCAAAATACATAAATATACAAATTTTCGGCATAAATCGAGCTTTTCGGCATAAATCGAGACTTGTGAATTCATAAGGACAGCCGTCGTAGTAGTAGTGGCTCATGCATAAAGGACAAGATAAAAATCGCTAAGTAAAAAGTGCATGGTTTTTGTGCTCAGGGAAAATCGGCAATTGAACGGCGTCGGCAGTCGCACGACAACAGGAGCATCAGAAGCAGCGCACGTCATGGCTTTAGTTAACCCGATTTCGAGATGCGGCGGTGCGCCTCGCGCGAGAGTGTCTCGAGCCTCCAACCAATCGGCTGGCGACTGCGATCGGCCGGCACGCTCCACGTCCGCCGCGGAGCGTGTCCTACGCGCATGATTTAGTATTCATAAAGAGGCGACGCGGCCGCGCGCGTGTTTATGCCTCTCGAGAGCGACCGAGACGCAGCGAGAGAGAGAGAGAGAGAGGGGGGAGACTTGGTGAGAGTTGAATTTATGAATGAACGAACGAAGGGCGAGCGTGGGCGAGCCCACGTTTTATCATAATCGGGACCTCCGGGACTAGTTGCCTTCTCTCTCGCTTGTCTAGCACCTTTGATTTTACACCTGAGCAGCACTCGCCTCCTCGCCCCACTCCCGTTCTCTCCAATTTTTTTTTAATTTCCACAGAGTATTCACGGGTTCCATTCATGCTTTCTTGCCGTTTTCTTCATTTTCCCGGTGAGTGGGGGAGCTTGTTTTCTGCGTTTTTTCTTTCACACTTTCGAGCCTGCGATAAAAAGTTACAAAATCGGCCAGTGTGTCAATGTTGGCATAATTACTATTATTATACATTTGTTCAACTTAGTCCTTTTTTTCATGGGTTAAACGTTTTACTACGCTTTAATCCATGCATTCATTCAAACGTTTCCTTCATTTATTCATCGTCTATTTCTTCATAGTATTATACATTTGACTGAATTTTGTTGGTAAGGTTAGACTAGGGAATATGCACTAATATTGCTAGACAGAATATTAAAGTCATTCAAGAATAACGCGTTTGGTCGCGGGTAACTCGTAATTTACTACGTATACTTGTATTTCAATAAAGGCATAGAAAAATAGAGAGACTAACTCGGCACATATATTGAACTTTTTAGATCAATCTCATTATGCTAAAAACTAGTATTTTCGAAGGGGTGTACCTTCTAATAATCCTATAATTATAATTTGAATGCGAAAGAGACAAAGTTTCATAATTTTGTATTAAACTTTTGCAATTATATTCAATTTTCCTGCAACATCGAATTTAAAAGAAGACAAATTTAAAAGACGCGTTACAAAAGCTTTGAATTTTCATGGCAACGTCTCTTCGACAATAAACAAAATTTGCTATAGAACGGCAAATAAACAGTTTATGTAATCCATTGGCGAAATATCCTTCAGTCAACAATTAATTTATCATTTAACGCGCTGCACGTTCACTTCGTCTCATTCAGCTATGCATTTCCATAAATTTAGTTTGCGAAAGAATTTACATAACTTCCGCTAAGAAAATGACATTTTCAAGTGAAATAGAAGGTGGACCGAGCCCAGCTTCTCGAAAAAATTGCGGTCGTTGGAGTTTATATAAAAAGTCGCGAGATAAAAATGATAATTCGCGTATGAATGGCGTTTTAATGCCACGAGCCTTGCGCCTTCCCGCGCGACTATTATATTTTCGACGTGGACGCGCACTGCAATTACTGCATCGAGTTCGAGGGGCGCAGCTCTAACTCGCCTCCCGCTCACTTGCGTAATCATAGTAAAAGCTTACGTCAGCATATATTTTTATGAATGAAATATCCAAAGTCATTAGCCGGGCGTCGAGTGTATATCGAAACGAATTTCGTCGTTCCTGCATATGAAATTTTTTTTTCGTCACCGTTTCCGGTTGATAATGAAATAAGAGAAGATCGGACCAAGGTTGTTATACAAGTGTTGACACGCAGTCTCCGCCGCCGCCATCCAATCTTAATTATCAATCAGCCGCGATAAATCTGTCGCGTAATCTCGAATTCGTTCGGAGTCATCGGCCCGCCTCGCGCAAATGAGCGAATTTCGAAAGGAATTCCTCGAGGTCTCCGTGGGCTCTTCGCTGCTTTGGCACTGCTGCACATCCGATTTCGAAATTCTCGGCGGTTGCTTGATGGTCAAATGAATGACATTGCGAGTGCTCATAAAAAATGTCATGTTTTTTTTTAATTAGATCCAAATTAATCTCTCACTTATGCTCGCGAGTTTGCTCCACGCTGAAACAAATTAGAAAAAAATGTCAAGTCTTGGATATTTACCTTCGGTGCGCTGCAAGACACATCGCTTCTGTAAAAGAGATATGTGGTAATTAAACGGAGACGCGCATTCATTTTCCCGACTGGCAGACGCAGTAGAGAAAAAAAAGAAATATACGAGACCTACCGCGACATTAGCATTTTTCCGCCTATCCGGTGCGGCCCAAAAGCACGCGGGTGTCTCGGTAATAAGCGACAGCCTGGCGGTCGCTTACAATAAAGCGAGCTTTAACGTCTCTTTAATTTACATAAGAATCGCGGCGCTCGCTGTGGTCCTCGCGCGTACCTCCGAACATCTCAATCACGCGGGAAAAACAAGCCGGACTCGCAGCCAATAAATAAATCGACCAGAGAATGGAAACGGACGGGAGACTTTCCCCCAAAATGCGGTACGATTATCGGAGGCGCGCGCGCCATCGGCCGAGCCCACACGCGTCGAGCCTCTTACGGGAGCTCCGGGAAAAAAAATACTTGTCCCCGTGCGGTTCCCTCCTCTTCGCTGTGCGCTCCTTACCTCCCGTGACTCGGCACACACGTGGCGTGCAGCGTCGCCCTCTCGTGAGAGCCGCCGCCCGCCGTAGGGACCGCGCGTTAAAATACCAAAGCATCTTTATGGTCGCCTTACGTCTGTGTTAACACTTGGAGCCACGGCTAGTTTTGACTTTTCCACGCTGTAAATATCGCCGATTAAGTCGCCTCTCTGCTCGCCTGCCAGGCTGCTATTCCTATTTTACGGGACTGCCAGGCGCGCGCCCGCGGCCCCGCCGAGCCGAGACATTCCGGGGGCGATACGAAAAATTTCACGCGCAGCCTTTGTGCTCGTCCAAATTAAATTATTACGCTAATATCTTTGACATTTTTACAATTTTCACGCTAATTCTTTTACATTCGAACGTTAAGTGCCTTTTGTATACGACGAAAATAACTTTAACGTTATTCGGTACACCAGTATACCTTTATTTTATTACCTCGGTAAAATCAATACACTTCCTTTTTTCCTTTTTTCCTTTTTTTCCTTTTTTCTAAATGGGAAATAGAGATTTATCATTTCTCTGGTCGCTCTAGGCAGCTTTAAAACGATTTATCGGACTTCGTAGGCGGTTTATAAATATTCCCATCTTGTGAGCAAAATTACGCAGTAATAATTGGTTTCCTTAAGCGATAAATCTTAATAGAGTTTGATTGCATTATATACATACATCATTCATCAGGCTCCCGATCCGCTGGTATCTGCAACCAGTGCCGCGTTATGTTTATCCGCTTGAAAAATAACACTCGAAAGCATTGTTGCCTCGGCAGGAGGCGCGCGCTGTGAAATTTTGATTGTGAAAAGTCGCGAAAACACTTGAGCGTGGCCGCGCACAAAGGAGGGAAAAGAAAGTGCGCAGGGTGCATTAAAGGGCAGCGATTGTCCGATTATTTACATTAGCGCAGCGTCGTGTTATGACGAGCGAAGAAACGCAAATAAAGCAAAGTCTCGTTGGTCATGAGCATCCTCGGGGCGCTCGGAGAGTCGCGGCGAACGAGCAGTCGGGGTGGCAAGGTTATCCGGTCTCGGCGCGAGAAGAAAGAGAAGAGGACAGAAAGATAGATAGAGAGAAAGAGAGACAGCGAGGGATACGGCTTGGGTCGCGTGCGCCAACGCCCACGCATTGTGCCCGCTCCCTCTCGCTCTCTCCTCGCTTCCTTCGTCGCGGGCGCGCGTACCGCGATTATTATCCGGCTCTCGGCGAGCTCGCGCATTCATATATCGATTACGGCGAGAGAGGTGCACGCGCGTGCGTGGGTGAGCCGAGAAACTGAATGAGCGTCGCGTGTAGTAACCGAGCGAGAGAGACGCGCGATTTCGAAAGAAAGCGTTCATTCATTTCCATGCGGGATTTCTACTACTATGATCGGTCCCTCCTGCACGCGTATCGCAAGAGGAGAGGAGATTGACTGCTTTTTCCCATTTTTTTCGGCGCGACACGCAACCTCACGTTCGGACCGCGTCCACCGTTTCATTCACAAGGGCGATTCATTCATTTCTGGCCTCCGGAGAAATTGATTTCGGCAACGGCGCTCGCGCGACCGAGCGGAAATCACATATTACGGCAACTGCCGCGTAAGCGCGACTGAAGGAGGGAGAGAGAGGGAGACGGACGCAGTGCTTTTCTCTCTTTTTAATAAGCACACACGCGGCGAGTGCGGTTTTGAAAGTCGACTGTGCGCCGCTCGCTGTAATTGCCGTTTTATTCAGATGACGGGGTATTAAAGGCGAGGCGCGCGAGCGCACACACGACGGGCCTTTTCCTCTTGGACATTCGGCGATGCCCTCGTGCGATCCCTTTCTCTCTGTCTTTTAATCTCGTCCTCCTCTTTCTGGGAATGTATGTATTTTGCAGAGGCTCGCCGGGGCCGACGCGCGTAGAAATGAGCTGCTTCATTGGTAGGACGAAGACTCGTAACGCGATTTTGACGCGACGCTGTTTATATGGACTTAAAAACGAGTAGATGTAAGAAGCATCGAATTTATTATTATATGTGGCGCACAACATTCTGTTTATTATTTACGGCTCCGGCCGATGAATAAATTCAATGTATTTAGACTCGAATAATGTTGTATGCCCATTGCAACGTTTCATTAAGCGTATCGACACTCCGCTAAATGTCTTGGATTCGTCTTAAAAGTTCGTTGCGTTACTTTTTGCCGAACGAGTTTGAGCACTCAAAACTCCGTTTTACGTAAGAAGGACGGGTGTCTTGCCTTTTTTTAATTTTTCGCCCGATCGTTTAATTGCGTGTCTTGCCTCGCCCATCTACTCGCTTAGTTGACAGTCGCTCGTTAATAAAAAGATGTTGTTTATCGCAATTAATCAAAATTGAATGTATAATGTTGTAAGTCATTAAAAAAATCTCTCACAGAAAAGAAACTAATGCAGTCGGACATAAGACAACAGGTTCAAAAAGGAAGGTGCCGTTCAATTAAAAAAAAGGAACCACTCGGATGTGTAGTCCAGATAGCAGTAACTAGCGAAAACCAAGTGTAACCTAATCATGATGACAGAAAAGAAGTGATCTTTCAAATTTGAGTCTCTTGCACAGACGCACTCAACGGTCTTGTTCTGACGCGTGCCTATCGGCCCCTTCGATCTCGACGCACTTGGCCCGTCGCACTCTTCAATCTCCAACTGTCAAAGCCGAAGGTCCGAGAGGCAGTAGTATCAGCGCGCCCCCCTTATCCTCTTCCCGCGTGGCTCCGCGCGCGCTTCCCGAGACCAATGAATATTCAAAGCGACACCGAGTAAAAAAGGCTCCGCGAACGCGGGAGAGAAAAATTCGGGTCGGCCGAGAAGAAAGACGGCGCGCGATCGTCCCGGCGAGATAATGCGCGCCCGGAGAGAAATTAATAAGAGAAGCCGAGGAGGAAAAAAGCGCACCGAGGAGAGGAGGGCGGCGGAAAAAAGGCCTCGGTGACAATTGAAATTCTGCACGCGGCAGCGATCCTCGCGGGAGGAGCAGTTCGCTCGCGCGCTCAGAGGTCGCGCGCCGCCGGAGGAAGAGGAGGAGGTGGCAAAGGGGCAGAACTGCCTGCACCTGCGCACATTGCCGCCATATACGCGCCGCGGAGTTATGGCGTTTTTCCCGCGCGACCATTGCGTCCCTCCCGCTCGCCGCGCTGCCTGAAACCAACACCATTTCTGGACGGGAGCGACGGGAGCGCGCGAGCAATTTCAACTCGGGAGGGCACTCCGAGCGCATTAATTGCGCGATCGGCGAATGAGAGCAGAGGAGCTAAGCCGCGAGGCGATCGGCCTCGCGCATTAGAAAAAAGGAGTCGACAGAAGCTTCACGGGGAGGGAAGGAGGGACACCGTTTGGAAAAGCGAAAAGCGGAGGCAGAGCTCCTCCAAGGACTCGCCTCTTTTATTTTTCTCGATATTTTATACCATGCTCTCCGACGCACAACGATATTGCAATTTTCAACTTCACGCGAGCGATTTTGGCGCTTGTCAAAACTAGAGCCACTGAATAACTGATTGGCTTAAGTAACCATAAAATATATGTCATTACATTATGTTTTAAATGTTCCTAAAGTTTTTTCCTTTAAATGCTTGTGCAGACACAGTAGATTATTTTAATAAAGTTACAAGAGAAAGTGGGGAACAATTGAAATACATTTTATTTAAGCCGAGCGCTTGCGGGTTCTGGCGTTAAATGCCTGATAAATATTTCTAATTAGATTTTTTTAATTGCACAAAATGAGTAGCTGCCAAGTTCAGCGAATGCATTAGTTATGTATTCGAGATCCCGTGCGTCGCATTCAATAAACTCGCACACTGTGCACTCACGGCAAAACAACTGCTCACTATGCGCTGTTAATTACGCGATAAATAAAGAAAGGCTGAAAGTAAGGGGAAACGGGGAATCGCGGAAAAATGGCCTAACGCGTATGCGAGTAAATGGAAATAAGACAATAAACACCAGGCCGAGTGTAGCTGGCAGCGCGAAACAAAACAGACGCAAAAAGAATAGAGGTACGCGAGTGCGAGGAAAAATTGCGACGCTACGGAGGCAACGGGGGAAAAAACGACCTACCCACCGGGAGTGGTGGGGAGACGACAACGAAATCGCCGCAAAAAAGAAGCAAAAGAGGACGCGCTTGCGCGAAAGAATAGCCGCGTATAATCGCGCAAATGCACATTGTTCGGGAGATTCGCGTGGAGGCACCGTCCGCGCGCGTTTATTAGACACGGACCGCGTAGCAGGACGCCTCTGCTTTTTTTCCTACCCCCTTGCGTCGCCGCAATTTCACATGCTCGGGATTGTACCACGCGCGCGCGATACCTCTGCCAGATTAGCGCGAGCTCGAGTTATTGCTCGGCATTGTCCCGCGGGTGTATTTGTAATTTTGCTTTTTGCCGATATTAGTCTTCCGTTGTGTTTTATCGGCTGTGGAAAATGACGTTTTCCTTCGCGAATGCACCTTCTTGCCCACTGCTTTTTTTCGCATCGTATAATTAATGAATAAGGCACAGCGTGCCGGGGATTCAGAACTGCCAAGTTTTCATACATTTTTTCCTTCATTTTTCCCGGTATCCGCGCGCATTGAGAAATGTTTGCAAATGCATTTATACCGAGGGTTGAATGTCTGAAATTTCTGAAAAGTCGCGAAAAGTTAGCCTCGCGTTAAGACGCTTGCTTTAACGAGTTTTTCCTTGACAACTTGCCGAGTTAATTTATCGAAAAATTGCCTCTCCTCTGAATGCGTTATGCAAGCCGAGGCTGAATCAAATGTAAAAATGTTTAACTGTCAATGGATTCGCAGGAGCGTTGTGCAAAGTATTATAAATTTAGCATCTTATGCAAAGATCGAACAAAGTGCTGTTATTGTCGGTATAAAACTCTCGGAATTTGCTTGGCGCAAAACGTTTATTTTTCGTAAGAGCCGCTTTTTATAGTACTCCTGAGATAAACGCCAATAGAGACATAAGAGACTCACTCTCACGCTTTATTAATGTAAAATAAAAAATTTATTATACAACGGACTGCGCGCAGCGTCTTTCCGGTTGCGTATATAAAATTGAGCCTATCTTGAAAGCTCGTAAAACGGGGCTCGTGAAGATCCGGATGAAATTGACTCATTGCCATTAAAGCATTGACCTCCGGTGATAAAACGACCGGGAGATTTGGAATATTGAAAAAGAACAAATTAGAGAATTGACGGGGAGTCCCGCAAGCGCGGGGGTAATCGAGCGAGGCCTAGGCGAAAGGCAATGAAATCCGAGGTGCGACTCTTCTGTTTTCGAGCCGCCGAGCGACTCGCTTCCCCACGCCCTGGACGCAGCGCGCGCCGCACTCTGTGGGTGTAACCAGTTTCCGTGGGCTCTCAGCTGTCAAGCCCACGTGGGCCGCCCACGCAGATCGGATATATTGCCGCGACCGAGAAAGAATAGAGACGACACCGAGGTAGCGAGACGGGGCAGGTAGGGAGTCCAGACTTAGACGGACGAATATTCTGATTTACGGAGAGATAGAAGAAATTATTTATCGCGTCCCCGCAGGCCTTAAGTGCTTTTACCTGTATATTTCACGTGTGACGATCATTTATTAATTGCGAGCCCTAGTAACGCTCCTTTACTCCTGATTATTTCATTTTCAAAACGTTTCTCCTTCGCTTCGCTTTCTTCGCGCAAATGTCTTCCTATCGAACGCAAACGTATTTGAATCAGAATGCAAATTTTACTATGCATCGTTACGCAGAGTTAACATAAGATAAATGTTTTTCCTGACAAATCATTCAAACGTGTAACTTTCGTTTTCCCTTAATTTATTACAATACTCACCTTTGACGTTGGTGGTCAGGATTATCCTCTGTAAATATTCATTTATTATTTTCTTTACGCATTTTCCGAATTTTTGTCTCAGATACAAAAGAACGAAATTTTATGACGCTAATAGATCAGTAACGGCTGACATTTATTATATATTTAGATGTATGTAGTAATGGCAAAGCTGTCTCAACGTACCATTGAATTTCTCCTGAAAATGGATTTTTTTAATTCTATTTGAACACTTTTATTTAGAAATAACTAGCGACAATAAACTCATAAAAGCGGATTTTTTTTTATAATTTCTTCAGATCCTTCACGTCGACGCGATAAAAGAATATGACTATCAAATATTCGTTTCGAAGCATAAATTATTAATTATGTTAATATTGATGTTACTAAATAAAAATAAACACGATGGACGATATGTAAAATAATGTGGGGGAAGGGAGAAACTCGCGGCGTCACACAAGACACGCACGGTAAGGCTTGCGACACAGGAAACAACATCTCCTTGAGGAAGACTCCTCATAACGTCGCATACATTAGCGCTTGCAGAGGAAGAAGAACGAACAAGAAACTAATAAGCAACTTGCATACGATTCCACTCGAGAGGAAAAAACGACCGAGTAGCGTTGTCCGTGTGGGTGTTCCTTGATACACGCTCTTTTCCCTCCCACTTCTCGTTTCTTCTTTTTTTATGAATCCTGCCGTTTTTTCATACATCCAATGGGATTTTCGAGTGGACGCGGGCTGCGCCGTTAGCGCAAACTGGTTTCCTTTTCTTCTTCCTTTTTTTTCAGAGGTCGCGCCAGCGGCCATCCGGGTTAGCGCGCACTTTGGCGAAATTTCAGGTGCACGGCGCACGACGAGTTTTACGAGCGAGAAAAATGCGTACTCAAGAAAATGAGAATCGTTGGAGAAAATCTGACGTTTTAAGGGAAATTATCGTAGCATCTAATGTTTCTTGAAAAACTTCGCCTTGTTTTACGACTATGCGTGGCCCTTGCGGTTTATCACTAGCTTGATGTCATATTTTGCCTTGCGTGCCCTTTTCATTCGTTCAACTTTCTTGAGTAATAAGCGTCCTATAGTACGGCAATTTTCGCGACGTCATATGCGTTTTTAAATGTCCTCGAGTTACGCGGCAGTAAATTTCAATTCGCTCTCTGATGCCCGCGATAAGTGCATGCGATAATGCAGTCAGGTTTTTTCGCTTTAAAGAGAACAACTAGTCGGTCGATGAATTTCGTGCGGTGAGATCGGGGGGTGGTCTCACTGATGCTCGAGTAATTGTAAAGCGAGTCTCATTCGCGAAAAAAAGGAGCACGGGCCGAGCTGCTCGGCCGACCGAGATTAAAAGACAAGAGGCGAGCGCGTGAAATTTACGAAAAGCAGATGGCCGAGCGCCGTGCGCGTCGATTAAAAATGCGAATTTCGGAGTAGGCGGGCACGCTGCGGGAGACGCGTAACGGCATCTCGTCGGGGGCAGCAGCTCTCTCGATCGTAAAGAGTGGGATATAATAAGATGCGCCGGCGGCGGCGATCCGAAAAAGCTTGGGCCGCGCGACCCACGCGCAATTAATCATCATTAAGGGCGACGTGCCGTGAACAGCGCCGGAGGACGCCTCGCTGGGAGAAAGCCCAGATTTTGTGCTGCAGATACGCGAGCAATTATTCGATCCGTGCCGGTAATCGATTCGTAGATCGCGCGGGCTTCCAAACGCGCTTCCGATTAGACGCGCCTCCAAGCCGCACCGCTCGTTGTTGCGTGACGAGTAGCCGCGCCGAGGAGATCCCTTTTTCGAGATTTTCGAGATATCGACGCTTCTATTTGGACAGTGTTTTGATTGCTCCCTGCCGCCGCTTATTTTTTATCTTGCTTTTTTAATCGTCTGACTCTTACAAAAAGCTTTTAAACGCGCAAGTGTTTTTGCTCCGGTAGGTGGTAAAAAATTAAACGTCATTTTAACCAATTGGACATAGGACTGCGTTTTATTGGGTCCTTTTTAAAGACGTCGAAAGGAACATAACGACTGTCTTACGTGTGCGAATTATTATTTTTGCCTTTTTACGCACTTTGTGAGTTTTCATTGGTTTTAATTGCTTCAAATGATTTAGTTTCATTCTAAACATTATTTTCGTGTTTAATTTTTGCGTATAAAGTATAATATTCCATAAATATTATGTTTTATTTTCACTGCTCCAGTAAAGTACAAATATATTTATGAAAAAAGTGTAAATTTAAAGACGTTTTTTGTGTTAGGAAAATACAAGGAAGAGTATAGGTTGAAAACGATGTTAGTGTTATTATTTTTCAAATAACACAAATGAAGGTAACGTGGGACTATCTTTCAGTTACAAAAATTTGTTATTGAGATTGCGAGGCATTTAGAGAAACGAATTGAAGCGGTGCAAAAAGGTTGAATAGGCAGTTTGAATGATATTTGTAAATAAAGTACATCGAAGTGCATCAATATTAAGAATTAATCAGCTATTACCGGCGGAGAAACTTTGCCTTTATCGGATTCGTTTGAGTTTAAAGTGTAATATTATTCAGCCGATAAAGGAGGAGCGCCGTGAGCGGCCACTTGTGGCCCATACTGGCTCTATAAGGAAAAGGGCAAAGAAGAGACGGAGCGGACCGCTGATGTGATGCGCCGGCTCGGGGCTCTCTCCGATCTCGGCGCGACGATCAGCCCTCGTTCGCGTTCGATTGAAACAATGCCAGCGCGCCCACCGCTTCTGCCCTGCGCCCGAACACGTGTAGCAATTACCATAACACAGGTAGCCCACCGCGGGCGAGAAAGATAAAACGAGCAGCTTCATAAAGACAGCCGAATGGATTAAACGTCCGAATCGATGGAAAGCTCCGACGTCGGCACTTTAATCTCAACTTTGTAAGCTCTCGATAGGGCTGCCTTCTGCCGATAAATCTTCCCTCTCCGCTTAAACTTCCTAAATGCAGTTCGTAGCGCTTTTACAACGGGCTGGTCCGAAAAATACCCGTCAAATGAGAAGAAAAAAATATTTCGACTAGAGTTTCAAAAGCAATCCGAGTTAAGTATCGCTTGCAAGTTGAATTTCAGCAAACAACTTGCAAGAGTAACTATAAAATTCCATTTGTTTTTTAGGACTGTAGTATTCCGATTAAACGGTGTGTCAAGACTTTACGACGCTCCCCTGCTAATCGGTTTGCGTCCCGCAGCGGGCAGGCACCTCGCCTTAATTTTTTATTAACGCGATGGATTCGCTAGATCCACCGGTGACGAGCCGCATTGGGTCGCGCGGATCTCGGCCGCACAAAAAGTGAATCAGTGGCCACCTCCCAGCGAGCTCACCTCCTATTCCGCCGCTTCCTTCCTCTTGCGCCGCCGCCGGCCCCCCTCGCCCCCCTCGCACGTATCCAACAATGCGCGCTCCAACTTTTTCGCTCTCAAATGCAGAGGAAGGGGTGGCGAGGAGCGGAGGGGGCAAGGATGTCGAGGGGCTAGAAGAGGAGGGCGTGGCGAGTGTTGCGGGAGGCGGGGCGTGCTCTCTGCAAACGAGCCGCGCGCGCGAAGCCGCGGGCGAAAGCACGCCGCGCTGCCGAACGGCCGAGTCGGCACAATTTGCGCGCGCGGCTCTCGATTTCCTTTTCTCTTGCTCCTCCGTCAACACCTTGAGCGAGATCTTTAGTCCCCAAAGTTGGAGTAGGGGGTAACGGCTCACTTGTCTGCCACCTCTGCGCAGACAATTAAATTGAACTTTGCCCCCCCCCCACATACAGATTTCTACATTGCCTCTACGATAGAATTGATCGCGATTCTTACGATTCATGTGTTCTCTTAAGTTTCATATTTACTGCTACGACTAGGGTGAAATTCGAGTGTACATGTAAGGTAACCGGGAATTTTTTTTTAAATTCCATCTACAAACAGAAAAAATGTCCACCTGTAGCGTGCGCAAAGTCGTATCTTTGCGCACGGCGTATAGAAAATTTACTAATTAATGTGCAGTAACATAAAGCATCATCGATGATTTTTGCGCAAAGTTAACTAATTGTACTGGGATATATACCTCTGATTGCCAAATGAACATGTCATTTTCGTCTTACTTTTAGTTTTTGCTTGTTTGAAATTATTTAAAAAATAATTAGACAAAGATTATTTGTAATCTATACTCTTCTTTGTTTTCCTTAAGGGGGCCAGCCTGGGTTAAATTGAAAAAAATACACTTTTCAGTATAATAGCTATGAAGATTTTATGCATCACTTTTGAATCCTAGAACTTTTTACACTTTAAGTACTCATATAATTGAAGGTATTTATTCACTATTAGGGCCAAAAAAGTCTTCTTTATCTCTACTATTGTTCCATGAAAAATATCTTAAAGATTTATTTATTTGTCCACTTACCATAGGTTTTTTTCTAGTACGATGACTTATATGACACCAGACCAGGCTTAAATTACTTTTCATAAGTTGCACCTCAGAAGCGACGGATTACTTTTCTGAAAAAAAAATAAGAAAAAAATTATTGTAGACATTTAAGTGCAAAATTTTAGGCTTAAAAATAATAAAAATCCGACATAACAGTAAATCACTATTAAAATAAAAGTCGCAAATGAAAAGTATAAATAATGCAGGGCAATTCTTTCTCGGCGTCCGCTCCGCGAAACAATTAAAATACCGATCAATTAATTAACGCTTGATTTATAGCGACAAATCGATGAGTAAAAATTGCGCTATGTGTGAAAGAAGCATTGATTAGTCGCTGCACGGCACACCGACGTTTCTCATAAATAAAAATGGGGACTAGAAGACGAGCACGCTAGGCTGTGCGAGAAAAAAGTATACAGTACCTCTGCTCTTACATATATGTGTACGTATAAATCCAAGTTTAGCTTGAGAGAGAAATAGATTTTTCCACGGTCATCGTTCACGCATATAATTGAACTTTTAAGAAACATGCTGCACGCGTCGAAGTACACATGCTTACATATCTTGCGATCTTATCAGGTTTTTTTCGCGTCCCTTCCCGTCGCCCGCAGTCGCTCACCACCAATAACGCCGCGCGCGGATAAGTCGCGTCATTATGGCATCGCTACAACTGGCAGCTGGAATGTTTCACAAACGCACGCTTTTTTCAGTACCTAGGGGGCAAAATGCTCCGAGCACTAATAAACTGCATTCTTCTTCTTTTTCCCTCTCGCTCGCTCACTCGCCCTCTCATTCCCATTTTATCGTCTCTCTCCCTCTCTTTCGCTCCTCTTCCCTCTTTTTCTATATGCCTTCGCGAGCTTCTGTCCTCTCTCTTCTCTTTTTTATCTTTTTATTTATCTTCTCTCGATTCAATAGCTTCGTACTCCGATTATTGTCCTTTCGATTGATTCCCTCTTTTCACCTTGGATTTGCGCGCCCTGTCACGCTCTCAAATCGCTTCTTTACCATTTCATAATATTTTTTTTTATTAGCTCATTCCATTAGTTGAAAGAATTTAATGACTCTCGTTAAAATGGAAATTTTATTTATCAAAAACTTAAAATCGTTAAAATAATTCTAAAGTTGTGATAGTTTAAACAATTGTATGGGCAGCAATGATATAAACGATACAAAGCTGTACACTCACAAAAATTTAATCTAAGTAGTAGAAGAATCCACTAAATAACACTAGAAAATCTACTTATTATAAAGTTAAACGTATTTATGCGGTGGATAAGCGGACCATCATTTACGATTAATTTGCTAACGTGTAAAAGAATTCATTTTCGAATAACTAGATTATCGTCTTGAGATAAATGGATTCCAAAGATAGATTCTAAATTGATTCATTGATCATTATTTAACATTTAGTATCGTAAAAATCGAAAAATTAAATACACGGAAGAAGTCTTTACTAAACAGACAAATACTAACAATTATAGTTTTTGTAATAAAATTCAGCAGATTCTATTTTTCTATTAAACTTATTGAAAATTATATTGAAGCAGACGTATTCTCTAATTTATTAAATTCATTTTAAAATTAAGTAGATAATGTTTAAGTAGATTGATCTACTAATATTAAGAATCTATTTCTGTGAGTGTAGTAATGAAAAAAAGTATATTTTCAATCATTGAGAGACTTTATTTTGTTCTGCATTAAGAAAAATGATCCTTAATAACTGATTAGTAAACCAACGGTGCAATCAAATGCGGTGATTTGTTATTAGCACTCGGTGCAAATTTTACTATCCTCCTTTTTAAATATTATTAAGAAGAAAAACTAGCGGGCTTTGATTAACTTATTTACTACACGGCTGGTAAAGATTGTCGAATTTCTGATTAAAATTTAAATCTTCGTAGAATAAATAGTAGTGATTTACGTGTAATTTTTAATAAGGTTTCTTTAAATATTCCTAACCGTAAAATAAAATTACATTATTAATTGGAAAAGAACAATCGCCAAAAAGTTAAGGCGTCCCAAGGTTACCAGGACAATGTGGATAATTTTTATCCAACTATTATCTCCGTGTAAAAATGATTACGACAAGTAAAACATTTTACTAGAATGTATAAAATTCGCAGCAGTACTTACGCCCTTTTGTCGAGAAGCTACGAATGTAAACGCTACAAGAGAAGCTTCGGAAAACAAAAGCTAATCGACAAAATAAAAAACATAAACAAGCAAAAGAACTGAATGATAAATTGGCCAATGGTAGAGATGTCGATCGCCGCTGCAAACAATGACGGGAAATGCGTAATATCGACAGCGGAGAGCATCGAAACTCGAAACAATAAATATCAATGGTCAGCGGCGCACGCGGAATCTCAATCAGCGGGCGTTATAAGAGCGTGCGCGCACATAACTCGTGAGGCAAATCTACAATTCGGCCGGATTCGCCTACGTATGCCCCATGCGTTGCAAGAAATTTAAAATAAACTAATGGTTCTTTGTTGCTACTTGCGCCGTAATCATTCAAATAGTGCTGTCAAATTTGTTCATTAAGGTATGCCATAATTAATATAAGAAAACATTTTTTTAATTATTTTCTGATGTGCTTACAGTAGTGTAGCAAATTTTCTTCTTTTCCAAAGATCGTATCAGATCCTCTAGTTTATTATGAATTTTATTACAGCTACTGTGAGAAATTTATCATAAGCTTTAGAAAAATTATTTTTTTCTTTAACATTATATAGATTTTATTCAGCTCTAGACCATGATTTATTGAATCAATTCAATTGTCAGAGCAAAGTCGCAAAAAAATAATGGAAAGTCTGACTCTGTCCATTTGCAGTGATAAATCATCCTAAGTCTATCGATGTGTAGCGGTTTGGATTGTTTCTAGGCCAACCGCGTTTACTCGGGTGTCAAATCGCGAGGTAGCCGAAATGGAAAATGGCGCTTGCGCAATGAATTTTTCGACCAATTCATCTGTTGAGACATCTTGTCTAAGCTCTAGCGAGCAGCAAACTCGCTCCTTTGATGCACTCTTCTCTTTTCTTTTCAATGGCCGGACTTTGCCTTTTTCTCAAAAGAGTCTGCCGCTCTCGAGGAGTGATTTGCCATTTGAAAAATGACATTCCCACTTTTCTGCTCTCTTTGTGATATTGCTGCACGATTTTTTCTTACACACCGGGTTCCTTTGTTGCGGCCTCACCTCTTTTCTTCGACTGTAATTTTTTCCGCAACTTTGTATGAGGTCAGCGCTTAAATGGCGCCATAGCGATTGTTCAAATATACGGAGAGAATGATCCTATAAAAATTACCCTAAAAGTAGCTGTAAACATTACTAATTGGTTAGTAAAACTACGGCGCCCGAGCGGCGAGATTTTACTAAGCTAAGTTTGTAAATATTAATAAGAAGCAAAAATAGAAGCAAAAAATAGCACGAACAAATGACGATCGCCTGCTACCGAAGCGCGTTTTGAGTAATTTTTACTAGCCGGTTAGTAAAAATATTGTCGAATTTTTCATTAAAATTTAAATTTTCGTAGATGATAAGAAACATTTTCGTGTAATTTTCAATAAGGTTTCTACAAATATTACTAAACACATAATTTAAAAATGACTTAAAATTTAATAAAAATCGCCAGAAAATGAAGGCCAACATTACCGTGGAAGTGTATGGGTAATTTTTAACCAACTATTTTCTCCGTGTATTAAAGCCACACGCGAGGAAAAGGGAATCTGTTGAAGTAGATACGAAAGGAACGCAGGAACGCATCTTGTTATCTAAAAACAGTAGCGTTAAATTAAGCAAAGGAAGCTGAAGATATAAGATTAAGGGAATTAGGGTTTGGCGCAAGGAAGCACTTTTAACGTACGTGGCAGATTTTTCGCATACCCCTTCGTTTCTCCTCGCCTGCAAACCGCCGTCGGGAAGACTGCAGCTTCAGTGCGCTTGACCCGTGCTAACTGCCTAAATCATCGTGCCTGGAATTCGAAGCAGTCCGATGGGCCGCCCAAGGGACTGCAAGTAGCTCGAGGGTAATTAGTCCGTCTGTCCGTTTTTTTTTTAAACGCTATAACTGACACACGCAATTATTTCATCTTATTGATCACTATACTTGTTAAAAGCATAATTTAGTACCCGCCTATTATAGAGCGGAAGAAAATTTATTATTGTTTTTTAAATTTAATATAGAATAGATGTTTATGGCAAAATACAGTATTTACAAATAATATAAAACCAAATAAATTTTATTACAAAACAGTTTTTAGAACAGTCAGAGAACATCACAGTCATTTAAAATTTACAGTAAATAATTAATTCTGAAAGGTAAGTCATAATACTAGGAATAGATAAAACATACTATTCGCAATAAATAAACAAAAACAATACATTCACGCTAATAAGTTACATTCACTCCTACAAATAAATATATATGGGATGACACTATAATAAGTAAACAGCTAAATAAATAAATAAATAGCTGATGCACTATTTGGTAGTCCCATTACAGGAATGAATTAATTGAGATCTATAAAGAAGTGCTTTTTCAAAACTTATAGCAAATTAAACCTGCAGAGTGTACTAATAATGCGCACACTCGAAAAGAAAAATCTAACTTTTATAGTAAGAATCGGGGTACTAGTACAGTTTATCACCAGCGTTACTTTATTAGTATGAAAACTCATGCAAATAATCATAGATTTTGAGCTTTTAAAGTAGACTGTCTTTTCATAGTAAAAAAGTAAACAGTCTATAAGATGATTCTATAAGCAACATCGGAAAAGAGTGTGAACGACGTGGAACAGTTGACGGTTGACGTTTTTTCAAGAGCCGCAACTCGAACATGGTGAAGCCTTAGAGCTTTGTAGTAAGCGAATATAGTATAAAGCTATGGAAGCTTTAGAACGGGAGGAGGAAAGCGTGTATACTACAGTTTTATAGCATTTCTGCTCCTGGCGGACCATACACATACTTTATTTATATGTGAATAAATTATATTTACATGTACTCCTTTCTATGATACTATATAATATAATTTATATCTTAGAATACTGTACTAAACACTTTGAAAGTATGTATAAAAACTTTAGAAGTATGAAACTATACTATAATAGTATATAAGGAACTTTTGCTAAATGACAATCGTATGGATTCTAGTAAAATACGTAGATTTTTCTTTCCGAGCATGTACGGATAAAGAGATCCAAAACTGTGCACTTTTGACTTGAAGAGATTTTCTACTAATCAACAATAAAAATGTAATAAAAGTTATTCCCCTAGTAAAACTGTTGAAAAATGACAATTGTTTCGATTGTTGTAGACCTGTACGTACTAGTAAATCATTTCACAAAGCTTATAAAAAGTTAATCATAATAGATATAAAGTGGAAAAGAAATAGTGTAAAGGAATAAAAAACATTGAAATGAAATCACGGTCAATTTGAAATGATTTGGAATGACGATGTGTTATCTCGCTGCTGCGGAAACGGGGGAATACGCGGGAAATATGCGGAGAATACGCGGAGAATACGCGGAGAATACGCGGAGAATACGCGGAGAATACGCGGAGAATACGCGGAGAATACGCGGGGAATGCAAATCGAGCGGGGGAGAGCTCGCGTGCTCTCAAAGAAAGGCGAAGATAGTTTGGCGAGTCGGAGGCTGTACGGTAGCGCGCTTTCAATTCAGATTGCGCGCCGCTCGATTGTTTTTCCCGCGAGCGATGCGCGGCTCCCAATTTATGCGATCCCTCCTTCGCCTTACCTCCCCCCGCGCGCCACGAGTATTTATAACCGTGGGCTCCTTTGTGTGTTAATTTGTATGTGCGCGCTCGCGAGCGCGCATCGAGCAATAGAGGAAATTCAGGAGTTGGACCCTCGCGACCACTTTTAATTCTAGTCGCCTTGTCCCGCGTCTTACTCTTTCTTCCTCTCCCTCTCTCTTTCTCTTCCCTCGTTTCTCTCGTCATGTCATTCCGAACGGGATCGGAACTGGTTTGTCGCCAGCGAAAAATTCAACAAAGTATAACGAACTTCGTTTCGCAGTTTTACATGTTGTACATACACTGCACTTTTTTTAACCGTAGAAAACTTTTTTCAGTACATGACATTGCTACATTCTTTTATGTCTGCGATTTCATTATTCTTTACATTTCTATTTTTTTTAATGTATTGATTTTCTTTGAAATCCCGTTAGCCAAACTCCTAGAGTTATACCTGTAAATAGCGATTAGAAAAACGTCCTCCAAATTGTGTATCAAGACCGCTAAGATTAGGATACCCATGTCATATTTCGGAATGTGGAAAAACACAAATATTAACATATATCAAATACATTTGAAAAAGCTTTTTTTATTATTTTTATTTATACTTTTCGTCTTTTTTGTTGCAGCGTTAAAAGTGAAGTTGTTGACGAGGCGACCGTATAACCAACTCGTCGCCCAAGGAATTGCACCTCGTAAGTATTTTTCTTCATTTTTCTAAATTATCAAATGGTTATAAATTAGTAGCTTAAACCGATAAAGTTACCTCGGTCACGAACAGTGAAATCGAATAATAAAAAACAATGAAATGAAATAATAAAATAAAGAATTAAATGTGGAATAACTATATAGCTATACTTAGAATAACTATAAATGCAATTAAAGGTAGAATTGTAGTGTGCATTGTGTTGCGTTACTTAAACTACTAGTTTTCGTTAACCTTCTTTCTAAATTTCATATTAGTCTAACGTAGATAGATAGACTTTTACGTAATATTTTTCTACGATAAATAAATAGAGCGTGTTGAAATGTTATAATAAAATAACAAAGATCACGATATTCTATTGAAGTTAAGGCGCTAAGCACCCAGAAGAGTTTAGCGAGAAATTGATATTTTTCACTTTCATTGGTCTCTTATAATAATTAGCAAATGCTGGTAGCTAGGAAAAAGATTTTTATCATTTGAGTGGAATGTTTTTCGGGGGCTCGAAAGCAACTGTCAGCACGGTAACCGCGATCGATGAAGCTGATCTTAAATTAAAAGGACAAAGAGGGGTGCAAAAAGTGGCAGAAAGCCAGTTATTGCATCGTATTATAGACCGGTGCTCGACAGTCGGCGATGTGCCCCGGCCGTTCGATTCGGGGCGTTTCGTGGGCAAAAAGTCGCTACGTAGATCGGTAATTGACGAGCGATTAACGGCCACACGTGTCCACGCGCACGCGCGCAATTGACCGTATCGACCATATGCATGTATACGTGCGCGGCGTTCCTTCGTTTACTCTCGCGCGTCCTTCTCCCTGGCCCCTCGATTGCCTCGATGAGCCATCGGCGATAATCGCGGGGATAATTAGCCGGTAAGTGGATTAATCAAGAGGGGACTCGGTGTGTCCGCGACGAAAAAAAAGGCGAGTTGGTACCGCGACCGAGGCGGAAATTTTTCTATGATTACCCTCATCTTTAAGTGTCCTTCCCTCGAATTGTTCTAAACGCTGCCAATCAGCCGTTACGTAATTGCGACAAATGCGTACGCGATGCACGCGTGTTCAAGCACTTTGCTACAAAAAAGGGACGTCAAACATTTTACTTATCCAGCGCGCTCCCATTTTTCCGAATGCTCCAAAGCGCGTGCCGCTTCTTTTCCAATAATCATTCATATTGCCGCTTGTTTTCCGCCTGACTTTCGCTTCGGCTTCTTTTCGTCATTAGTGAAAAGAGCTCTACCGAAGAAAGTCTAATTGGTAACGGATGCTTCGAATAGCGAGAGGACCTAATGGTTAAGATGTAAGCTCACTTTTTTCCTTTTCTTCTTGGCGATTCGTCGAAGAATTAGATCGAAAATAGTATTCGTCGCTTGTAAGACGTTTCAGCTTCAAAATCTATTTTCTTTTTGTTAGATATCATAATTATATACGCGACCATTTTTGTAACAAATAGTTTGAATTTGTTGCATCCAGTCATATTAAAATACCAAATTTTGCTCATTAGTCGATTGTTAATTTTCAAGTCATCTATTGATTCTGACTTTACAATGAGCTATTTATTTTTGGAGCTTTTTACCATAATATTTGCGGTTTTAGCCTGTCTTTTCATTTAACAGGTACAAAAGGTTCTATTTTCAAAGACATATAGGATTGTGTTGATTTTGTAAAAGGTTCGCGTTAGAAATGAAAATCAATGGATTTTGAAAGCAAATTGAATTTTGACAGATCCGAAAACGCCGCAAGCTTTCCATGAGCAGGCGAAACAGTTGGAGCGACGTAAGACCGGAGACCTGCTGAAGGCGAAGATTCAGCAGAGGCCTGCTCGGGAGGTGTTGGTGCAGCAGCACATTCTCGAGGACGTGGGCCATGTTGACCCGAGCTTGGCCGAGCGTCAGCGGATGCTGAAAAAGGCGCGACTAGCTGATCAACTGAACGATCAACTAAGCCACAGGCCGGGTCCTCTCGAGCTTATACAGAAAAATATTCTTCACACAGAGGAGCCGATTGAAAGGGCAGTCAAAGGTAAGAGTCTAATTCTGTTTTTCTTACTATCAGTAAATTCGTCAAATCTATTCGATGCTGATGAATCGTGTCTTTCCTCGTACAGAGGGTCACATTCCCTTCAAGGCAACATGCGAGGGCCAAGTGACGAAGCCTCAGCACCCGGACCACTACATTACCTTCGAGGACGACTCGCAGAGCTCGGAAGGCGTACCCTCGCCACCGCAAGAGGGCTCGAGTCCGTCCAGCTCGTCGTCGACGACGCCGGCGGCGGTCCCAGTTACCTCGGGCACGACCGACGTTCTCGAGGCAGCCGCTGCGTCGGCGGGCATCGTCACCGTGTCCCTCAACATTCAGCAGACCACCGAAGGCGCCGTCGTCGTTACCTCGACCTCGC
Organism: Sycophila sp. Sp_5; assembly: GCA_018906775.1. Lineage (NCBI taxonomy): Eukaryota > Metazoa > Arthropoda > Insecta > Hymenoptera > Eurytomidae > Sycophila > Sycophila sp. Sp_5. The sequence continues at coordinate 936,138 of JACCID010000061.1, forward strand.
CAGTTTTTCAAAATTCAAGCGCACAGTCCGCCGGGACCGAGACTCCCGTCGTCCAGACTTTCGCCGAGCTGTGCAATTCGGTCGCGACCGGACAGGATATACAGAGCCAGAATCAGCACGTCACGGCACAGGTAGCCGACAGTCCGCTGCTCATCTCGATTGTACGCTAATTTTCTTTTTCTAACCGCACAGACAGACAGAATACACACAGGAGCAAACGAATTTATATAAAACTATTGATGTTTATTCCTTAACTTTCCATTTTTATTCATTTTAATTTTATTTCTAATATTTTTATCAACTAACTCATTTAGTCTGAAAAGGAGAAGCCGTCAATTGTTGCTCGTAATAGAATAATTCTTCCATTGCAAAAAAAAAATATTTTTCAAAGTATGCGCCGAATCGATGAAGCGTGGATCGTCGTGACCTCCTCTTGTTAGCCCGAGCTTCATTTAATCAATCAACATTTATTACTAAAATAATAAATTCCGTCACTTAAAATAGTATTTTGATCTTTTACGCTTTTTATTTTGTTTTGTGGAATTGGTTAAACGATTCGATTAAGCGTATAACACACTCACGTACTGAAACACTAAACGTTGTAAGAAAAAGAAGAGACACGGAAGTGTAAAACGTTTTGAATGTCGCAGGCGAGTCCAGGCAGCTGCATGTCTTCTACAACGACACTACTGCCACTGGCTCCAGCCCCGAGTCCCATGTCGTTGGGCTCAACAACGTCCAGTCTAAGTCCTCTGTCAAATATTTCGATAGCGTCGCCTCCCGCACCTCCGACTGCCATTACCCCAAGACCCCAGCCAAGCCCCGTCGCCGCAGCGACCGCTAATCAGCAGAGGAGCGCCGCACCCGGCAAGGACAAGAATCGCAAGAAGTGCAAGACTAAGAGTCAGCCAAAGCAGAGGCAAATAAAGTTCCACGAGTACAAGGTCAGTTTCTATATACAGTTTATCATTTACATTATTCTCGCCTTTCTCGCCTCCTTCCAAATAGCAATATATAAGTATCAGCCCTTATACAACTTTGATAGTCCTCTAAATTTAAAAACCGTCATATATTTCAGAAAGAAATCTTTAAGGTAAACCGGGGAAAGATGCCAGCACATTGTATCTAGTTTGTTTATAAACATATTTCTCTGTCATAATAGTATTATCAAATTTTCGCTTTAACATTCATTTCGTTTTAAGACCGTTATTCGAATGATGTGGTTTGATCTATATTTTTCTATGTCTTTGATCGTCACTTCACAGAACAGTTTTTATCTATCCATAAAATTTCATATGTTTATAATAGCTAGTGACCTCAAGTTTGCATTGGAGTAATGCAAAAAAATAAAGCTTGTTCACATTGTTCAACAATTGTTTCACATTTCCGAGACTGCAATACCCGGACATCCTTTTTTAAGAGTGAAGGATTGTAATCGATTTTGCAGTTTATTTATTTAAATAAATAATCAAAACATCTTTTATATAGATAATTTGTAGCAGAAATGTAAAAGCACTGTTTAAATATATAAAGTATAAAAGACTTTTATCGCGCTCTCTTTTAATTTATCTGAAATTGCTCAGCCAAGTGATATAAAATGATACAACTTCATAACAGTTAAATTCGTCGTTAAATTGTAAATGTTGGTAAAATCAGCACTCACTTCGGCAGGCAGTGAAGCGCAGTACTGTAATTGAAGATGGTAGGATACCTCAAGGCTAATAAAGATATAAAAAGGGCAAGCGGTAATTAAGAAAAATCTCGGTGAAATGTATCAAACTTCTGGGTAGAAAAAAATAAAAATCGAGTACAGTTAAGTCCAGTACATGATGAAAAAAAATGAGCGAAGCGAGCTGGGGCCGATCATTAAAGGCGGTCCCGACGAGGAGGCGAAAAAGCCCACCGGCCGGGCGCACGTAACGTCGAACTTCCGGAATCCTCGGGCACACGTCGGCAGGCCCTAAAAGCTGAGGCACGGCGCGAACTTTTTGCCCGCTCGCTCTCGCGCGCACCGTTCAATTACACCGCGCGACGCGCTCTTACACACACTCGGGCGCAAAAAGGACCGCGACAGTCTCTGCGGTCCCCCGTACCTTCCCGCCAGATAATTCTCCTTCTTTTTTGCCTCTCTTTGCATCACGTACACGCGAGCGGATTATTCCCCCCGCCACCGATATCTTTTATGCCCGTCTCTATATCTCTCTAATTCTCTCTGTCTCCTCATTTTACGAGTCCGATCCTTTATCTTTATGCGCCATCCTCTCGTGGTCCTATCTTTGCCTCTATCGCATTAGTTTACGGCCGCGACTTCTTTTTCCTCGTCGACTTTTTATCGCGAAGGTGCTCAAATTTTCCTAGCGCCAACCTCGTCGACGCGCTTAACTGGAAATGAATTATTGCTCTGTAAACTGAATTAAAATTTTTTCCCCACCACGATGAGATAGGCCCGCAATTTTAAACGGCGAGTGCGTATAAATTGCGACACCTGGATGACTTGTTCATGTTAAAATCTATGTAGCGTTGAAAATTATCCCTTGTTCGCTCGATACGCAGGAGTCGCGGAACTTCCTTTCTTACTCGCGGGTGCAAGTCCCGCGATTGCCACCGGCCAGTGCACCACTTGGGAATGGCTCCACGTTGTTAGGCCTGAGTAATTCGAGTGCTAGTTGTACTTAAGAGTGCCCGAGCAGAGGCGAATTTGGCTCGTGTTCTCTTTTCTTACTCGATAACTCGGCCTTGCCTTCTCCGAGAGCATTCCTGTGCACTCGAAAAATTATCTAAAGATTTCTTAAAGATTATTGAAGCTTTTAACAGATCTTCATAGATTTCTTAGTGAAATTTCCTTGCCTTTACGCACTGAGACAAAAAAGACCTTGTTATAAAGAATTTTTTAAAAAGTTACGAAACTACTCTCTACATGGAGAGAAATATTATAGTAATAATTACTATGTTCTGTAGGAACAGTGAGATATACTCAACTGAAAATTATTACTATAAAAAATACTAAAAATTCCTATATACATAGCAATTTCTACTATCTAATTTAGTAAGTGATTTCTTTACATTAGATTCTTGTAATTTTTCTCAAAGGCCTCAAACATTAAAAAGTATATTTCGAATTTTTACTAGACTGTATATTATTTAAGGTGTCAAATTATTTTAAGTTTAGATTTTGCGGAAATTTATGTATTAAATTTTTCTATTAGATATATTCTTATAGTAAAAATCAAAGACAAACATTGTATGCACGTGATTTTATCCCCTTCTAATTGAAAAAAATGTGCTTTTTGTGTGCAGGGTCCGCAAAGCGCCCACAAAACGGCTTCCTCGTCATCGACTTCTGCCTTAGTACCAACTCAGCAAAGCGAAACCCAATACGATATTCTTCTGCAACAGCAACAAATGTACCTTCAGTTTCAAGTCGAGTTGAAGAACAAGGTAAGGATCTAATGATCGCAATTGCTAAATTTATTCTTTACTTTCTCGATTACTTCAACTCAGGATGAAGAAAAACTCAAATTTAAAAACTATAGAAAACGTGTGGCCAAGTCTAAAAAAAAATAAATATTGAGAAAATCAATATAATACTATCTGTTTACAAGATCTAACCAAGTGTCACACACCTAATTTTAAATAAATTACCTAGCGCAAAATAACTCTTTTTCATAGTATTTTTAATAATAAAATTGCATAAAAATGCGCTTATGATAGTTTTCGTTTTGTTAGATAGTATCTTGTAAATAGAGCTTTTGATTATTTAACCCGTATTACAGTTTTTGCAAAAAAAAACTTCTTCGATATAAAATTTATTCGGAACATCATTATAAATTGATTCGTCTTTATTTTATTCATAATATTGATAATTTGTGTTAAATATATATTTTTTATGTATTTTAACAGAGAAACGGACTGATTCACCAACAAAGAATGGTTAGTCTTATTTTTATAACATTCAAATTTTATTAAACTTTCTTCTTACTTTTATGCTCTAAAAATGATAATGCAAATAATAAGACTTTTTACAAATCTATGTGGGAATTCAGGTTTTTTATTCTTACTAATCATTTCTTTAATTTACATTTATATACTAATATTAATGCTTATATAGAATAAAAGTATTTATTATTTTGTTTATGTTAATTACTAAACAACATAATTATTCTTAACGTTAATTCTTCCACCATGAACATATAATTTTATTTCTTCTTCCAAGATCTATGTAATAGTTATAACACCATTAGAAACTATTCTATAATAGTAGAGATATATTTAGTAGACTAATTTAAAAAAAAAACTTTTCTGCTAATAAAACAATAATTATGTAAATAATTATTACTACATAAATGCAGATATAACAAAGAAACATTTGGCTACGTAAAAAAAAATTGTGCAAAGAAATCTGAATTTCCAAATAGCTTCGAATAGCAAAATCAATTATGCTTAGGGCTACTGGAAAAGCTTCAGCAAGTTTTACTTTAAATTATTCAAAGAATAAAGACAAATCTAACACTGATGGTGTCAGTTCTCATTTCTTCTTAAGCGCAAGGGTCTTTTAAGGGTTCAATGCCAACTTGTGAACTTAAAAAGTCAATTTATAAAATATTACTCTCCGACATGAAATTGTACTGAAGTTTGAATGACGTTTTTGGATTTAATTTGAAATGAACCCTTAAATACAGTATAGTCAATCTCTTCTTATTAACCCATTAGTGACGGCGCAGACATTTTTGTTACTCGATATTTCCGGGCCGCTTAAAAAAATCAAAATATGTTTTCATAGGTAATTTTGGCTAATCTATCCTAAGGTTAGTTTGACCCTAAGAAAGAAGCATCAACACTTTTAAAAGGGTAGTCTTGAATATTTTAATTATTTGTAGACTGTATTTCTTGCTGCAAACGCGATAATCTTTATGGATACAATTGTGAATATTTTGATGCTAGCTACTCGAAAAACTATGTAAATATTTTTAAAGTGGTGGAAAATAGGGGTTGAGGATGTTCGGGGTTTTTGAGGATGCTCAATTCATTTCTGCAGTCTGGTTTCAGATTGCACCCTTCTATAAGGGGTTGCGGATAAAGGTTGAGGGTAGAATTTCATGAAATGTTGAAAAAAATCCATTTTTTGTCGGATATGTAAATGATAGTTTTTATAAAAAAAGTGAAATATCGAATGTGGAAAAATATCCGCGTCGGCACTAATGGATTAAACAATTAAGGAGTGTTTAAGTGAAAATAGTCAGGGCCGTCTGCGAACGTTGGCGCTTCCTTGCGCTTGTCGGCGTTTAATTTGGGGTCGCATGGAGCTTAGTTTACATGATGCGCCAGAGTCGCGTGTTCAACGAAGCGTTCATTGAGAATTTGGTGTGTCCGTACAGTATCCGCAGCTGATCTTGCCCGCGGGCCAAAAACCTCTCGCACTGACGAGCAGTAGCGCAGCTAGTGACAGCGGCGTTAGTGTAAGCGCACCCAGTCCTGCATCTTCCAACACATCGAGCAATCCATCGGAGCAACCGCCACTCAGGCCTCTCGGAAAACTGGAGGACATGAAAGGTCAATATTTTATTCAAATACAAGGAAATAAGTTTTCAATAAAGAGTAAGCTACTATGGTCCCGCTATATTCGATTTACTTTTTAAAGAGCACACATCACTGTAAACTCTAAAGAGTAAAATTGGGACAAAATTTTATTTAAATTTTATTCTAATTTTACATAAGAGGTTTATTGTGCATAAATATGAATTTACTGGTTTCACTGTTTCATTAATCGCAATAAACTCTCAAATGTTTTATTCATTCTTTTGTGTAAAAAAAATAAAATAAGAAATTGTTAATATTTCAGTGAGTGACTTGAAAGTAGAACTGAAACGGCGCAATTTACCAGTGTCGGGCTCGAAACCCCAGTTGATAGAGCGTCTAAAGCCATTCACGGAAGCGTCCAGTAACAACGTGACATCGAGCTCGAATGGCCAACACGTCAATCAAATGGGTCACATACTCATGGATACCGCAGGACCTATGTCAAATGATAATTCAAGCTCTCAGAAGGGATCCAATTCAGTCAAAGATGAGCCAATTACAAGTCCAAGGATCGATTCGCCTCACGGTAGCGAACAAGAAGACCCTTCCAGTCCGCCAGGTAATTTTACCATTTCAAACATTTTATATTTCATTTTCAAGTAACTTTCAATTTACTCTATACATTTTTGCAATTACCTATTAAACTTTTTTCTACATGTTACGGAGCGTAACGAGAAAATGCCTTAAAAATATATAAATTTGAATTACTCAGTTTTTACAGATCCAAAAAGATACATTCCAGACTCATTGTATCCATAGATATATCACATTTTAATCCTTTGAGTAACCTGGAAACCCAGAAACTCACTGCTTTTTAGTGGGATCTGTTTGGAAATATTTTAATAATAATGGCTAAAAATTCTGTCTTATGAAGAACATTAAAAAATCTATTGAGATTCTAGATTTAAAATTTGACGCGGCCAAATATGTGGTTACAGTAGATTATGATAAATTAAATATATTTTCGATAAATGAGTAATTCAATTTTATTTTGAAGCCTTTTTTAAAAAGTATAGGAATTCTTATTAAAATTGAAAGAAATGATGAGAATGATTGTAACTAAAATGAAATAATGGAAAGTCATTAGATGAGAAATGAAATTCTAATGAAATTCTTTGTAGGGGACAACATAATGACGGAATACTACCGCAAGAAAATTGAAGAGCTGCAAAACGAGATCTGCAAAATCAAGCAGCAGCAAATTCAACAGTTCCAGAATCAACCGGTTCGCACTGAGAAGCTCGTCCTTCAGCAGCATCTGCAGAACAAAAGACAGCAACAGCAGCTGACGCGCAACCTTCAATTGCTGCAACAGTTGCAGCAGCAGCAAAATCAGCAGCAGGCCCAGCAGCAGGCTCAGCAGCAGGCTCAGCAGCTCGCGTTCCAGCAGCTTAACGCTAAAGCGAGTTTGGCCGCGTTCTTGCAAGCACAGCCAAACAACGCCACAATTCTCGACTCGGCCACTCTCACGGCCATCAACAACAAAAAGAATCAGCACAAGAGCAACGGAACGACCACCGTCCAAGTACCCACTGCGATCCTGGTGAATCTCGCAAAACCAGCCAAAATCAACGGCTCGCTTCTTAGCGCTCTCGTTGCTCAGGCCCAGAGCCAACAGATTGTTGCTAATTCCGACGAGGCGAAACCGCCGCCTCCTCAGTATGACGAGGCTGCTAAACTCTTAAAGGTACGTTATACAGGGCTAAAAGAATTATATCCTCTCGTCCTGGCTTATGTACTAACAAAAGCTACCCCATTCGGGTATGATTAATCCATCGAGCTTCTTCATTCTGCCTCACGTGTCTCATAGATTTACTTTTGCACGGTCAACATCGCTACTCCCGTTAATGTTAAACTGTTACGATGTATAATAATTTAGCAATAATTAATACACATTAAATAATAAATAAATGTTCCTTAGGTAAAGATTGAGCCATTGCAAAAGAGTCCGGTGAAGAGCCAAATGGTCGATGACGTTTTGGAGATCTTGATAAATAGCGGGGAGTTGCCACCGAGCGCAGCCCAAGATCCGGTGACTCCTACGACGCCAAATCGTCAGATGCAGCAGAACCTGGTGCTGAGTGCGGTAGCTGACAGTCCGACCCAGTCGTTGGTTTTCACCGCAGCTCACAGTCCTATGGATGTCACCCAGAGTGATTGCGGCAGTCCAGCTCCGCAGTCCCAGCCTCCGCCTCCGCCTCCTCTGCCTTTGGCCACCTTCAGCGTTCAGCTGCCCACTGCTCTTCAACAGGAGCAACAGCAGCAACAGGATGACAAAATAACGACCTTCTCTGCAGAATTACTCACTTCCGAGGCTGATCTCGAAGCCGCGATGCTGCTTAGTCCACAGTCGGTGCAACAAGGCTCTCCTGATCCGCAGCCACCGCAAGAAGTCACTTCCTCTGACAGTGCTAACTTAGATCTCAAGGTATTTACAGATTTGACTCGAAAATTTTTTCTTGTCGAAAACCTTTTCTGTTTTATATGCTCTCTAAAAATTTGCTTGAATTTTAGGAGTTGGGCCTGGACTTGGACACCATGGACTTTGGACAGCTGGACTGCGACTTTGGTGTGAAAATGGAGACGCCCCAAGAATTCATGGATATCAGTGATATGCCTATGGACATGGACGAGCCGGATTGGCTCGAGTCTCTAATGCCTCAATCGCCTCCTTCCTCGGTCACAACGACGACGTGCGCTACGACACCGAGCCAGAGCCAACATACTACAATTTCCTCGCAGGCAAATGACATTTACGACCCACTGTTGGGCAACAGCCAGGATCCCTTCGATCTCTTCAATATCGAAGATCCAGACTTTAAGATGTCGTCCGACTTGACCCTGGTCTGGGACAACGGCCAGGTCGACTTTGCCACCTAGCTGGAGACTACTCAGCTGTGCATGGCTTGAGGCTTCACCTTGTGTACTTAAAAAAAACTTGACCACTATATATAAAGATGCAAGAGAACATTCGTGCATATTAAGTGCGTGCGCCCACTAACTGTGTGCACATATTAGTTAAGGACTCTTTTTTATGTGACAACAGGCATTGCGTTATTTTATGAACTCATATTCATGAGATTTTACTGTACCGTTACGCAAACTTTATGCCGATTTGACGAATCCTGTTATATATACCCAATTGCTTAAAAATACGTCAAGTGCATAGATTACTCCTGTGTAGTAATTGGAATGTATCTATTGTATTTTTATGTAAAATTTTAGTACAGCGTTCGCTTCGAATTAGCTTGCCACTTGGACGAGCGAGTCAAGTGGACGTATACAATTTGATGCATGATCAATGATGAAGCGTAGAAGCGTCAGCTGAACCCGTAGTTAAGCCAGTTAAGAAAATCAGCTATAAAAGTATCTCTCCAAAGAACCCTCCTCCTGAGAAACTGCAGGAAAAAGATGTAAGCTTTATTGTCAAAAGCCTGCTGTCGTGTGCCGCTTCAATTTTTAAGGCCGTAACGCGTATAACCCCTCAGATGAAAAACACAAAGTAAAAACGTTATCTTAACATAATATAGAATTTTAAACATTGGAGCTACGCATATTACTCTACATAATTAAGTGCAAGCGCAAGTATACATATAAAGCAAGAGCATATAATGTCGAAAATGTATGTATTCAATTACTTTCAAAAAGTAACGTAAACAAGATTTATATTTTTAGAAAAAAAAACAGTAAATAGTAATGATGGAAACAGATAAAAATTTATAAAAATAGTCATGTTCATGAGCGATTGTGAAATTTATTTTTTACTTCACCTACGTTCAAAATTGATATAAAAATTATTTGTTCCAGCGACATTCCAGCATTTTCTTTTATTAATAATAGAGTGTCACAAATTGAAAAGCAAAAAGAAAAATGTTTGGAAGTTGGTTGCAACGCTCGTAGAAAAGACTATACACAAGTTTATGATTATAAATAAATTAATCAGCAGTAATAATAATAATTTAATAGCTTGGGACTGTTCAAAACCAATTTTTTATGATCGTAAGAACGAATGAAAAAAAAACTAATGTGCTCTTGCGAAACATTAAAAACAATTTTCTTACGGTTCGTAGGAAAAGATGACTGCTTTTTCTAATGCTAATTTCTGAAAAACTTACGAAAAGGAAATGTTAGTAAGAAGCTGAAAATAAGTTTGAGTGTATAAAAATATAAAAAAAATGGGTAGATGCATTTTTTTCTACGAACTCGAAAAGCTTCATTTTCATCAGCAATATTTGAAACGACATAAAAAATGTATATAATCGAGAATAGTTTATTCTACGTTTAATTTTCTCTTGTTTCACAAAAAATTGTGAGTTTTCGCTGAAATATATAAGAAACAAGTGAAATCAGCCCGCAAAATAACGAAGGACAACATTCCAATCGACCGACGGACAATTCCTAAGTCTTGAAGAGCCACAGCACATACATTGCAAGCGTTCCTTTTTTCCAGCTTGTCTCTTTTGTTCATCTTCACAAAGGGTTCAAAATGCATTTAAAATCGAATATTTAAAGGCAAATTATTCAAAAATATATATATAATTTGTATATTTCTTTAAATCAATTCATTATCTAACGTATGGCTCGGACTTCCTTATCATTCATTGCATTTATGTATTTTCATCATCCTCTTTCGTTTGTAGATAAAAGCAGTAGTCCGTCTAGTAGGATAAATCAGAGAAAATAAAAAGAGAAGAACGCAAAAACTATTCTCGACTATTAAAAAACTGTTGATTTTAAATCCTTAGCATTTTAAGTAATCAGTCGTTTTTCTTACTTAATTTACTATCGTCTCATTTTAGCCCTGTATCGCGTCATTTTCACCTTGAGCTGCATCTAAATGTACAGAGAAAAAAGAAAGTTTGAGTATAATGTTAAAAAAATGAAGTTTCACAAATGGGATTGGAAAGTGAGTGACTATCATTATTTTAACAGCTCTTTTTGCCATGACAATAAACAGTTATTGTTCACTGTAATATATTGTAATATAATAAAACGTCGAAGATTAGATTTCAATGGCGATAATAGCAATGGAATCGTTTGTAGTTTAGCTCATGAAAATTAAAGGAATTTTTTGGATCAACAAGTACTAGCTTAGTAAAAAAAAAGAAAGAGATGCTGTATTGTTTGGCGCTCTAATGCTATTATTTACTTCATGAGTCAAAAATGCTGTTCATGAGATACAAAATCATGTGGATCATCGAATTTGTTTCGTGGGTCATGAATTTCTGCAGGATTGATTGATCTGTCAGGCTGTGCGAATCTGGTAGTCTGCCAACTCTTAGATGTTTCTGACCTTCTCCCGCTTTTGCACGCGCTTTCGTGAATTTTTAAAATTCATTCTCTCGAGGCTTTCTTCGATCATTTTTTGTGAGGAACTAATAATGTATATTTATATGTAAATGAGCCTACGCGAGTAAGAACAACGCGTGCAAAACTGGCGTTTTGTTGTGAACAACAATGTGAGGAGCGATGAAGAAAAATGTTAAAAAGTAAATGTATTTTCTAATTTTTATGACCAATGGGTAAGAAAGAGTACTTTCTGTTAAGCAATACAAAATTCATTATTAATTACTCGGTTAGGTTTAAGTAACGGTCGAGTATAATTATTAATATTATTATTATTATTAATATTATTATATCGCTAGAGAGAGTGTTATTTATTTTTATTTGTTGCGAATTGATCGATTGCCTTCCATTTGAGTAAATAAATAAATGCATCAATAAAAAACAAAATACTATACTTCATTCAGCTTTTTATTTCAAATATTTACCTTTAGACAAACGTCTTTAATGAAAATGTAACTCATTTTTTTTATATAAAAAAGCAAGTATAATTGTATTCAGAAAATAAATTCAAAATAATGTAATGGCCAGATCAAACGAACTTACGATGAAGCGAACTAACACATTTTGGCGGTGCAAGTTTATCAGCTCTGGAATTTGGTACTTCTTTATTTATTATTTATTTGGCTCACATTTATCTCAGAGGATAAAATATGCTAAAACTGCAAAAAAATTTATGTTTATCAATGAGAGAAATTTCTAATGAGAAGTAATCAGTTTTGCAGGCCTCGAGACCATTAAACTGGAAAAGCTCTGCAGCTTTGGTTTGAAATTAGGGTCAAGTAGACTACAAGCTGAGCAACAATTCTCCGAGGTTTGCATCAGGCTATTTTCCCCAGCAAAGAAACGATTGAGGTGGATAATAATAATAAAATAGCTGGTCCATTAGCTGGACAATGTTGCTTTCCGACTGGAGGGCAGAAAAGTAATACACATCACGGGACTAAAGTCGATTTTTCTTCCCGGAGAATTGCCAATCGCTCCGGCAATTCCTTTTTCCTCCATTGTCACATCATATACTATTTAACTTCGTATGACCTTTTCAGTTAATCCTGACATGAGTAAAATTATATCTTCGCTCGTGCGTAAAACTCAATCAAGGTTTAAAATCGTTTTCCCGTACATGTATTGAAATGTACTACTCTATAATACGCCATATGCAAACATACGACTTTGCGTATACGAAAATGCGTTCCTAAATTTTTCGACCAATTACATTCATGAATTACTTAAATACTTCAAAACAAAAACCATTAATTTTTTAAGATTCGAGCAAAACTGAGCGTGCTCAAGTTCCTTTCTTTACTATTTATTCCGGGTTCATTTTTGAGTTTAAAAATTTTGAATTTCAGCGCCATTCCGGAATTAATCAACGAACCAATCAAGTTCACATTTTCGATACTTCACAAAATTCGGTCATCACTTTTTTAAGAGAGGTCTAGATGGTGACAAGCGCGCGCGTTGTATATGTTACGTAGTGTATAAAATGTTATATGTTAGTTCGCTATATCTCTCTTTGTCTACAACTCCGTTTATACGGGCAAGAGGGAAGATACCTTGAGTACTAATATAAACCGTGAAATACTTGTATGATAAATTTAATTTCCTGTCGCCTTTCCGCCAGGCCTTACCCGATATAAGTAGTGCGCTTTGAGAAATGCTTTGGGACCATGGAACACTTTCAGGTCCGACTACCACTAAAGTAGCCACCAAAGATCAACGATTTCAGCAAAAACACTAGTTTCATATCTACATTTGAAAAAATTCAAATTTTAGAGAGAGAGCCTACTTTCTTTTAGAACAAACCTTTTTGTAAGGCACAAAATTGTTTATGGCGGTATTAAGATTGTCATTCAGAGCAGTTAAATCTCTTTCCAAGTTGGTTTGCGATAGAAGAGATACATTATGTATAAATTTACCAAAATTTAAATAAAGAGTTATTGAAAAATTATAAAAATTTAGACTGCAATATGAATTAAAAATTGCACTTTCTATTGTTCTATCTATTGCAATTTTTTAGCCATTTGGAGAATCTGCGGGCAAAATAGATGCCATATTTGGATCGAGCAAGTCAAAATACAAAAAAAATACTCTTACAGTTGGTCAAAAAATCTTTTATTCAGCTTTATTCATTTTTTGTCACTTCCTACCTTACCGACCTTTTAGTTTATCCATTTTTTATTATTAATTATTTATTAATAATTTATTATTAATAATTATTTATTAATATTTTATTATTAATTATTATCGTAAAGAGCGAGCCCATGAGCGCGGAGGTAATGGACGGAATAGTCCATGCCCTGTTCCCCACACATCCCAAACGATGGAATGAGCCCCTGGCTCTTGAGGGCTCCGAGTCACCGCCCTTCACACGGGCGGAACTAGAACGCGCAGCACGATCCCTTAAGAACAACAAGGTGCCAGGGCCTAACAGACTTCCAGTGGAAATACTGAAAGCGTGACAAAGTACTATCTTGACCTCTTGCTCAGCATCTACAACTCGTGCTTTCAAGCGGGAATATTTTATTCCCGCTGGAAGGAGGCGAGACTTGTCCTGATAAGCAACGGCAAGGGACTATTTAATGCTCCGTCGGCGTATAGGCCCCTATGCATGCTGGACACTGCCGGAAAGCTCCTGGAGAAGCTTCTAAGATCCCGCCTGCAGCCGGCGATACTGGCAGCTGGCGATCTCTCTGAGAGGCAGTACAGCTTCAGCAGAGGGAGATCTACCATCAACGCCATCCAGGAGGTAGTGGAGGCGGCCAGGTCTACGGAGCGGAGAAATATTTTCTCCCGACCCGACTGTCTCCTGGTGACACTCGATGTCAAAAACCCCTTCAACACGGTAAGGTGGATAGACGTGCTGGCTTCACTGGAGAGGGACTTCGTAGTACCTGGCTATCTAATTCGGATCATTAGGGACTGTCTGAAGGACTGATTCATAACGTACGACACGACGGAGGGCTCCACGCGGAAGGAGCTAACGTCTGCTGCGGCCCAAAGCTCCGTCTTAGGATCCGATCTATGGAACGCTTCCTACGATGGGATCTTTCGACTGGAAATGCCGGAAGGCTGCTTGCTGGTCGGGTATGCGGATGACGCGGCGGTTATTATTATTGCTCGCAATATGACGGTGCCGCAAACACAACTCGATCAGACCATGCGTCGAATTCGCTATTGGATGAGCCATCATGGGCTGGAACTAGCTCAGGCCAAAATCGAGATCGTGCTCCTCACGAAGAAGCGCATCCCCAGAGTGTAGCAGCTAAGTATAGGTGAAGTGTCGGAACAGACCAAAGCATGCGTGAAGTATCTAGGGGTGATGCTAGATACGAAGCTCACCTTTGGAAAACGTATTCGGAGGTCGGCGGAAAAGGCGGCTGTGGTGGTGGCTTCCCTTTACAGGGTTATGACCAACGTGCGTAGACCACGACCATGCATCAGGCGGCTGCTACTACGCGCTGCTGAGTCCGTCATGCTTTACGGTGCTAAAGTTTGGGCCGACGTGCTGCGGTACGATATGCACCGTAAGCGCATGGCGGCGGTATAAAGGAGATGTGCCCTTCGTGTAGCAAGCTCGTATCGCACGGTCTCGGAGGCGGCTTCACTAGTGGTCGCTGGGTTAATACCTGTCGAACTCCGCTCCTGGCCCCAGGAGCGGAAGATCGTTCACCAAATAAAGGGAATACTCGGACAAGCCGAAGCAAAGAAGCGGGCTAGGAAGCAATAAGTCAGGTGGCCCCATGGACCGGCCGACAACATGGGGAGATGAGTTATTACCTCACCCAAATGTTGACCGATCATCGGTACTTCCGCGCGTACCTGCATAGGGTGAGCAAAGCCGCGGACCCCAGTTGCTTATATTGCAGGTCCGCAAAAGACGATGCCCATCACACTTTCTTCGTGTGTGTGCGATGGATGTCGGAGATGGCAGAACTGGGGGGCGAAGCCGGAGGGGCCACACCTGAAGGCATCGTCCCCCTGTTGCTCTCTTCTGAGGAAAACTGGGGGAGGGTCGCCAACTTCGTGGAGGGCATACTTTGTCGGAAGAAGGCGGACCTCCCCTAATGAGTAGAGGGTAACTGCTCCGGCGAGGGCTCCGTGGCAAACAACCTGGTCCCCTCCCCGAAGTAATGCCTAACGGCTGTTTTCGGGAATGGGGTTTCCAAGCCAGGAATGAGGTCTCCTCGACGCACTCCCGCCTACTCTGACCTGTAGATAGCTGCGCGGAGCAGCAGGCGGGCATGCGTCAAGGGGCGCAAGGTTTTAATGGGTAGGCCAGCACCTTCTGTGCTGGAGAGTCCCACAAACCAGGGGAACAGTCCCCTGAGATCTCATTCAAGAGATTTCCTCTCTCCTATAAAAAAAAATTGTAAATTAATTTTTCGAAAGAAATTAACCAAAAAAATGGTTTTAATACTGAAAATCGATCCCCGATTTCTCGGGCAGTAGGCAGATACCTTACCGTTGAGCCACGAAGGGCTCGATGAGCCCATGCTTAATTTTGACTTAAATGCTATCGCAACTATCAGGCTCGTTTATTAAAACTAAAGTCTGAAGTTTATTACTTGTACACAAAAATTTACTAAGTTTCCGTCTTGATCAACTATAAGTAATTGTAAATGTTCTATGTTCTTCACGACGATCGGAAGGTAAATGACTTGCGATGGAACTTCGATTATCTTATATCCTGGCGACACTGCTGGGAAGAATTCGTGTATAGTGTTAACTAGTTCACCGTTTATATAGGCGCCGTAGGTGATGTTACACTCGACTTGCAATGCGTTTACTTTTAAAATAGTCAGAAGTTAATCAGAGTCGTAATTAGTGTAAGGAGAAAGAAGTCGTTTCGTAAAGCCTAATAATCATCCGATGGAATCTTCTGGTCGGAAATCTATTGACTCACTACACTAAATAGTACAGCGGAGAGTATTACTATTTGGTTTGATAACCAACGATATTCGTTTATTTGCAAGCAAGCTCTTCAAATAGCGCTCAATATCCTGTACTTCCCAGCTTCCTGTTGGTAAAGTGATTACTTGTTGTCCAACGTAAAACTTCTTGTTACCAATGTCAATATTGGGTATTGAATTGAATGTTAAAAATTCTACAAGACCTAGTTTTCATGCAGTGATAATTCAATCGGAGGAAAATATTGAGTTTCCAGAACGCTAGATGTACAGGTAATTTTCAGAGTTAATGATTCACCCATGATAGTTAGAATAAGAATGACTAAATTACTCAGATTTACTTCCATTTATAGAGTCTAAGATTCTTGTATAAGAATTTTAAGCAGAGATGACCGCAGTTGAAAGTATCATAATCTTGATATCTCTCGCAATTGTATTTGACTTCGCTAACCTTCAAGTATACAGGGTGTTCGAAATGTTCCGGACCCCCCACTTATAACATAAAGTAAGCATTTTGGAAAAAAATGTTAAATACAATAGTTGTTAAGTTTTGAAGGTTGAACTAAATGATGACCTTGGATTTGTTATTGGTTATCATTTTCAAGGTCATTTAAAGGTCATCTTCAGTTTTTTAAATAGGGACCCCTATTTTTTATTTCAGATTCTGAAAGAGCACAAAATTTTACATCTGGATATGTATCCACGTTATGGCTCAAAATGACCTACAGAGGACATTTAGTGGTTAAATGATTATTTAGTAGCAGAAAGCCAAGAAATCCCGATTATTAAGAACTTTGGGTGTATTTGACGAAAAGAAAAAAAAAAATTCGTACTTTAATACTAAAGTACATAATTTGATTTTCTAGGACGAACTTTATGGTCACTTTAAAATTGGCCTTCATTTTTAAGGTCATTTGAAAGCTATCTTCAGCTTATTAAAAAGGGACTCATTTTGTATTCCGGATTCTGGAGGAGCATTAAATTTTAGGTCTGGAGATATGTACAATATCCACGTCATGGCTCGAAATGATCTACATAGGACACTTGGGGGTTATTAATTTCAAAAGCAAAATAATCTAACCGTTTTACATGAACAGTTTTTATTGCAATAATTTTTTGCAAGGGTTACGAGTTTCTACGCATGATTCATAGCATTTTCAGGATCGTTACTTGTACCTTAGAAGATTTTGCTCACTATTCTTTTTAGGAATCAGTTCATTTATAATTGTTAATTAACAATTGTTTACTCCTATTTACTTTTCTGTTTTCAAGAGTTAAGTGAAGTTCTCTTACTTCGAAATTCAGATAATTGTATTAATTTTCAATAATTGTACTTTTAATCGTAGTGAAAAATGGCACATCTTACTGAACGAGAAAGAATATCTTTGTTGATGATGCGAGGGTGGGGTGATCAAGAGAGAGGTTACAAACAGGTACAGCGTTTATTCAATGAAACATTCAGAGTTGAAGAAAACAACCCTATTTCAAAAAGTACCGTAATTCGTACAATTAGACGTTTTGAAGAGACAGGTGGTATTAAAGATCGTCCTAAATCAGGTAGATCCAAATCATCGTCTAATGATGAAAAGAGCTTAGACGTATTACAATCATTTATTGAGGACCCCCATTGCAGCATCAGACGTTGTGCACAACAGCATGAAATGGGAGCTGCATCTGTGCACAAAATTTTGAAACTCAACAAATGGCATCCTTTCAAATTAAAGTTGGTACAGGAATTATCTGAAGATGATTTTGATAGAAGGGTAGAGTTTTGTGATGTAATGAACAGACATAATTGTCGATACTAGAGTAACATCAATCCACATTGGACCACACGCAACATCCTGAAAAAGTAAATGTTTGGGCTGGCATATTTAATGGAAGAGTACTTGGCCCTTTCTTTATTGAAGGTAATTTAAATGCTGCAATGTATGAAAACATGCTTCGAGACCAAATTATACCTGCTATACGGAGTTTAACGGGTGGAAATCTGGACGAAATTTATTTCCAACAGGATGGTGCTCCTGCACACTACGGTATTCATGTTCGCCGATATTTAGATGCAACATTTCATGATAGATGGATTGGGCGGAGAGGTACAATTGAATGGCCACCTCGGTCCCCAGACCTAACGCCTCTTGATTACTTCCTTTGGGGATACTTGAAGCATAAAGTTTATGTTATAAAACCACGTGACTTGGATGAATTACGCCAAATAATCACTGATGAAATAGACTTGATACCTCAGCAAATCTTGCGAAATGTTGTTGCAGCCTTTTACAATCGGTTAGCACATTGCCAAACTGTTAATGGGCAACAATTTGAACAGTTGCTGTAAAAAGTTCCTGTCAACGACATTTTAAAAAAATTCAGTTTGGGCGAATAGTCCACTGTCTTGATTTAGTTAGCTGGGCCGCCGACAGTCCTGCCTTAGCTGACTGGGCCGCTAGTGTTCTTGTCTTAGTAGGCTGGGCCGCCGATGGTCTTGCCTTAGTTGGCTGGATCACCCATGATGTTACCTTAATTAGTTGTACCTCCCGTGCCTGAGCAATAAGGCTCATTTTGATTAGACATTTTTTTATTTATCATTTTCTCCCCCGAGGTATGTAGTTGTTGGGCCTAAGGCTTATTTTGATTAGACATTTTTTTATTTATCATTTTCCCCCCGAGGTATGTAGTTGTTGGGCCTAAGGCTTATTTTGATTAGACATTTTTTTATTTATCATTTTCTCCCCCGAGGTATGTAGTTGTTGGGCCTAAGGCTTATTTTGATTAGACATTTTTTTATTTATCATTTTCCCCCCCGAGGTATGTAGTTGTTGGGCCTAAGGCTTATTTTGATTATACATTTTTTTATTTATCATTTTCTCGCCCGAGTTATGTGGTTGTCTGGCCTAAGGCTTATTTTACGCCAGTGTCAATTACACCTACTACAATCCTAATGCAGAATTTAGCGCTGGTGCAAAATGGAGAATTACAACTAGGAGGCTTAATTTGGAAAACTAAAGTTAACCTTCAAATGACCTTGAAAATCAAGGGCAATGTCAATTTAACGCCACCATAAAGTTTGTCTTGCAAAATCAAATTACTTTAGTATTGGTCAGATACGCTCAAAGTTCTTAATAATCGGGATTTCTTGGCTTTCTGCTACTAAATAATCATTTAACCACTAAATGACCTCTGTAGGTCATTTTGAGCCATAAGGTGGGTACATATCCAGATGTAAAATTTTGTGCTCTTTCAGAATCTGAAATAAAAAATAGGGGTCCCTATTTAAAAAACTGAAGATGACCTTTAAATGACCTTGAAAATGATAACCAATAACAAATCCAAGGTCATCATTTAGTTCAACCTTCAAAACTTAACAACTTTTGTATTTAACATTTTTTTCCAAAATGCTTACTTTATGTTATAAGTGGGGGGTCCGGAACATTTCGAACACCCTGTATAAATAAATCCAGTGGAGGTTAACGACCATGAAAGCTGTCAAAATATACTACGTTATTTCCACGATTGCAATATGCTATCCAGTGCGTACCAGGTCCACTGACATCATCTAAATTAACGACACCTGATTCACAATATCTTGGCCCGCCATGCGGTAGATCATTTTGCATGATAACCCCGCGAAAATTAGGAATTTTTAAAACTTTAGTATATTGGACAATGTCCAAACCGGTTAGCGCTAGCTAGAGCAATCTCACTTTGAGGATCTTTTTGTTTAATTTTTTTTCAGGCTGATACCTAACTCACTTTTGTGTGGTTTTAGAAACAATCCTTTACCTACAGCTAAGACTTCCACTGCTATATTATGTCTTTTATTCTCCTCCAATTGCGCCTGCGCAGTCTTTGCATCGTTAACAGCTTTAGTTACTTCCGCTGCTCCTCCAGCTAGAGCTCCAACTGCGTTTAATCCATCAAAAATTGGAACGAGAAGTGGTAGAAAGCCTCACACCTTTGTCGGAACGGGAAGTATTCGCGGAACTTTTACGTTTCGCTTACCACCTGCTTCTTTCACCGCTAGACGTGCACCTTTTAAAGCAGAATTTATAACTTTTCTGGCACATTTGCTTGGAACAATAGAGGTAGAAGCTTGCTTTACTATGTCCTTAAACGTTGTTGTCATTCCCTTTCCAAGTATCTTTTTCCACTTCCAATCTTCTTTTTTTCCATTCCCTTTCTAAGTTTCGACTTCTTCTTCATATGCGTCCAAAGTTTAGACTTCTCTTTAGTCTCCATTTTCCAACCCATTCCAAATTTCGACATTAATTTCATAACGTTGATGACTGTGAAGGTAGCAGTTTTTTCACCGACAGGTGACTCTGGAGACTGAGACTAACGAATAAAAGCACGCTATTTATACTCTAGTCGTCAGTCATTTCTGAGATTTTGACAAGTTCACATGGATTTCAAGGAGCAGACTGTTAAGCTTCCGGTAGTTAATTCTGATACTATCGTGGAGAATGAAAATAAACCGAAACGTTACGTTCTTTTCGAGCAGCATCCGAGCTGTTTTTTGCGGTCCGTCAAATTGTGGAAAAACAAACTGTTTGCTAGCGCTCATAACACATTCGAATGGGCTCAGATTTGAAAACGTTTACGTTTACTCCAAGTCTTCGAACCAATCGAAATATAAAATAATATTTAAATAATATTTAAAAAAAGTCTTAGAACCTCTAGAGGGGATTCAGTATTTTCCTTTCAGCAAACATGCCGCGGTAGTATCTCCAGACAAACCTCTACCTAATTCTAACATGATTTTCGATGACGTTACTTGTGATAAACCGAATAACGTCAGAGCATTTTTCTGAATGAGACGACATAAGAGTGTAGACTGCTTTTATCTATGTGAATTTTACGCTCACATTCTTAAACATCTAGTGAGAGATAACTTCAACTTGCTAGTCATCTTTTGACAAGACGATGTAAATCTGAAATACTTGTACGAAGATCACGTAAATTCAGACATGATTTTTGCACAATTTAAGGATTTCTGTTCAAAATGTTGGAACGATGGCACGTATGGATTTTTGGTGATAGACAAGGATAGTCCAATCCGATCCAGTATATATCGAAAAGGCTTCGACTGTTTTGCTCTAAATGTAGGTCAAACATAGATCTATGCATTCATTTATTGATAGAAGTTGCGACACGGCTACTACGGCTCTTGAAGCAAGCCCTACGTACGCTTACCCTTTCTCTCTCCCTTAACCCAAACATACCTAAGCCGCTCATGCGACACCTTGTTGTCTCCTTCGGCGCGATCGCTCTCCACGCTCCGTGGAAGTTTCTCTGGAGGTGCTCGTTAGCTCGCTGCTTTTCCGGCAAGCCGTTCGGACGGTGCTTTGGAGTATGCTGCGGTAGCTCGAGGACCCTCAAGGCGGCTCAACGTCGAGGCGGAGGACTCTCTCGCTTCTCTCGGACTCGGTTTTCACTGCGGGACTCTTCTTACACTAATACGCTCTCACCTCTTCAACACGACCTTACGGTTCAGTGGACTAGACGGAACTGCCTGCGCTCGGAGCGCGGGCCTATTCTCTCGGATCGTCCGGCCACGTGACCGACGAGGGCCAATTGGGCCCGACCATCGCCACCGCACCGGCAGCTAGGCACCGGGCAAGCTCAGCCGCCTCGGCCGACGTCTCCCACCGCACGCTCCAGTCCACTCTCCAACTCTGTCGCGCTTACACGCTTACACACATACCGCTCCCTTCTCTCTCGCACTCACGCGCTCTAAGTAACAGCCTTGTCACAAAGTTTGTACAGTCAACATGTCTGATCTGAGAAAGAGGAGAGATATTTTACGACAATTGGTTCAAGCACAAAACGCTGTAAAGCACAAGTACTGTTTATTAAAGTTTGGTAAAGAAAACTTTGATAGAGCAATGGGGGAGACTTTGAAACTTGTAGTCAATCCTTTGCAAGAACTTGTTACTGAATCTAAAAACCAAATGAAAAATTATAATATTTATAAGATACTTAATCATCGGTCTACTGATACTAATGAAGACAAAATGATGTCCGATGAAGATATTTCAGATTATGATGATGATGAAATGGACAATACCGTTATAGAAAATCCAGAATTTGAAGAAGAACCTCGTAATATGCATACAAAATATATGAATATGATTGAAAATTCAAGTAACTTGGACAAAATTTACGGAGTACGCAAAGAAAAACACAATTATGCAATGGGTAATAGTTTGATAAAATTGGTAAAAGGGGAACTAAAATGGATTATATACAGGGTGTTCGAAATGTTCCGGACCCCCCACTTATAACATAAAGTAAGCATTTTGGAAAAAAATGTTAAATACAAAAGTTGTTAAGTTTTGAAGGTTGAACTAAATGATGACCTTGGATTTGTTATTGGTTATCATTTTCAAGGTCATTTAAAGGTCATCTTCAGTTTTTTTAAATAGGGACCCCTATTTTTTATTTCAGATTCTGAAAGAGCACAAAATTTTACATCTGGATATGTACCCACCTTATGGCTCAAAATGACCTACAGAGGTCATTTAGTGGTTAAATGATTATTTAGTAGCAGAAAGCCAAGAAATCCCGATTATTAAGAACTTTGAGCGTATCTGACCAATACTAAAGTAATTTGATTTTGCAAGACAAACTTTATGGTGGCGTTAAATTGACATTGCCCTTGATTTTCAAGGTCATTTGAAGGTTAACTTTAGTTTTCCAAATTAAGTCTCCTAGTTGTAATTCTCCATTTTGCACCAGCGCTAAATTCTGCATTAGGATTGTAGAAGGTGTAATTGACACTGGCGTAAAATAAGCCTTAGGCCAGACAACCACATAACTCGGGCGAGAAAATGATAAATAAAAAAATGTATAATCAAAATAAGCCTTAGGCCCAACAACTACATACCTCGGGGGGGAAAATGATAAATAAAAAAATGTCTAATCAAAATAAGCCTTAGGCCCAACAACTACATACCTCGGGGGAGAAAATGATAAATAAAAAAATGTCTAATTAAAATAAGCCTTAGGCCCAACAACTACATACCTCGGGGGGGAAAATGATAAATAAAAAAATGTCTAATCAAAATGAGCCTTATTGCTCAGGCACGGGAGGTACAACTAATTAAGGTAACATCATGGGTGATCCAGCCAACTAAGGCAAGACCATCGGCGGCCCAGCCTACTAAGACAAGAACACTAGCGGCCCAGTCAGCTAAGGCAGGACTGTCGGCGGCCCAGCTAACTAAATCAAGACAGTGGACTATTCGCCCAAACTGAATTTTTTTAAAATGTCGTTGACAGGAACTTTTTACAGCAACTGTTCAAATTGTTGCCCATTAACAGTTTGGCAATGTGCTAACCGATTGTAAAAGGCTGCAACAACATTTCGCAAGATTTGCTGAGGTATCAAGTCTATTTCATCAGTGATTATTTGGCGTAATTCATCCAAGTCACGTGGTTTTATAACATAAACTTTATGCTTCAAGTATCCCCAAAGGAAGTAATCAAGAGGCGTTAGGTCTGGGGACCGAGGTGGCCATTCAATTGTACCTCTCCGCCCAATCCATCTATCATGAAATGTTGCATCTAAATATCGGCGAACATGAATACCGTAGTGTGCAGGAGCACCATCCTGTTGGAAAGTAAATTTCGTCCAGATTTCCACCCGTTAAACTCCGTATAGCAGGTATAATTTGGTCTCGAAGCATGTTTTCATACATTGCAGCATTTAAATTACCTTCAATAAAGAAAGGGCCAAGTACTCTTCCATTAAATATGCCAGCCCAAACATTTACTTTTTCAGGATGTTGCGTGTGGTCCAATGTGGATTGATGTTACTCTAGTATCGACAATTATGTCTGTTCATTACATCACAAAACTCTACCCTTCTATCAAAATCATCTTCAGATAATTCCTGTACCAACTTTAATTTGAAAGGATGCCATTTGTTGAGTTTCAAAATTTTGTGCACAGATGCAGCTCCCATTTCATGCTGTTGTGCACAACGTCTGATGCTGCAATGGGGGTCCTCAATAAATGATTGTAATACGTCTAAGCTCTTTTCATCATTAGACGATGATTTGGATCTACCTGATTTAGGACGATCTTTAATACCACCTGTCTCTTCAAAACGTCTAATTGTACGAATTACGGTACTTTTTGAAATAGGGTTGTTTTCTTCAACTCTGAATGTTTCATTGAATAAACGCTGTACCTGTTTGTAACCTCTCTCTTGATCACCCCACCCTCGCATCATCAACAAAGATATTCTTTCTCGTTCAGTAAGATGTGCCATTTTTCACTACGATTAAAAGTACAATTATTGAAAATTAATACAATTATCTGAATTTCGAAGTAAGAGAACTTCACTTAACTCTTGAAAACAGAAAAGTAAATAGGAGTAAACAATTGTTAATTAACAATTATAAATGAACTGATTCCTAAAAAGAATAGTGAGCAAAATCTTCTAAGGTACAAGTAACGATCCTGAAAATGCTATGAATCATGCGTAGAAACTCGTAACCCTTGCAAAAAATTATTGCAATAAAAACTGTTCATGTAAAACGGTTAGATTATTTTGCTTTTGAAATTAATAACCCCCAAGTGTCCTATGTAGATCATTTCGAGCCATGACGTGGATATTGTACATATCTCCAGACCTAAAATTTAATGCTCCTCCAGAATCCGGAATACAAAATGAGTCCCTTTTTAATAAGCTGAAGATAGCTTTCAAATGACCTTAAAAATGAAGGCCAATTTTAAAGTGACCATAAAGTTCGTCCTAGAAAATCAAATTATGTACTTTAGTATTAAAGTACGAATTTTTTTTTTTCTTTTCGTCAAATACACCCAAAGTTCTTAATAATCGGGATTTCTTGGCTTTCTGCTACTAAATAATCATTTAACCACTAAATGTCCTCTGTAGGTCATTTTGAGCCATAACGTGGATACATATCCAGATGTAAAATTTTGTGCTCTTTCAGAATCTGAAATAAAAAATAGGGGTCCCTATTTAAAAAACTGAAGATGACCTTTAAATGACCTTGAAAATGATAACCAATAACAAATCCAAGGTCATCATTTAGTTCAACCTTCAAAACTTAACAACTATTGTATTTAACATTTTTTTCCAAAATGCTTACGTTATGTTATAAGTGGGGGGTCCGGAACATTTCGAACACCCTGTATATATATATATTTATATAGATATAGATATATATATAGGTATTTACCTTTAAGCTGAGGTGAAGTCCTGCAACGGCTCCTGGAGGTGGAGGATATCACGGAGCTTCTAATGCGCGGCGCGGCGCGGAAGTTCAACACGGTCTCCATGTGAATTGGAGATCGGATGGATTTCACAAATTTTTAAATTGATTAAAAATCGGAATATACGGATGTTAAAAATTTAAAGCTGGATGTAGAGAAAAATTTGAATTGAATATTTAAGAATGCTGGAGGGCTGGGTCTCGTAGATGGCGTCGACAGGCACGTCCAATCTAGTCGAAATCCGGTCTAAGAATACTTAAAAATTTGATGTCTCGGCTTATCGCCGGGTGGATTTCCGCTCGGGCCTCTCTCTCGCTCCTATGGTGAAGTTTAGAAAGACAGACTTGGCTGACTTCGGCCGCACTTCGTCAGCGAAAAGCCTCCCCCAACATTCCTGCACGCGCGGAGGTGCAACCAAATACTTTTCTGGCCTTGAAACTTTTGTCTCTTTCTAGCCGGAAAAGCATCGGAGAGCACAGCGCAAGAAGGGTTTTCAATTAATTTAAAAACCTTTAATAAAAAAGGAAAAACAAAATCGAGGGACGTAACACTTCCATACTGTGTTTTCCACTTTTCTTTCACTGTCTCTGTACCGGACTCGTGATTCCAATAACTGCTCAGACATTTAAGCAGACCGTTAGAATAACGATAGCCCGGCTGCTGTTGTGCCGAGTATCGAATATTGCACGGAAATCTGGCTTGAGTCGCACGCGACTCAAGGACTATAGTGTCGGGTTTTTGACATCGGCCTCTATTAATTTATTTTAGTTCGGGCCTAGGCAAATCTTACATTATAATCACTACACACTGACTATATCAATAAACCATTTACTAAAACTATTTTTGATTCACTAAATGTTGTCGTGCATCTGATAAGATATAAAAATTTATACACATTTTCATTAATTTCCTATACAAAATCGAATTAAAAAAATGAACAACAATTGTAATAGGTTAATATTCGATATACTATAGAGAAACAAATTCTTTTTACTGACAGAAGTGACGTCGTCGTCAAATTGAAGACTAGTGAAAGTTTCCTATTGCATTTTACCATAAAATTTGAAGAAAATCAATAGTAAAAAAAGCAGAAAATGAAATATGCACCTCTATGCAATGTAAAGTGTTTTTTAAATTAAGTTATATCGCTTAATAAGAGTTCTTCCTTCGTAATGACATACTATGCGTGCCAACAATTTTAGTCTTAAACCGCCGGGATATGCCATATGGTCGACATTGTGTGTGGTAACGTGCCATATCATGTTTATACACGGTGGTCAAAAAATAACTGACACAACTAGTACATCCGTGTAGAGAACCGCATTCTAAGTACTTTTTCCCTTCTGGCAATTTTTGTAATAATGGCTAATTATTGAGTCATGGTCAATCAAAAACTCTGATAATTAGCCTATTAGCGCTGATATATGCTATGTTTTGCTTGGGTCGATGGCGGCCGCATGGTACACTTGTGCGGCCACCGGCAGGAAATTTTTTTCCATTTCATTAGGGTTTGGTAAAGTTAAAAAACGGTGGAGATAGTAGAAGAGGCAAGGAGAACAGTATAAGTATCAAATAAGATATAAAAGTTAAGAACAAAAGGCCTAATTTGAACTATGAAAGAAAACATAAGTGACTAGAGTGAAAGAGGTTAGGTTTACGTGAACGAGCACTTGTGTACAAGAGGTGTGAAGAGGACAGGAAAACAAGAAAAGTGAGGACACAAAGAAAACACGAGTATGGAACAAAAGCCTAAGAAGAAAGAAGAGATTGAAGAGAAAACTGATGAGGAGAAAAGACATCATCTAAGACAGTCAACATTAGATAAAGCAATAGAGAGGAGAGAAGGGAAGAAAAAAGTAAATTTTGAAACTGACAGGAGAATGGACCTAGATAATCTAAGAAAAGTGTTAAGTGAGGAGATACTGACACTAAAAAATGTGAGGTTGGAAATGGAGAAATTGAAAATCACTCTGCAACAGAAGGAAATGAATATAGAGGATAGGATGGAGAAATTAGAAAAAAGATTGGAGGAAATTGAGAAGAAAATGGAAGAATAAAGAAAAGAAAGGTTTTCATCGATGGGAGATGAAGACAGTTACGGAAGGAGGAGGATAGATGGCGTTACCTCAGCAGAAGAGGGAACAGGGAGCGACACGGAGGACGGCAGATCAACTTGCGGTGTAAGTGTGAGAAGCAGGAGAAGTAGGGGGTAGCGCTCGGAGTTTGGGAGATGCGGAGGTAGGCAGAACAAAGAAAATAATTAGAGAAAAAGATAGGAAAGATAGGGAAAGGAATATTGTTATTAAGGGTGGGAATTGTAAACAAGTAAATTTAGGGGAAAGGATAAGAGAAATGAATGTGGATAGGTTAGGAAAACAAATTAAAATAGAAACAGCATAGAAAGGAGGGAACGTGCTAGTAGCTAAACTTGGGAGTGTCGAAGAAAAAAGAAAAGTAATGTTAACTAAAAATAAATTAACACGGACAAAATTTTTTATCGAAAATGACTTATGTTATGAGGATAGGAAAAGACAAGAGGAAATAGCTAAATAGATAAGATTGAGGAGAGAAGAGGGACGGGCCATGAGAATAGGGATAGGGAACGTTTTTGCGGAAGGGAAATGAATAAGATGGGAAGATAAAAAGTCATTAAACGAAATAGAGGATAAAAAATTGAAAGAAAAAAGGAAGGGCGAAATGATTAATAATGTAAGACAAGAGACTGAGGGAGAAAAAAAAGAGAGGACTATAGTGAAGAAGCAATTAATCAGTTTTTCCAATAAGTCAGAAATGGTGTAGAAATGATAGAGGTGATAGAGGAGAAAAAGAAGACAAGTATTAATGTTAAGAAATGAAAAAAATGGGACAAATAATGTAAAAACTTAGGGATTAGGAGAAAAGATAAAAGAAAAGGTGAGGAAGGTGAGAAATTAAAAATAGGAAAAATTATGTAGTAAACAGGGAAAAGTTATGGGAAATTATGAAGAAGACAGGAATTAGCGATTATTTGATAGAGAAAATAAAGGTTTATATGAGGAAACGATAGTTAGAATAAAGGTAGGAGAGAGATTCACGGAAGAAATTTGAATGGCTAAAGGGCTAAGACAGGGATGCGTATTAAGTCCGATTCTATTCTGTATATACATCCGCGAACTAGAAAAGGAATCGAGTAAAAGGAAGATAGGAAGAGTTAAATTGGGGAGAGAGAGACTATGGAGTTTAGCATACGCGGATGATTTAGCATTATTGGCTAAAAATAAAACGGCTATGGAGGACATGCTAAGCACACTAAGGAAATTTTTGACGGAAAGGAATTTAATTTTAAGCATTGATAAACAAAATTATTAGGGTTCAATAGAAGTAGGAAAAAGAAAAAGGGAAATGGAAATGGCAAGGGAAAGAATTAGAAGAGTTTAAAAAAATTCAAATATTTAGGATTCGTGTTTAGCAATGATGGGGAATGGAATGAACATATTAAAGAAGCTAAAGCGAAAGGGATAGCGGTGACAAAAGAGTTTGGGGGATTTGGTGAAAGATGTAAATTTGACATACAGAGGATGAAACTATTTAGAGCATTAGTTAAAAGTGTAATAGAATACGGAGTATTCTACGGAGTATGAGATGTGGGGGTGGGAGGAGAAAAGAGAACTGGAGAAAATTCAACTTGTCTATGTAAGGTGGATTTTAAGACTGGGCTTTTGTACTCCTAGATACCTGATTAAAAAAGAGGTAGGGATAGAAAAAATGTATTTAGCGTGGGGAGTGAGAGCGTGGAGATACGAAGAGAAGATAAAACGCAGAGGAGAGGAAAGATTGACAAAAGTATGCTGGGAGGAAAAACAAGTGGGTAGGGAGAAAAGGCTGATATGTAAAGAATAGGTTAGATTTCTGAATAGTTTATGTTTAAGTGAGGAATGTATAGAAATATGGCAAGGGCAGGGAAAGGAAAAATCACGACATTGAAAAAGAATTATATAAAAAAACTAAGGATATAGAAAACCAAATAATATGGAGCAAAATAGGGGAGGCAAAATATAATAGGAAATACAAAGAGTGGGCGGTCATGGGATTACCTGGATACTTAAGAGAGGAAAAATTAGAAAGATGGGCATGGGTTTTAGTGAAGGTGAGATGTGGTAATTTAGGAGAGGGGAGTAGATTCTGGACTGATATGGAGGATAGGAAATGTAGCTTGTGTAGGAAAGAGGAAGGATCAATTAAACATATAGTTTGGGAATGTGAGAATATAGCAAAGGGGAGGTCAGATTTACCAATTATTGTAAATGTTATATGGGAAAATGCCTGCTGCAAAAAAGCAAATAGAGAGGTGGGGAAATTTTTTAAAAAAGTATTAAATGAGATAGAAAAAAGAAAAAGATACGAAATAGAGTCTCAAAAGACCAAATATTAAGATAAAATATAGGTTGTGCAGTAGATATGAATCGGTGATAAAAAAAATAGTAAATAAGAAGTGAAGCGATGTAAATTGAAGTGTTTGAAGAAGAAAAATGTAAGCTTAAATAAAATGTAAAAATGAAAAAATGAATGTAAATAAAAGAAAACAATTTAATGTGAAATAAAGATAGTTATTGGAGTGTAAATAGAGATTTTAAAAGGGTAGAAATAAGGACCGTAGATATTGTATTTGCGAAAATAAATATTTTTATATTATATTATTTTTGTATTATAAAAGGATGTAAGGATAATAATGAATATAGGATATAAGTGAGGGGGGAGTAGGAGGGTAAGGGAGAGTAGGTGGAGCGTGTAAGGAAAGAATTGATATGGTTGGCTATATTTACACATAGGTATAAGTACTTTTGTAGTCCAAGTCCATTTATGGGCCAAGAGGCCAAAATAAATGAATTAATAAATAAAAAATACTATGTTTTGCTTTAGTAATTTGAGAAAAATCAATAATCATAATTTATTGATAATATTATATATATTACCAACGCTTTGGCTGAGTGGTGGAGATGCACCTCGGGCGTTCGGGAAAGTTAAGCAACTTTCGGCGTGGACACTACTTGGATGGGTGACCGCGCTGGAAGTTGCGATGCTTCCTCGATCTCTCTTAGGTGTTTTTTTCCACACTCAACAAAGTGAGCGGGAGGTATGAGAATGACAAATTCGGTGCTCAGGCCTACGAAATGTGACTTGGGCATCTAATTTGAGCATTCTCAATATACCGACCCACTCCGGAACGGGTTTTCCTAATTGGCATTTACCCTGGTTATAGGTTTGGCCACAGGTTTTCCCCGGTCCACAGACATAACCCTGGGCGAATGCGGAGTGGGATTAGGGACCTAGGGCAAGAGATCTGCCGGCAGAGAAGGTCGAGGGAAAAACGCTGGGCTACAAGGTGGGTGGGATAGAGCCGTGTCCTCCCATCACACCTAAGCGGGGGGGGGGGGGGGTCAGTGCAGTGTCCACCCCCCGCTTGGTAGTAGGCAATAACAAGAGTCGGCAGGTAGTACCAGGTCCCAATGGCTGTACGAGATTCTCAAAAAAATAAAATCAGTTGCACTACCAGTGCCCGGGACTTTTCGTTGTAAGGGCGCCAGATTTTGAAACACCGCCCCGGGTTACTTCCTTCCTTCTGCGTTGGCTAGCTTCTGGGAGAGCTAGAGACCTAGACTCGATAGCCGACGAGGTTCGGCTATCCGCAACAATCGGACTGTTCACATACACGAAAAACACTCTTTCGTAAATAAAACAACGTCGTTAATTTTACTCAATTTATTCGCCTCTTCTAATGGCACTCACGACGACAATACAAATTCTCTTATAAATATAAAGCCTCGCTGGCACTTCTCTAACTAACGCGTTCCGTACGCCACACAATCGCAAATTATTTACGCGTCTACTCGACAAATATCTACTATGACTCGACTTTACTTCCCGACGACTCGCGTTCCGGATCGGGACACCCTCGCGACAAAACAGCCTCCCGATGGCCGAAATACCCGAGATACAGCACTCCGCCGATACCTCACCTGCGCAGCGGCGACGATCAGCCCACTGCTCTGCTCCACTCACCGGCGTCCCTCTATCGCCTCCTCGCAGGACGTCCTCTCGTACTCTCGACGGACAGATGATTCTCCGACGACTTCACTTCTCGGCCGACTTCGCGACACGACTCTACTTCTCGACAGACTTCCACAAAGACGACAAAATAAAGAGCTTCGGGCTGGAGGTGTGCTGTGGTAGCAATCCAGGCAACGAGTGAGCTTCGAAAAATGGCGATCTCGAACGCAGGGTTGGCGTCTCTTGCCCTCTCACTCGCACTCGCACTTCGTAATTAGTGTCTCTCTTCAATCGGCCTAATCGGGCCGACACTGTTCCTTCGGTCATTTTTGTATATCTAAATAATCCCACATGCGTGGCAATTGTCAAGAAATTCTGAGAATCTTCCTCGATAAGAATTCGCATATATGCATGAGGCAGGTCTAGCTGCGGGTGCAACAATCCATTTTGTAAAACACTGACAATGTCATCAATATGCGGAAACGGCCGTTTAGTCAGCGCCAAATTCGGGTTCACAGTTAATTTAAAATCCTCGCATATTCTTACATCGCCATTATTTTTTAATACGGGGACAATCGGCGTGGCTCACTCGCTCGTCTCCACTTTTTTAAGATGTCCTAATTTTATTAATTTTCCTATTTCGTTCTTGACTTTAATTTTTAACGCGTATGGTACGTGTCTTGCCCGGAGTGCGATTGGTTTTGTATTCTCTTTCACATGCAATTTAATTTCCCGCATGTTATAGAGTCCAGGCGTGTTTCCAAAAAGTACGTTAAATTCAGATAGAATTTTATTTCTTACTTCGGTAACATTTAATTTAAACATTTTATTTTCAGTTTTTTCCCATGCAGTCCGTTATTTTCAACGGCCATAAGCCGAATTCTGCCAGCCGCTCTCTACCAATAAGTGGCGACCCATTACCTTTAAGTAGTAAACAGCATAATGGTTTCGTTTGATTATTTAATCTAACTTTTAAATTTTTTAATTTTCCAATTGGCATCATTTCGTTTTGTTCGTAACCATAAAGACTTGTATCGCATTTACTAATTTCCCAATTTTTTAAATTTTGTTTTTTGAAACTTTCGGACACGACTGCACAGTACGTCCCTGAATCTACTTCCATAGATATTAATTAATCATTTAGCTGAACCTTTATGAACAACGGGTCCGCTTTAATTTTATTAATTAACAAATTACAATTAGTATTGCTTTCTTTCGCTCGCATCGAATAAAAATCGCAATAATTATTATCAGGTGAAACGCGGTCGTCCTCTGATTCTTTGGACTCGACCTGCAAGAATTTATTACCAGTTCTCTTCTTCTTGAAACAGGCGCGTTCTAGATGTCCCTTTCTTTTACAAAAAATCACATGTGCTTCCTCGATGCAGGCATGAGCTTGCAAAATGGCCTGCTTTTCCGCAGCAAAAACAGCGTTTTTCACTGTTTGCTTCTTCCCTTTGTTCCGTTTGTCTTGGACTGTTAAAATGTGTGCTTTGGTTGCGGCGTTGCCCCGAGTAGCCTCGCTGATAGTTTGAATTTTTCGTATACTTCATGGCAAACACCTCATATTTTTGGTTTTTATTCGCTAATGTACTTGCTGCTCCTACTGCGTCCTTCACTGCGCTCTTATGGGCAATCGCCTCCTGGAGGGCTTTATCGAACGTCAAATCTTTTACCTTGAACAATTCAATTCTTGAAACTTCATGGCATATGCCGCATACCAATTGATCGCATAGCGATGTTTTTAGATCTGAAAAATTGCAGTTCAGCGATAGTTTTCGAAGTCGCGCTGCAAAATCAGCAATTAACTCATCCGCTTCTTGTCTTGCGCTATTAAACTTGCACCTCTCCATTGCTTCGGATGGCTTGGGATTGAGATGTTCTGACATTAACTTTGTAATATCATCATACTGTTTTCTGCCTGGTTTCTCCGGTACGCACAAACTTTGCACAAGCATATACGCCTCCTCATCGAAATTAGTCAACATAGTGGCCATTTTGATTTTGTCCTCTTCAATTTTTTCAACAATGAAATGTAATTCTAGTCTTTCGATAAAAGCTTCCCAATCATCTGTTTTTAGATGAAAATGTAATTTCACGTTCTCCGACATTGCGTTTTCGTACGAGTAAACGAGGGTCCTTGTCTCCTGAGTATTCTTCCTCGGTTTTGCGATCGTCGATCTCTGCTCGTATTATCTGAACCAATTGACTACGTAGCACGTCCCGGTTGGTCTCTTCACTCACGTCGTATCCTCTTGTTCATAATGCGACAATGATATCTGCTTTTCATTAAGAGATAACTGTTTCACAGCTTTGTTGTCTTCCGCGCTCATCGGTATATAGGAATAACAATAAAAAGAAATTGTATCACTTCATGTAAACTACTTTGCCGTTCAATTTCGGGTTGCATCAGATGTTTTGAAAATGTATTTCTTGCACTATGATACACGCTTACGGCTTGTACTGTCATTCCGCGCATGGCATTCCTTTCGTCTCTGCATTTATCGATAATGTATTTATCTTTGTCCTTTACCACTTATATCTACCAAGATATATAACTTACATCTTCCTTGATTATTCAATCATTTTATGAACTTGTAATCCCATCTTCTTCGCCAGTGTCTGTGTTTGGGAAAAGGTAAGAATTACCCAGTTTTCACTAATACTAAGTTTTGGTTTATTAATAAGAACTATACGTGGAAGTACATTTGATGTGTCTGAGTCAACGGGCGTACTAAGAGTGCTCGAAAACTACCTGCCGCCGTGTACTCTGCCGAACGCTACGTCTCACATACGCACACATACTTTTACATAGTTATACCTTGCTAGTTGGCAGTGTGCTTTTGCTCGTACGCTGTTCTCGCGCGCATACACCACAGTCTGCTTCATTTAATTCATCGACATGAATATCATCTTTCAACAATATATATAAAGCTTGCACGAATAATAACCAATGCTGCATAGCTTTTTTACTTAAGATGTCTGGAAATGTAATTATGCTGTAATATAAAACAAAATTCTCCCACTCTCGAGCTTTCCAATCCGTTTGACAACTTAAGGGTCTGCAATAGCGAGAAATTTGTTGTGGTACAGCAATCATTGCCATTTTTGTATCGAGTACCTTGATTAAAACATCGCGTAAAGGATTTAAATGATAACAAGTTAATTGCTTTGCAACGCCTACCAATGCCACGTGCATGTAATCAGGAGTAAATCCTTCAATGATATCGAAATTCGAGAAATTAATAAGACGGGACGAATTGATTCCAAATGTAGGATTTTCCGGATCCGCTGTTAACATCAGAGCAACCGTGTCATTATGGTTACGATATTCTACTGGCTCACTTGTTAATGGATATTTCATAATTCCGTGATATTCTCCAGGATGTAAACA
Source organism: Sycophila sp. Sp_5 (assembly GCA_018906775.1). Taxonomy (NCBI): domain Eukaryota; kingdom Metazoa; phylum Arthropoda; class Insecta; order Hymenoptera; family Eurytomidae; genus Sycophila; species Sycophila sp. Sp_5. The sequence continues at coordinate 970,635 of JACCID010000061.1, forward strand.
CCAGTTACACCCGAATTTACCATTATACTAAGTTAATCCTTGAATGGGAGCTCTGGATACAGCATCCACACAACATGACAGTACGAAAAGTTTAAGAAGCCGTTGTTTATTTTTTATTAAAACAGAAACTTTGCATTTATTGATTAGATCAACAAATTTATCTAAAAATACTGTCATATTTGGTTTTTTATTCGTGAACATTAATCCACATATTACAAGTTTCTTCGTTCTAATATCTTTTGGCAATTCATTGATCATCAAATATATTGACCAAATTGAATATTGTGAACACTTAAACTTTGGGGCCCCATCTGTATTGAATACTGCAGTTATATAATTGTGTTTTTCTTCATAAGGTAATGATTTTACAAAATCCACGTATTTTTTTCCATCGTGCACATCGCTATTACATCCACGCCTATGTATTCTTTCATTTGTCGCAAAATGAAAATAATCTTCATTACTACTTAAAAGGTCAGCAATTTGTTGTTATGGATCTATTAAAGTAAAAAATGTTGAATCGCTAGTATTCTTCAAATTGATTTCAACATTACAGACGTGACAAATGCTACTGTTTGGTACATCTCCAAATTTTCCTATGTAGACAGAACAATTATGACATACTGCGTAGTGTTCTACACCCTCTTTTGGATTAAGTAGTTTATCCAGAATGTAGCGTGAATCGGGAAAAATTGGACTTTAAACAAACTATTGATAAGCTTAAATGAATTTGTCAACCCAGTAAAAGATAATTCATTAGGAATACTAAATTTTAAAAGCATCAAAAAATTTTCTCCTCGGTTTTTATCCATTGGGGTGGTAATATTTTCAAAAAACTCTTTGTTTTCAATAAATTTTTTTAAACTTTTTGTTTTGCCATATATACTGTTGAGTTCATTCTGCGGCATTATTTTGCACAATTCGTTTATCCAATTATCATCCGTGGAGTCGAACGTTTCATCTTGATTATTATAATTAATGCCCTAAAGAACAATATATTTAATATTTTGTTATTAAAGTAAGTGTACTGCAAACTGCATTTTAAAATTTTCAGCTGCTTCTATTTTCAACAAAATTTAATTTTCCATTAGTTAACAAAAAAGGGTTCAGTCAAAATTGTCAACAGTAACATTCTTACAAATTATATGAATCACTAGCGACGTACCTCGCACGCTAACGCTCGCTCAGTACATAATTTTTTGGTTCCTGTTTAAAATAATTTATCATTGTTCTAAGCTTTGAATAGATTACTTTTTTTTATAAACTATTATAATTTTTTTAAGAATTATAGAAACTTATTTTACATTTTTTGTATTCAAATAATTTAATTTTTAAGTTGCGTATAGTAAAAGACTAGTATAGTAATAAGACAATTATACTTTTCTGTATGTGTTTGCATGCTTATGTTAACAGAATGATAAAAGGGAACGTTATAGACATAAAATTAAACACGTGTGTCCACCCTACACTTGGTCATTGAAAAAAAAATTGGAGGCTGCTTCTGCAGACGATGTCCAAGTGCCCAGGAACACCCTCAGGAACACCCCCTAATTAATTTGCAGCTGGTAAAAACTTTCAATAACAAGTTTGCTCTGGTTTATAAAAAAAAAAAACCTCAATAGCTACTGGCTGTGTATCAATACTGATAAGATCTAGTTCAACATCCATTATAATACTTTCTGCAGTCTGCATTTGTTACAATTTAACATTATTAAATATATTTTATATTAATAAAAAAAGGAGAATTTTACATTATTGCAAGTTTGCTTAATTAACCCATTAAGTCCCAAAATGTCTTTTTTTTATCACGGTTTTCAACCACTGTAATATCTGATAAGAAAAGCTGTTAGAAATTTAAAAAGGAAGGGTTTTTGACGTCAAATTAATTGACCTTTCAGAATATGTTCCGAAAACTGCTTAATTTCGTGTACACACTTTCGTCCGTTACAGGTCAACCGCGACGACAAGTTAGTCTCAAGCGAGCCGCGAACGCGACAACATCACATTAGACAAACCATTAAGATTTATTTGTACTGCCTCATGGCTAGTTAGTATTTTTTTGTGAAATGATTAAATTAGATTAAGTGAACAAAATTCTCTCTTTATGAATCAACCTTCCCGGATTTCCGCTCCAATCAAAACTCCAATGTCAAAACATTTTGGTCCTTCGAGCCGGATTCTGCCTGGACAACAGCGGGGATCCTCCCAAATCAGGAGTTGCCAACTCGGTGAAGTGAATGCCGACAGTCAATTAAAAAACAATTATCAAGTAAAAAAGTGTCCAAACTGCAACGGAATTTTACAGCCTTCGAATCTTCAAGCAATTTCGTGCCTGGATTAGTTTGTGTGAGTGTGAGTCAAGTCGAAGCCGCTTTGTTGACATTACGCTCTCTCCCGGCTCGGCTCCAGCTTTCTCAAGTGTTGTTGTCGCGTCGAAACGCGAGCTCGCACCGCTGCGTTACCGTCTCTACACATTCGCAGTGTCCGTCAAAGTTCAATAGTAGCTGTGCCTTGTGGGCTGGCTATTGTTCTTACGTCATATAAAAGATTCGCGCTTACGCCAAGAGCGCTAATACTTTCGCCGCACAGCCTTGCGGCAGGTGAAGATAAAAACTCTCTATCCACTAACTTAATAATGTCGGAAGCAAAGCATCTTATTGAAGAGCAGTTAAAAGAGGCTGATTTAATGTCTCGTGCCTTCTTGAACCTCAAAAAAAAGGGTCAACAAACGTCGAAAGGAGCTATTCGTTCGAGATTAGAAGCGCTCGAGAAAAGATGGGTTATCATCCAAACTAGACACGATCAAGTTTTAGCTGCCGCAACCGCGGTCGATAGTAAAGACTCGTATTTCGCGGATGGGTTTATGGAGGCCACGGAAGAAGTCTTTCTGGAGCAAAAGGGTCAATTTCTGGATGCATTGGATGCATTGGAAAATCAAGCACCAGCTAATACTGCTCCAACTCAAGTCCGCGAAACGTCGTCTCGGAAAATGCCGGCTATCTCCATCCCTCACTTTGCAGGCAAGTACGCCGAATGGGCGCCTTTCAAGGACATGTTTACTGCCTTTTTAAAGCATGACCCTAAGCTCACGAATGCCGAGCGTCTCTATTATTTGAAAAGCAGTCTGTCGGGCGAAGCCGCTGACCTCATCAAAAGCATCCCTGTTACGGACGATAACTACGCTCGCGCTTGGACTAGATTGACCACGCATTACGACAACAAGCGAAAATTAATTTATTTGTGTTTGGAGGCATTGTTTCAGCTTACTCCCGCTACTACCGAATCTTCAAGTGCTTTGAAAGCCCTAAGAAACGCCACGACCGAAGTAAGAGAAACGTTGGAGGCATTACAACGGCCAGTAGACAAAATGGACGATCTGCTGGTTCATATCACCGTAAGTCGTCTTGACCCCAGGACTCGAAGGGATTGGGATCTACTACTGGGAGACACCTCTACTCCCACCACCTGGGATGAATTCGATAGTTTCTTAAAGGCACGCATCGAAGGTTTGGAGACGTCGCCTAATCAGAAGCCTGTTTTACCGACCGACAATCAACCGTCAACAAAGAAGATATCTTCAGCCTCGAAGAAGTCAAAGCCACCTGCACTTACTGTGCACAATGCTGCGACGCCACGAGTCCGGCGTTGCTCCTACTGTCAGGGAGAACATTATGTTAATGCGTGCGAAACTTTTCTTGCTTGCTCTCTGGATAATCGCAACAAATTTGTTTCAGAAAAGCAATTGTGCTTTAATTGCCTTGGGGTGCATCGAATTGCTGACTGCCGATCCAAAGGCACGTGTGCTACGTGTCACGGTCGTCATCACACACTGCTTCATCGAGAATCACGCAACTCTGCGCCAAGTAGTGCTCCGCCTCAAGGAGGTAATGGACCTTCTTCTGATTCTGCCACGACAACGCCATCTATTGCACCCGGTCCAGTCTCCATGTCCACTGCTACGTCACACGCTACGCAGATAACGTTAAAGCCGCGAGCCATCCTGCTCGCCACAGCACAAGTACAAGTATTCTCCGAACATAATCGGATTTCACATGCTCGAGCTCTGGTGGACCCTTGCTCGGAGGCATCGTTCATTGCCGAATCTCTCGCTCAAAGAATAAGAGCACCTCGACAATCCGTCTTCGTGCCTGTCACCGGTGTTGGAGCAACTCCCAGCTACACGGCAAGGTCAAAAACTGCAGTTCTAATCTCACCCCACTTCAAGAGCAGTCGTCGATGGAAACTAACAGCGCTTATTCTACCTCGTCTCACCGATTATCTTCCCGCTCCGCAGTCTTTGCCATATCCCGACTCCTTCATGGACGGGGTCACTCTTGCTGACTCAAGGATGAACTCTACCGATTCAATAGAGATCATTATCGGCGCTGACCTTTATCCGCAACTGATAGAGGAAGGCATTCGAAAGGGCAGTGACAGTGGCATCATTGCACAGGCAACTGGCCTCGGCTGGATCCTTACAGGCGCAGTTTCTTCGTCAAGCGATCCGAGTGCAGTAGCGAGCTTCTCGTGTCATGTCGACAGTGATCTAGCATCGCTCCTGACTCGTTTTTGGCAACAGGAGGAGGTGGTGCTCGATAACTCAGCGACGCTATCTGAAGACGAACGTGAATGCGAAGATCACTTCACGTCCACCCACAGACGTTGTCACAATGGGCGATACGTGCTTCGCCTACCGTTCAAATCGAACATATTGCAACTTGGCAACTCTAAAGAAGCTGCACTCCGCGCCTTGCTAAGGACCGAGAAGCGCTTTGAGAAGCAGCCTAAATTTAAGGAGAAGTACAACAAGTTTATGTCCGATTACCTTTCTCTCGGTCATATGAAGGAGTTATCACCGCTCGAATCAGTCTCCAAGGACTCTCCGTCATTTCTGCTACCACATCATGGAATCTTCAAGGCACACGGTGACACCAACAAGCTGCGTGTAGTATTTAATGGATCAGTTAAGTTACCTAATGGCCTTTCAATTAACGAGTGCCTTCATACCGGCCGGAAGCTCCAGCTTGATCCAATAGACGTGTTGTTACGCTGGAGAGCCTTTCGCTTTGGATTCTCCGCCGACATCGAGAAAATGTTTCGGCAGATCCTCATTGCCGAAGAGGATCAACGTTTTCAACAAATTCTATGGCGATCAAGCAAAGTAGTCACCGTATTCAATCTTTGCACCGTTACCTACGGCCTTGGACCGTCGCCTTACCAAGCTATCCGAACTCTCAGGCAGTTGGTCGAAGATGAAGGAGCCAAGTTCCCTCGTGCTGCTCGAATCTTGCTGGACCAAACCTACGTCGATGACGTTTTCGCCGGAGCAGATACTCTGGAAAAGGCGCTCGTACTTAAGTTTCCTCTCAGAAAGTGGACGGCCAATGATCCAGGGTTGCTAGCCGACGTTCCTGAAGATCGGCAAGCAAACACTCAACTTCTTTCCTGGCCTGAGGAGTCTACTGTTCCCATGCTTGGAGTGGCTTGGCATCCTTTGCTTGACGCATTCTCTTTCCAGTTTCAAGTTTATGAGAAGGAAGAAAACCTCACCAAGAGAAAAGCGCTGTCATTAATCGCTCAGCTATACGATCCCGTCGGATGGATAACTCCCGTAACAATATCATTCAAGATATTTATGCAGTCCTTGTGGTGTGAAAAAATGGAATGGGATGATCAGCTACCTCCGGCGTCCAGGCAGCGGTGGCGATTGCTCATAAACGATTTGCCTCACTTACAGGACTTCTCAGTACCTCGTTGGATTGGTACTTCCAGCGACATCGCCTTTGCCGAAGTTCATGGCTTCTCAGACGCCTCGGAAAGAGCCTATGCTGCCTGCCTGTACTTGCGCACTGTCAACACGGAAGGCAAGGTACAATGTATTTTATTGACCTCAAAAAGCAAAGCAGCTCCTCTCAAACAGGTATCATTGCCACGTCTGGAGCTCTGCGGTGCGGTGATGCTCGCCCGTCTCACGAAGAGAATCCGACAAAATCTGGATTTCGAAAAATGGCAATGCTTCTGTTGGACTGATTCCACTATAACTCTTGCTTGGATCAAGGAACCGCCTACCACTTGGAAGACTTACGTGGCGAATCGTGTCTCAGAAATTCAGACGACACTTCCTGATGCTCTATGGCTTCACGTTCCCGGAGTCGACAACCCTGCTGACATGCCTTCAAGAGGAATTTTTGCATCTGATTTGGCAAGATCTTCCACGTGGATTCACGGCCCAACGTTCCTGATCAGCTCGTCTTCACCCTGGAGTCGCTCAAGCAAACGTGACATCGACGAGCTACCCGAACAGCTTGAGCGCAGATCCATCTCGTGCTTCACAACAAGAGCGCTGCCAACAGATCCTGAAGTAGTTGCAAAGTTTAGTTTGCTCTCTCGACTCGTCAATACAATCGCTCGCTGCCAGAAGTTCTTTCGAGAGCTAAAATCAAGGATTGAGGTACCCAACGGTAACTCAGCTCACAAGGCAAACAGAGAAAGCTTGCCAATAATCTCCACTCCTAATTGCTTACTACAATCACTTTTGGCGCTTGTTCATTAGATTAAGTGAACAAAATTCTCTCTTTATGAATCAACCTTCCCGGATTTCCGCTCCAATCAAAACTCCAATGTCAAAACAGAATATGAAAATCATTTCTTCAAAAAATGCACCTGTGTTGATTTATTTTGGTTTCTTTGCAAAAATAACGCTAATTTTTTAACTTCTTTTTTTTTTTATTGAACGTTTTCGTATTGAAATCTCATAGGGATTCTTGTTGTAACTAAGAAAACCACGTCAAATGATCCTAAACTTGACGTTAGGTCATTGACAATTATCAACCTTCATGTGCCAATAAACCAAATGGCGGCATAAAGATAGAAAAAATAACAAAATTTTCAGAAATTTTTTACTCAAAAACGATGGACTGCAAGAAAAATTTTTATAGAATAAAAAGTTTTTAGAATTCATCAAAGAACACGCTGGAATTTTTTCAGAAATTTTCGATAACTTTTCAGATTTTCCAAAACTGCAAATTTTTGAAAATTTAATAAGTCGTCGAAAAATTCTGAAAAAATTACAAGGTGTTCTTTGATGAATTCTAAAAACTTTTTATTCTATAAAATTTTTTCTTAAAGCTCATCTTTTTTGAGTAAAAACTTTTTGAAGATTATGTCATTTTTTTATCTTCATGCCGCCGTTTTGTTTATTACCACATGAAGTTCGATAATTGTCAATGGCCGAACTTCAAGTTTAGGACCATTTGATGTCGTTTTCTTAGTTACAACAAGAATCCCTATGAGATTTCAATACGAAAACGTTCGATAAAAAAAAATTAGCGTTGTTATTGCAAAAAAAAAATAAATAAATCAACACAGGTGCATTTTTTTGAAAAAATGAATTTCATATTTAAAAAGCTTCGATTTTACGTCGAAAACACTTTTTTTTAAATTTCTGACAACTTTTTTAACATAAAGTACAGTCGTTTAAAACCGTGATAAAAAATGTCATTTTAGAACTTAATGGATTGAGGATGTTCTATGGACAAAAAAGGTTTAATATTCTGTATTATATTAAAGTGACAACTTTTTTTCCTCCGAAATGCGCTTATCTATGTTTTAAAAATGGCTTTTTTATAGGAACGCATATTGAAATTAAACCGGAATTAGAATGTAGGTAAAGGCATTGCGTCAGTGATCCATGAGACGTCAATTAAATTTACAATTTTATTTTATCTCGTAATTTTTTATGGTTTTTCTACATTTTTTGGTATCACCTCTTCTCACTTACAAAAATGGTAATAAACCTGGGATGAATTATTTTTTTTAATGCATTCAACCAACCGAGCCTTAGCAAGAGAGGAAAAACTGCTAGTTCCTTATTATAATAAGTTACCGAGACCTGTAGAACAATTTTGTGCAATTTAAAGAATATCATATATTTAAATGATTTTGACGGTCACATAAACAAACACACACACACACACACGCACGCACGCACGCACGCACACACACACCAAATTTCATTTTGGGACTTAATGGTTTAAAAAAATTTATTTTATAAAAATTACTTTATATAAAATCAGTATTTGAACAAGTAAATAATTATACAAAGCAACAAAAGTAATTTTGTACAAAAATAATCATTTTTATTATACAATAATCATATAACTAAATGTAAGTAACAAACAAAAAATTTATTTTTCAAAAAATTGGCTCAATGACAGTGGTTAATAAAATATAGAGATGACACGATATTAAAGAATAACTGTAAACCAGATCTATTAATTTATCAAAAATATTGAAATCCATTTGATATTTTACCTTTTTAAGATTAATATTGAAAAAATTGTCACTACGAAATATTCTAAGATTAATTAAACTAAAATATTCTTCTTCGAAGCCTAGTTATAGAATTTAAGAGTGCAATTCAAGTTGTGAACACATTTTCCTTACACTTTATCTCAATCCTCACAATATAGCCTTTAGTGTTATTTTACAGGTATTTAGATATACTATCATGGGAGTGACGCAAAATTTAAATAAAATTAACACAGACTAAAAAGTTTTCAATATTTCAGTTTTTAAAAAATAAATTATTTTCTTATATTTTTAATAAAATCCAAAATCTTGCTTGTACTTTTGTAATATTTTGTTCTACTTACATCAAAAGGAATCTAAAACCTATAATAATACAAAAATAAGTCAATATGATGCGGATAAATTCAGTTATAATGCAAGAAAACTAAAAATGTATTCAAAACTAAATTTATATTGTCACATCTTATAAATTTAAAAAACGAAAATTTAACGAAACATTAAAACAAGAATTGAAAAAATATTTGGTAACTTATGTTATAAGAGCGAAGAGTTGAAAAATATGATCATGTGAGGACGTAATGATAGCGAGATCAAGAACGACTAATTAAATATTCATAAATATTAAAATATTTTATTCAGCAATTAAAATTAAAAAATAAAGAATATTGTTTGCCCTAGGCAGGAGCACGAACAGATGGGAATTTTACCTTTTCTCACAGAACATCCTTAACTGTATGCATTAACATAAGCGAATTGAATGTTTCCAAATATACAATGTGCTTTACCACTTCATTCGCTCTTGTTTCTCCTTCTGATCCTGATTCAGGAAGTGTATCCTGATGATGAAGGTTGTGTGGACGTACAGTACGTGCTGTAATAGCAGCATCTCCATGAAATAAATATTGCTTGTACCTCTCCATTTTTGCACGATTTATTTAAAATGAATAAATTAACACTTTATTTTAAAAACAATAGCTAGTAAAAATAATATTAATAAATTTTTGAAACAAAACTTTCAAACTTTGCTAGTGCTAGACGAAGTAAATATTATTAGCGTCTACAATTTCAAATAGTATGATATTGACCTTTAGCTATGAATATTATGAGAAGTGTAACTGCCTATACTTTAACTGTAAACAGATAAAAGGGTCACATTTTTACGTCACCTGACCATTATTCGCGTTCCCCTATTCTGACGAAACAGGTTTTGTATCTATAGTATAAGGTATAATTTCTCTGTTTTTAATAAAATAAATGTAGTTTTGAATAGACAAAGACCGTAAAGTTTTATAATAAAACACTTTGAATATGAGTAATATCTCACGCATATATTCTGGATTATTGACAATAGCGAGGTATGTATTATTGTAATATTATTTATAAATATGGCATAATTTTTAAATGGATGCAGAAAAAATGTACAATTAAGTTTATTGAAATAATTTAATATAAAATCAGCTAAATATTTATATATGTCCATCTACATAAAAACTTAAGGTCTATTTACAGTGAACATTTGAAAAAAAATCATGTTTCTTTAATATTTTTATGTTAACGTAGATAAATTTCAATTTTCTTTTTACACTTTATGATTTCAAAGTCTTTTTAAACGGATATGCTTAATTTTACAATTTAAGAAGGTAAGCCGCAGTTAATTTTGAACTCAAATTTTTAAACTTCTTTTTAAGTTCTTCTAAGTTTTTTAATTTTACTAAAAATAAAACAAAATATAAAATCTAATTATTTATTAAAACTTGATAGTGTATTAGTTTTACTGCAATTATGCTTTATTTATTGATATATATTTGACATAAATTGTGATAGAAAATTGATAATGTGTTTTTAACTTAGTTTCTCTGTTTTGAAGTTAAATTAATTCTGGCTTTTTCTCTTAGTAAAGAGCACTAAAGTAGACTAAAATATCAAAGTAGCTTATGCGAGATATTTATTAAAAGTAATACAACTTTTCCATTTGTGTTTGCAGAAATATTATTCATTTAAAAAAATTTACGGTGCTATCTAATAATCAATAATAATAGAATTTTGTGATGGCTCCATTAAAATATGCGTGTGTTATAACTAAAGATGATCTCAACAGAAGATACTGTAAACCAATTGACGTTATTTACAAGTCTACTAAGGATAAAACCTACATTTCTCCAACTAATGCAAAAGATATTGATGAGACTGCAACTTATAAAGTTTACTGGAGATCATACAACAGCAATTGCCAAATTGCAGACAATTGTTGTTCTTTCTATAAAGCAAACATAATCAGCCTTGGAAGTTTGTCCTTTACTTATAATTTACTACATAATAAAGTATTGTATATTTTTCTTTTCCATCTTAATTTATCTATGAAATCGACTTTATCAATCTTGTAGACATGTGTTAAATTTTATCGGCACTTTTTATCTCTAAAAGCTAAAATGTAATCACTATGCTAATCGACCTGTTGGACCACTCAGTGTGCGCAGCCATTGCAAACAGCTGTGGTCCAAGACTACTCGGAAAGTGTAGCCTTTCATATATGGGTGAAACCTTATCACCCATACTACAGCAAGACACTCTCGTTCTGTCACGCTGTCCTCTCGGCAGGTGAGTTGTGTGAGGCAGGTGCTCCGTAAGTTGTATAAGCGGATCGGCCATCGTGGCGAGGTTGTTCAGGAACCTTCTATGCTACGATGCCTTGCCTAGGAACCGTGTTAGCAGCTTCACATTCTTCTGCGCCGGGTACTCCAATACCGGCCTTATTTTCTCTGGATCGGGGCGGAACCTTTCTTGGTTCAGCACCTCTTCCAGGTACTTTACTCCGCATTGGAAGAAGTGGTTTTTCTGCCGGTTGATAGTTAGGCCCGCCTCCTTTAGACGGCCTTATATCTTGCGAAGGTGTTCGAGATGCTCCTCGAACGTTTTCGACCTCGTGTCGATGTATATCCGGTATCCTCAACTGGATTGCTTTACCATCGCGACCGAGCTTGGCCATGGGCTTGTGGATGGTGTGATGACGCCAACGTCCAGTACCTTTCAGGTCAGCCTTGTGGTGCACCCAAATGTGGTCGGCTCCTCACCGACCAGCTCCTGCACAAGTGCCTCATCTTGTGCCGGCTGTTCCTCGGTCATACGGCCTAAGCCTACTGCGCCGACTGGAACAGTGTCAGCCTCCCTGACCGATGTCAGCTGGAGGTTGACTCTGACGTTGTCTTCTACCAACGTCAGTTGTTTGGACCGCGGATTGTGTCTCCAGCCGAATTCAGTCGCAAAATTCGTGCCTAAGTAACAATCTACGTCCAGTGTAGGGATGATCAACACCTTAATCTCCCTACTTATGCCACCTATCTTAACAGGAAGGTAAACACAACTCGCCATCGAGCTTGTGCTACCATCAACAAGCTTAGCCCCTGCGTGCTCGCTTGGCATAAATTCCGGCCGCATGCAGTTCTCAACTGCAGGCCGATCGGTCCCAACACCGTGATCGACGCGCCTGTGTCGTACAGAGCGCGGAAGTGGAAACCCTCCACTTCCACCTGTAACCACCCTCTGGTTTCCAGGTTTTCCTCCGTAGGGACGTACGGTTGAGCCGTACCGTTAACTCCCTGGGAGGCTGTCTCCGAAGCTTCCTGACAAGCTTCGGTTGCATCTGGGGGAGCAGTTGAGAGCACTACTCCCCCCGCTGCCGTTTTCCGGCGAGCAATTCGGACATTTTGCACGAATCATCCGTTTCTTTTTGCATCCGTAGCAACGAAAGGGCTCCTTTGCCTGTCCGCTTTTCTGACCGTCCTTCCCGCTGCAACTACTATTTTTTGAGTTGTCTTTTCCGGAGCGGCCAGTTTTACTCGTCAAGGAGGAAGTACCCTTGCTTTCCCCTCTCTGCCTTTTCCTCTTTTTATTGCGAAGCGCCTTCGCAATTTCCTCGTTTTGCGAACTGTATTGTTTCGCTATCAAATCCAGGACTTCCTGAAGTCCGACATCAGATATTGGAGCTTCAGGCTTCACCTGTTCTGTAAATGTCGGTGCGGCCACTACCGCTATCTTCGCGTGGAAAGACGAACCTGCTTGCAGTCTTGAGGATACCTCAAATGACATGCTCTCCGTGCATGTTATTTCCTGGATGCAGGCTTCCTCGTTCTGTTGGGAACGACGCCTAATGTCGTTCCGCGGGCGTTCCTACCTGTCGTATGTGCAGTCCCATCTGCTCCGGGTAGCTTGGAAAAAGTCTGCCCAAGTTTTCCAATTGCTGCTGTGATTTCGATATCACATGCCAGCGACTCCTTTGAGGATGTGTGGGAGCGACGCAAGCATGTCGCTCTCGTTGAACTTCGCTGCTCTTGCGTTGTCCTCAAAGTTTTTCAGAAAAGACTCTGCGTCTTCTCCTTGTTCAGCTGTGAATTTAATGTTCCAACGGCTAACAATGAGGCTGAAGTCGTCGTGATCTCTGCCTGTACGATTCATATCGCTGTTGGGTAGGCCAATCTAATCTCTGTGTGTTCTGGACGGCCGGCGTGCCGTCCAAATTGCAGCCGAATGTGGGATAGTTCCTCGTGAACGTATCCTGGGATGCAACCCTTGGCGATGACTGCGTTGGGTATGTGCGTTTCCTTTGCCAGTCGTTTTGCCGAATGTCGAACCCCGTGCTTGGCATCGGAGACCTCAGCTGCTCGACCTCTCGAGTTAGCTGGTCTACCCTGCTCGTCAGGGTCGAGATGGTCTTTGCCTGGGTCGTCACCGTGTACGTCAGATCTCTGTATCTGACGTTGTGTTCTTCGACTGCCTCTTGTATCCTCTCCAGCAGCGTTTGAAGGTCTACGACCTGTTCCTCTGCAGTATCCCTTACTACAGAGTCTGCGCACAAGGACGATCTCCTGTCGTCTTGTTCGACAGTCGGGATCGCCAGCAGCCATTGCTGGACGTCCCGTTCCGTAGGTTCCGCTCTGTACTCCATCTTCACCTGATTGTGTACAGGTCTGCCCTCTGTCCCAAAAACATCAAACAATTTATGGGACGGACCTTTCAGTAGTAGTGTGGGAGATTCTCTCGGTGAAACACGTTTTAGAGAATTTCTCTACGACTGCCTACAGTTTGTAGCACAGTGGCGTTTGAACTGCGTCAAAAATATCTACTTATTTTTACGCGACTCTATCTAAAATTCTCGCTGCCAAATTCAGCGAGAAAACTAATTTTCCTCAAAAACTTTCGTCTCTCGAGATCAATTTGAACGGGATAAATTCTATCTAGAATTTTCTCCCAAACGTGTTTCGGGTGTTAGTAAATTACAACTTTTGTAAATTACAATTGTTAGCTAACTAGCCAACTCGAAAGGTTCCCTAACCGAAAGCGTAAATTCTCTATTTGTCTTTGCCTAAAATTTAATGAAATTTCGAGTATTCATTCAACAGCTGCCCGAAACCGAAGCAGGTCACGGCTGCGACTGTATGCTGTTAAATGTGTTCGAACACCCCGCGTGTTCAGTGATTAAAAGCGACCGTTCGCTTATTTAATCACAATCTGGAACTCCTCGTGAGGTCCAGTATCGCAAAGCCTCCAAACAGGAGCAGAGCAAGGCTGCAACTGTTCGCTTTGCGAAATCTACTCCAGAAATTTCAAACAGAAAATTTTTTTTTGACAGTAGCAGAGTACGGCTGCAACTGCCTGTTCGAATTATTGCTCCGAACACGATCAAAAATCAAAAAATTTATTTTTCGAATAAATCCGATTGCAAATAAAACCGAATTCACTTTTTTGGACGCTTCTTTCGCTCGAAGAAGCGTTCGCCGCCACGCGCGATTCTCTGTCTCCGCCTAATTCTACTTGTGGAAAAATCCCCTGATTTTTTCTTCCCCGTTTCCAAAAGAAAAACTGGATTTTTCGCCGTAATTGCGCGCACACACGAACTCTAGAATTTAAATCAAATTCAAATTTCGCGGCTTTTTCACTCCCTGTGAAAAACCCGATCCGTAATTACCCGATCTATAAATTCGAATTCACCAACAAAAAAATCTAAGTTTCGTCGCGCCGCGGTCCTTCCCTCCAGTGCACACATTGTTGGACGCCAGTTGTAACGGGGTTCTTTGCTACTAATTTTTCTCGCAGAGGAGACCCTTTTTCCGCGAGATGAGTGCAATGGGGCACGCACGAGTGCCCCGCGAGGTCCTTACCTCGGGGTGTGCGCGAGCACCCGACGGCGAACACACGTCGCCGCGGCCCGTATACAACGCGAGAGTACACCTGTACTCTCGCTTCTTGTACTCGCGTGCTAGATGCGAGAGCGTTCCTCGCGCTCGCGTAGCTGTCCGTCCCTTGGGCAGCTGATGCCGGTCGCCCAGCTCTATGGAAGAGTGGCAGTATCCGGGAGGTTAGGAATAGGTACGGTTTGTCGAGTAGTCCCGCGGAATACTCGAAAGAACGACATGAATAAGTAAAATATAAGTCGGAGGTCTTTATTGCCTCCGTAAATCAAATTACAAAATCTGCGTCCCGGGGAAGTAAGTAGAAGTCGGGTGTGCGAGCCGAATGCTCCGAACGCGCCCAAGTATAGCCAAGCGGAGCCGCGCGCGAACGCAAACGCGCGCGCTCCTACAAATTCTCGACCGCGCCGAGAATTCGTCGGCTGATCGCGCGACCCGCGATCGGTGGTGTTTAACGCGTAAACAAACAGATGTGTTTAGGAGCAGGCCGCTTACCTGCTCCGTACGTACACATACGTACACACACGTACACACACGAGGGAACGGGTCGCTTGCCCGTTCCACGCGATGAATCTGACCTCGAGCTTGCGCTCGAGGTCCCGATGTTCGACCACGCGGCGGCTCGTCCACAAGAGCCCGCGATCACGATCTGCCGCAGAGAGAGAGAGATAGAGCGGGGGAAATCGTTCCCGCGCGTTCGCCGAACGATGTTCTGATTTGAAGTCGAGGCACTCCTCGACTCCTCGCCGCATACACGCCCGCAATTGCTCAAATAGTCGGTCGGTACTTACAGATATAGCAGCCACGGTCAGTCCTCGGGCTGCTCCTGTTTCCTCGCACACTCGCTCGTCATCCTCGATGACGTCCTCTCCCTTGGGTCTTGCTCGCGCCGGGTTCGCACTCACGCACGCGTCCTTCCTCGATGAAGGCTCGAGAGAATCTCTCGAGATTGCCCACCTGGCAATCCCTCCCGCGCGCGCCGACTTATCCTTACCTCAGCCGCGCTCGCGCCGGCTTGCGACGACGCGAAGGTACCCCGCGTCACAAATGATAAACAAATTAACGGCATAAACAATTAAAATGCAATAATTATTATTTATATACATGTTGATTTAGGATCCTTATTTGTAAAACTACGACTTGATTTGAAAGTCGTAGTATTGTTTCGGACTGAGTTATAGCCGATAAACATTTAATAACAATTTTTTATTATTTTTTGTTAAATGCTTCAATTAGGACGTTTAAATAGAATAGGATGACTATACTGATTTTTCGTATAAGTGATATTTTTTTTTTTAAATAGTTTTATAAACAATTAATTATTTATATGTAAAGGTGACTTAATTAACAAATTAGAGCCTTTTTTTGCAAATTTTAGGTTCCATAGAAAGGAAGATATAGGCCTTCGAAGTTATTCTGCAACTATTGCTCAGTAAGTGTATGTGAGGTCTCGAACATGTAGTCGATAGTCGATAGTCGATGTCAGAGCGGAAACGCACCCACGGCCCCTCGCGGGGACATGCGGGTGATGCACCTAGGCCAATTAGCCCATTGCGCTCGGTCTCCTCATCATTCATCTCCCATCAACCCCCCTATGTGGTTAATCAGTCTGAGAAGCCTGCTAAGCCCCAGAGGGCAGACCCTTTCGGGTTCGAGGAACCACTCCTCCCACACTCTCCGCCTGCCGCCCATTAGCCTAGGGCAGTGGCACAAGAGATGCATGGGAGTTTCCTCCTCTTCCCCACAGAGTCTGCAGGCATTCTCAGTGCCTAGTCCTATCCTTTTTCTAAAGTGTGACAGTTCACAATGCCCCGTCAACCACTCTGCTACCTTCCTAATGTCCTTTTTGGGGAGAGTCAACAGCTCGCCCACCCACCCAGCCGGGACAGACTCTGCGATGAACGCTTTGGTGTGTCTGCAGTCCTGGCACCCTATCCAATTACTGATCTGCTCCTTTCTAATCCAGGTTTGCACTCTGCTGTCCAGTTCGCACCCTGGTAGAGCCGTTTCCACGGCGATCGCCCTGAGCCCCGCCGCGCCCCTTTTAGCTAGTCTGTCGGCCTTCTCGTTTCCTCGAATGCCTGCATGTCCAGCAACCCATTTCAACTTGACGGCGCATCTCTTCGCCAGGATGTCAAGCGATTTCCTGCACGCCAGAACCTCTGACGAGGTAATTGTCACCTTGCTGAGAGCCGCGATGGCGGCCCTACTGTCCGAGTGTATGACAACCCACCGGTTTGTCCACTCCTCATCAAGCATGGCCTCCACGCAGCTCCTAATAGCCCTCACTTCTGCTTGGAAAACCGTGGCGTGTGGCGATAGTGAGAGCACGATTTCTCTGCTGCTCCCCTTTAGCCACGCAGCCGCACCTACTCCCAGTTCATTCTTGGAACCGTCCGTGTACCAGCTAAAGCCTGGCTGGTCCTCTTCCTTCTGTTGTGAGCTCGCTACCTCAAAGTTTCTTTCAAACCTGTAGCAGCGAGTGACCTTATCTAGCCTAGCACCTCGCTTCTGATCCGCGTCAATACATTCGATGATCTCAGCGTCTTCGTGCATAGGCCAGTCCTTTGAAACTCTAATTTTAGCCTTTAGCGCTGCCGCTCTAACCAGTGTCCCAAGAGGCGGGAGGTCCAACATCACTTCTAAAGCCTTCAGTGGTGTAGACCTTCTGACTCCCATTATGCCCCTTGTAACCAAACCTTGCAATCTGTCTAGAAGCAGGTTACCTGTCTTCAATTTGCATCGAGGCCACCATGCGATGGACCCATGCAAAAGCCTTGGTCTAAGGACCGCCGTATAGAGCCACAGGATCATCTTGGGTTTCAGACCCCAGGTTGCCCCAAAGGCTCTCCTGCAAGCCCAGAAAGCAGCCGTAAAGCTCCTTTTCTTGCTCTCCAAGTGTTTGCCCCAGTTCAGCTTCGAATCAAAGATCACCCCCAAGTATTTTGCCTCGTGCGACAAAGAGAGTGATTTGCCGAAGAGCTTAATGGGTTCCAGTTTCTTTACCTTATATTTGGTGGTGAAGTTGACTAGTACCGTTTTGTCAGGGTTAACGGACAGTTCCACTTCCTTACACCATGCTTCCACTATGCCTAATGCAAAATTCATCAGTCCTGCTAGTGTTCCTTCGTCTCGTCCCCTTACCAGGATTAAGACGTCATCGGCGTAAGCCTGAGCATAAATGCCCACTTCATTCAACCTGACCAGCAGTTCGTCTACGACTAGAGACCACTCCGTGGGTGATAGTACGCCGCCCTGTGGACAGCCCCTCCACACCCGGCCGCCTCCAATCGCAGACCCCCACTGTGCCTCAACTACTCTCCCTGTTAGGGAGCTATGTAGCCACCTCACAAGAGACTTGGGAATACCATGCCTCTCCGCACCTCGGCATATACTCCTCCCAGTCGTGAAATTGAAGGCACCCTCTACGTCTAAGAACGCAGCTAGCACCATGCCCTTATTTTTCATCCCCTTCTTGATTCTGGTGGTTGCCTCGTCAAGTGCTGATTCCACCGACTTGCCCTCTCTGTAAGCATGCTGTGCAGCGTGCAGAGGGCGAGTCGTTAGGGGACCATCCTTGATTCCTCGGTCCACCAGTCTCTCTAGGGTCTTAAGCATGAACGACGTAAGACTTATTGGTCTAAAGTCTTTGACGTTTTCATGTGCCTGCTTACCGGGCTTCGGTATAAAGATAACCTTAGCCTTCTTCCATTCGGTTGGTACGTAGCCAAACGCCAGACAAGCCTTGTAGACTTTCATCAGCGGTGCCAACAGTAGATCCACTCCCTTTTGCAGTAGAGCTGGAAAAATGCCGTCGGCCCCTGCTGCCTTATAGGGTTCAAAAGAGCTGATGGCCCATTTGACCCTATCGCTAGATACAAACTGATCCGCCACTGCCCAGTCCTGACCAGGAAACTCATCTGTAGGTTGCTCTGGCAGGTCCTGCGATCCTAACCCTGGGAAATGGGCCGACAACAGGCACTCAAGAGCTTCCACGTTGTCAGATGCCCATTCCCCTGAGGATTTCCTAATCTGTAACTGCGCTCCTCCCGACGGCCTGGCTAGGATTCTGTTGAGCCTGGCCGTGTCCGGGATGCTGTTTAGTTCTTCGCAGAACCGCTTCCAGCCTTCCCTTCTGGCCGTCTCGAGAGCCCTTTTATACTCCCTCCTGGCCTCCTTGTAGGCTGCCAGTTCCTCAGAGCGTCTTTTCTTCTTCCATCTGTTGAACAGTTTGCCGACCTCCTTGCGTAGGGCACCCAACCGAGGTGTCCACCAGGGCGCACTTTTACCCTGTCCGCGCTTCGTAGGACGGCAACTGTCCTCGTAGGCACCTATTATGGCAGATTGGATCCTGCCACAAAACCTTTCAATGTCCTCTATGGTGTTTAACCTTCCCGCGTCATCTGGAAGCTTTTCTGCCAGACGGCTGCGGTACAATTCCCAGTTTGTCTTTCTGGGATTTCTACTGAACCTCACCTCCTTGGCTACCTCCCCTAGCTCGAAGCGGATCTGTTCATGGTCCGACATGGAGACCTCATCCGCCACTCTCCATCCCCGAACCCGTGGAACGATCCCCCTCGTAGCCAGGGTAATATCGATAACCTCCTCCCTCCTGCAGTCTCTGAACGTCGGAACCCTACCTCTATTGAGGATGTCAAGCTCCGTCGAGCAGAGATACTCCAGCAGCTTCTCACCTCGTTCGTTGCAGTCCGAGCTGCCCCACACAAGGTGATGTGCGTTTGCGTCACACCCTATCAAAACTTCCTTACCGCTTCTGCGGCAGTCCTCGATCAGTGCTCTCACCTCCACCGGGGGTGGTGAGTCCGTTGAGTCGCTTGGGAAGTATGCCGAGGCTAGGATGATACCTTCCTCAGCTCCTTCCTCAGTTCTTCTCTTTACAATAACCGTGGTTAGATCCTTATGGCAGTGAAGAGGCCACATCTCTCCCTGAACGCCTTTTAGGAGAATGCAGGTACGCACCCGCCCATCTCCCGCCGCCCGGAAGAGCCGTCCACAGCCCCCTAATCCTGCCACCCTTCCGCTCGCATTGATCCAAGGTTCTTGGATCAAGGCGATACCTGTATGCATCTCTGCCATGCACTTAGCTAGAACCGCTGAAGCGCTTTTGCAGTGATGTAAGTTAATTTGAATAAAAGGAATAGCGGTCCCCGCAATTCTTGCTGGGATCATTGTTCCTCTCTCTCCCTCTCTCTCTCTCTTTTTTTTTTTTTTTTTTTTTTTTTTTTTTTTTTTTTTTTTTTCCTCCCTCCTATCTTCAAGGGGCGGCTCCCCCGGCCGCCGTCGTCTGGGCGGGTTGCTCCGCCCTCTCCCTCGTTCCTTCTCCTACTCCTTTTCCCTTGTGGAGAACGACATGTGCTCTGCCCCCGCCACAGAAGGGTCTGAAGTTCAGCGCCCTCAGCGCCTCCACCTCAGACTCCTCCATAAGCAGGCGCACAGCCGTCTCCACAGTGCCCTTCACCTCGTCCCTCGCAAGCCAGGAGGTGACGACCCTCCACTCCTGGGCCCGCAGATTTTCATTCTGCTGGCCCATTCGTTTCAGAATCACCTCCACAGCGTGCTCCCCCTCGACGAATACCGTCGCCCTCTCCATCTTTTGGAGGGCACTTTGCTCCACTACTCGGAGCTTGGCGCCCTCCCAAGGGGTCCACCTAGGAGCGCTGCTAGTCAGCCACTCTTTGTCCGCTGGGGTGGCGCAGTGAAAAATTCTCGCCCCCCGCATCTGCCAATTATCCTTGAAGCAGGGGAATCGGCCCTCCGTGATTTCATCGATCGCCTTTTCAAGCGCTCTCAGGACCAACTTCCCCTGCTCCTCCGTCAGGCGTACCTCCGGGTACAGCTCAGGAACGACAGCCAACTTAAGATCGCTGGCTGTCGCCTGACTGTACGTAGCGCCTTCATTCATTCTTTTAACCTGCCTGGGGGTAGAATCCCCTGAGGATCTATCCCCCCGACTCCTTTTCAAAGAATCCCCTGGTGCTTTGAGGAGGGCGGGTGTGTCAGCCGCAGAGCCGGCAGGGCCTAATTGGCCCGCCTGCTCCCGCCTCTTCTGTCGCCTCTTCCTCTCCGCTCCGGAGAACTTTTTCTTGTTCTTATTTACTGCAGAGTCAGTCCGCGCGGCCGACGTCAGCGGGATTTCGCTGCTCGAAGAACAGCTTAACCCCGCCTCTGTCGTCGCACAGACCTCCATCTGCGACCTACCTTCCTCACAGGTCCCGGGTCCTAGGGGCCCTGTCCCTGCGGGAAGTACCTTTGAGCTAGGGAGCTCAGTGCGAGACGACACGGTGTACTCGCTTTTCATTAATGTGTTTGTGTCCATGGTTTTTTTTTTGGGGTGAATGGTGTGGGTGGGGTGTTAGTGTGTAGTGATGTTGTGACGGCTCAAATAGCCCCGACTGCACTGGGCATCAGCCACCCCCCGCGCCCTTTGGCATCCTCGCCCCGCCACGGCGCTGTGGCCTCGGAGGAGCCCCCCCCCCCGGTCCAGCATGGCCCTGCCCGGGCGCTACCCGGCACTACTAGGCCGAGGGAGATTATTCGCCAGATGATGGGGCAGCCGGTCCGGTCAGCTACACCGTAACGTGGGCCCCTGTACTGTCTGGCGGCCTAGCCGTGTCGAACCTAGTTTTTCCCCTGTACCCTCAGCGCCGCAGCCGGGACGTCTCCGCCTCTGGGCCGGCGACAGCCTATCCCAGCACAGCCAAGAGCCACCGTCATGTATGTGTGAGTGTGTGTGTGATGTGTTCCGTGGGGTCCCACCCGACCGCCACGGGGGTTGTTCCTTGGTCGCCTCGTCAGCCTCAGCCACATGCTAAGTCCCGCAAGCAGGTCTAAGCACCCCTTGTCCCGGGGACACGCCCTAAAAGCACTGCCTCCTGGCGCGTCCCTACAACCATACGTCATACAGTCACCTCGTTCACATGCAGAGCCCTTTTTACGGGGATTCCTGCCATTCACTGAAGAGCCCTTTTTACGGGGATTCGGTCATTCACGTGAAGAGCCCTTTTTACGGGGATTCCGTCCCTTTTATACACAGTCATACTAATCTCATTCACATGAAGAGCCCTTTTTACGGGGATTCCGTCCTTGTCACACTCCTGTCAGACGGTGCAAGGGTAAGTGGCCCAAACGGCCTGACGAGACTCAAGCCCTTTCACCATCGTCAAGGTCGCACAACCCGCAGAAAGGGCTCGAACATGTATGCGTAATCGGTTTTTTGATATTGCCAAAATTTAAGGTGATTCTCTTTTACGAGGGTCATTTACATATTCAAGAATTGAAATTTTTTAAGTCCCTTCCGCATATACGAATAAAATGCGCCATCTATTAATGCGTCGACTATTAATGGTTAAGCAGGTCGTTAAATAAGAAGTCTACGAAAAAAATCGTTATCCTGGGTACCCTGGGTACACGGCAGTGTTACTTGTTGGCGATCGCTTTTAGTTGCTTTTAATCGAAGCATAATATATATGTTAAAGAAATGTACAAAAGTTGATTGTATTCGTGCCCGATAACTGAAGTTAAGGCTTATAAAACAAAGAAATTGTTTACTATTGTTACTGCTGTACTTTAAATATGATTTCAATTTTAATATTTATTAAAACAATCTTGTTCTTTTTTTTTTTTTATTTTGCAGTTATAATATAATTTATAAAGTTATAGCGCCCGACTACTTGATGAGCTTACTGCTGAAGCAAATTCTTCTGTCTTTTCCTTCTTAAAAAAAATTTAACTGATTACCCTATTATATAATATTTTTATATAACTAAAAAAGGAATCGTATTGTTATTGTTCAATTCGTGTTTGTATTTGTCACGAATTTACTGTGGCGTCCGAAAGCCGCGGTAAAAAAAATCATTTAGTCGTTAATCTATCCCGGTTCTATCTGTACGTTAAGTATCGTCTCTGGTACCTCAACTGATCGCTTTATTTTGTGAATATGGTTTTCTGATACGTTCAAGTCCGTTTCTTCGTCATTATTTTCTGCGTTATCTATGCTGAAGGTGTTGTCTTCACTAAAATTTTTGTTTGCGGTATTGGTTTTATTACTGTTGTTTTTGTGATTATTTTCATTGTTTTCATCCTCGTTATCCCTATGTCCATTGCTTATATCCTGTGAGTTCTGCATAGGTTCATGTATATTTTTTAAGTATGGGTTGTAGTGTCTTGTTTTGTCGCAAAAATGTAAATGGATGCATGGCTTATTTTTGTCTACTGTATAGTGGATATATATTACCTGGCCTGTTTTCTTTGGGTAATGCACACAGACATTGATAGAGAAGTGTTGTGAAAAAACGAATATGCAATCCGCGTCTCCCCACAGGTTTGCTGACGTTAAAATTTGCAGCTAATTCTCACTTAAATGATTGTACATTGCCTGTTATTTGCAGAGCTCCCATGAGTGAATAAAAGAGACAGTTTGATGAATGTTTGTTTCACGCTTTAAGGTTGCTTCTGGTTTGTCGCACTGATCGCATTCCGTATGAACTGCGAATTGCGTAGATAAAGTCGCATTTTCTTGTTCTGTTATTGTGGAGGAGGATTTGTTTTTATTAGATGAAGGGCTTCCGAGACTTCCCAAGGACCAGTCCCTACATTCTGATGGCAAAATTGATCTTCGTTGTCCCGCGGTGCTTACTTCTTTGCTTAATATCTCTTTGATTACAACGTGCATTTCTTGTCCATTTTCCCCTTGCCTCTCGATGTCGACCGACAAACTGGCCGTCTGCCCTTAGAGCAGGAATGGGAAAGAGATATTCAAATCCGTGTTCTTTGAACTGCGTCTTGGTGTTGGCGCGGGCAAGAATACAGATATTGGTATTGAAGGCGAGTTCTGTATTTGTGCTGACGATTCTGCGTCTGCAGTTTTTAAAGGAGTCGAATGGCATAACTTTGTTGTGGTCGGCTGGTAGAGTGTCTCGTTGTCTGTCTGTGACTCAATAGTAATGTGTGTGTCCGTGAGATGGCCTGTATGTTTGGGTGTGTATTGATGGCACCGGCAATAATTGGAGAATGGCTATTTGTTTGTACTCTATTTAAGTGAAAATTTCCAGGGTAAGGGCTAGGGGATATATCGTTAAATGAGCCCAGCTCGGGTCTACTTGGCTGATTACTGACATGTCCTGCATCTTTCATTATCCGTGAATCATTGTTTGCTGTCGTACTCTCTAAAGTTGAATTAGTGAAAAACCGCTAATTTATCGTGACTATGCACTAATTTGAAAAGGGAAAATTGCTCCACTATTAATTAGTGGAATTCTGCTATTCGAAATAGTGAATAAAATGAACTAATTGTAATAGTAAATATATACACTATTAAAAAGAGTGAAAACTACTAATAAATTAATGAAATTAAAAATTCTTTTAACTGGGAAATTCACTATTTTAATTAGTGAAAATCACAAAATAAATATTTTATTTAACAAATAGTTTATTTTCCACTAATTTATAAATGTTTTTCACTAATTAAATAGTAGAACACTTTTTTACTATTTCAATTAGCAAAATTGTACTAATTGATAATGGGTTTTACTTATTGATTAGTGGAAAGTCTGATCACTAAAAAGATTAGTGGAATTTCCACTAATTCAACTTTAGAGAGTATAAAGTGCCGGGAGCGTATTTGCAAGTGCTGTCGTAAAGGTTTGTCCTACGAAACTATCTTGCGTCGGTAGGTCTCTAGGTCTTAAGGGGGATACGTCAGCAGCCAAAGGGTTGTGGAGCCCTACATCGTTAAATGAGACGTATGAGGACTGGTTAATGTTACTTTGTAAATTATTCGTTTGTTGTTCAGTTGCTTGTACTTGGTGAGGTTCTGCGGTATGATCTTCTATTATGGTGGGCCGTAAAGGTTCTGTAAGCCCGGCTGTATTCGCGAGTGGTTGTTCTGATGCGGGTCAATTTAACCATTTGGTTTGGTTATTGGCTGGCGTATTTACGGTATCTGCGGAAAGTGGAGATAAATTGTCCGCGCGCGCTATTCTATTGCTTTTTCTAATTCGTTGTATAAGTGGACTGCGGTTCGCGTCTCTGTTTCGTCTAATAAAGAAAGTGATAACAATAATTCCAACTGTACTTTGCAACTGTTACCGATTGCATGTAGGGGTTAAGAAGAGCCTCCTGTACGATTCTAAAGACCTCTCGGATCTTTGATTTAATGTTGTCATTAATTTGTGACGTTGCAAAATCCGCGGATTCCTCCCCAGATTCCCCCAAAGCGTAGTCAACAAAGTGGCTCTCTCCTGCCGGCCTTAATTTCTTTGTTTAACGCGCGCGGTAACTCGCGGCATCGTCAGGCGCCAGGCAATTAATGCCAGCCGACAGGAAGGTCTTCTTCGCCGCGTCCAAATCCTCCTGGCTGCTCGGTGGTAGGCGTGGGTGGGCGCGCAATGGCCCTTGAGTAGCTGGCGCAATTGGGGAAAACGCCGCGACAACGGACAACACAAATATCTCCGAAATAAGCACTTAGAACAACGCGTTTAAACTCTTAAAATAACTCTTTATTTGGTAGTGTAATTACAGTTGTTTCGTGTACCTAACACGCGGCACGATACACGCAAGCACGCTAACTCGACTCTACTTCCCGATTTTCCACGCGGTCTAAACGTTCGCGGTCGCTCGCGGCACTCCTCGCCCGAAACACAACTCACCGATTCGCCGATGTCGCTCGTCCACACGGCCGCTTCCTCGGTCCACTCACCGCGTCTAATGCTCCGACTTCTCTCGAACAACTTCAACTCAACGGCGACTACTACTACGTCTCTAACTGCGCGAACTCCGAAAACACTGCTGGTCTCTAAGCTGTCCGGGCAACGAGTGACGAGTCAAAAATGGCTAACTCGGCTCGGCCCTCCGCGTCTCTATTGTTCTCTCTCACACTCGCGGCATTTACCTATTTCGTCTCTTTCTATGACTAATTAGTCGTAAAGATCGCGAGGTGTCGCGTCGGCCCTTCTTCTTCCGGTCATTTAACACGCGATCGGCTATCTGGCCGATAAAGGAGGTCGACGCGCACGCCCTCTATGTCGCGGCGCGCTTTCCGAGTCCCGTTAGTTAAGACTGAAATGGTGGCGGCTCGTATGACGTCACCGCCACCCACGCGCTGTGCGAGATCGGCAGACCATCTATAAAAAGATGTGCCAGTCCCGGGTCCATATTACGGCCCTGGCTCGCCTTCCCGCTCGCGAACCTTCACGCCGCACGCGCCTTCTCTCTCGCACTCATGGCTCGAGAGCGCCGCCTGCCGACACGAGGCGCTCCCTACTACCGCGCTTTCGCCGTCTCTCTCGCTCTCGCCTGACAGCCACGTGCGCGGTGGCTCGCCTCGACACCGGTGTTTCGCCGACTCCTCGCGACTCGCGTATGTTTGTGTGCGTAGTGTATGTGTTGTGTGTGTGTCTTCGCCGTCGCCGCGGCTCTTCTACGTCGCTGTCGTCGTCGTCATCGTGGTGCGCCGTCTCTCTCTCTCGTCGTCTACGGCCGTCGTCTGCCGGGGCTAACCTCCTGGCCGAACACTCCTATCGTGCTCCGGCTTGTTCGTCGCCGCTTGTAGGCCGCCTCGAGGAAGCTGGTGCTCCTGCATCCTCCTCTCGCGTCTTCTCCGCTCCGCGGGCTGTCGGCAGGGCCGATCAGCTGTTGTCCGCTGCTCTCTCTCTTCGTCGGTTGACAGGTCGGGCTGTCGTGTGCGGGAGTGCCAGTGTACCTCGAAAGGGACGTCGCGACGTGAGTAGTAATTAAAAGAAAATAATCGAGGCGTGCTTGCGCGTTCGCTCGGCGTGGCCTCGTTACCCGGAGTCGACAAAAAGATGTTAAATATCCGTCACAAATTTCTTGATTTTTCTCTTTGTCAGTACGGAAACGGTTTCCTAAGATTGATTTTGACATTGTGATAAATTAAGATTTCCTTCTTAATCTTATATAGTTCTTATAGATGTTACTTGTGCCCAAATGGCCCTGACACCCTGATCCCGTTTGAGTTTCTTAATCCTCCGAATTATTTGTTAGTTAAGATAATAAATTCTTACTTATCAGCAAACGAATAGTACTACGAGTGTCCTCAGCATCCCTGATTCAGCTTCTTCCCTTATCCAGATCCTCCAACACCAAACCCGTACACACCTAGCACCACTGTTACGGATTTTCCCCTGTGTAATCCTTATTCCTTATGTTCGCGGGTGTTCGTTGGTGTCGCTCCAAACGTACCGAAATACGCGAGATTATTGAGGATGGGACTAAGGCTGTTAAATAAATACTTATGGATACGTGGATACTTTGCTCCTTTATTGACGTCTTGTCGCCTCGAGAGAGAGATGGCTTTCGTGGTTGTCGGGCAGCGTCACGCCGTGGATTCGTAGCGAATGTCAGAGTGACGTGCGGACGGTGACGATTGTCAGAGCCTCGAGTATTGGTTCGCGCCTCCTTAAATACCCCCTTAATTATCCGGAGTAGGGGAAGTGAGCCACTTCCGCGCCCAGAGGTTTCGTCAGGTTCTTGCGGAACGCACGAATTCCTCTGCGTTAGCGTTCTGGTTTCCGAAAGTGCATTGCACCTACTCGCGCATCGTAGAATGTTAACATTATTATATAACAAAACATTATTTATAGCTCGTTCAATACGTAAACTTCTTTTTTGGCTGATTTTAATTCCAATTGAAAAATGAGTCAGTATTTTCAGTAATAAGAATTGAAATCAGCCAAAAAAAAGTCTACGCATATTCTACGAGTTATAAATAATGTTTTGATGCAATCAGAAATGCCATTAAGAAAGCCGTTTTAAAATTACTTGAAAAATCAAATTTGCTTTAGAAGTTAGCAAAGAATATAGAGAATCGTCGGTATAGTAGAGCGTGGAAATGTAGTTTACGTACGTTTATGTGGTACCGACACTCGCGAAATTCGACAATTTATATCGTCAGGAAATGGCCCAAATCGCGTAAAAAACATGGTCCTATGGAATATTTTTTTTTCACGGAACTTATCACGTGACTTATTACTTGACTTATCACGTGATTTTTTGAAGTAGGGTAATTAAACTCATTAATTAATTTGCTCCAAAGTTTCTTTTTTAACATTTAGCAAGATTAAGAATACTTGCAACTGACAATTTAGTCCATTAAAATTATGAGTTTTCTTGAAAATAAATTGAACACTTAACCAGTTTAACTCTAATTTTTAATAGTTTAACTCTACACTTAACTCTATTTTTGTTGAATTTATAATAACGTATATTAGTATATTACGTAACAAGGGAGGTAAAATAGAAATGGTCCCAGATCGCACGAAAATTGGCACCCGAGCCGAAAGCGAGGGTGACAAACGTGCGATCTGAGGCATTCTTTTTTACTTCCCATGTTGCGTATACTATTTTTCAGCCTAGCGAGGACGAAATCGTAACCTTTTCGATCGGGCGCCGGGAGGAAAGGTTATGGTTTTGTCCCGCTAGGCTGAAAAATACTTTGTAAACCGCAAAAGGCTGCACTGAAAATGAAGTTAGAGTGACTCAAAAGTATATAACAATATAGTGTACTGCACCAGCGTCATTATTCCAAAATTTAGAATTACATTATTGTGGGATTCGGTATGCAAGGGTGGATAAATAACGTCACTCGGTGTCTACGGTATGGATATTTTATTAATGTTGGATCATGCGGCGCATATCGGATAGAAGACGCCTCCGGACTGTGTCTTCTTGTTCCCGGATAGTCCTTTTTATACTGATGGGGGTGGGTACCCTGCTGGTCCTCTGGCCCCACCGTGAAGCCTGTTGGGCCGGGAGTTGCCCGGGGAATAGACTCCAGACGTCTTGCCACGGGGAAATCCCGGCGCGGGGGTTTACCTGAGGGAAACCCGACGCCTATTACCCAGGCGCGCCCAGCCCTGCTCCTCTACCTGACGCCCACATTATTAGAATTATAACAAAAAATAATGATAATAAAAAATCGAATTTATTCATTTTTTTTACATTTTGAAATCTTACTTCTGTAATACTCAATATATTTGTCACAAATTTTTGTATAAAGTTGACTTCTTTTTATAAAATTGAGTTTTTGAAAAGTTTTAGGTACAAACCCCCCTTAATGAAAGACAATAAAAACTGTTTTCTAAAATTAAAAAATGCTCTAAAAATAAACAAATGAAATAACAAAAAAAAAACGTCTGGAGTTATAAAAAAAGAAATGGAATGAACCTTTATTTTTTAAAGTCCGATAATACGATTCTGAGATACAGATGATCACATTCATATAAACATTTTGAAAAAATATGATAAAATGATTAAGCAACAGCCAAACGGACTTATAACATGTTTTTAGAAAACCTTTTTTTTACTATTACACAAGTTCCGCGATGTGGAAGAAAAAATGTATAGCATTATTACTAGAGGAGAAATTTTACAGTACACTTATATGAATATTTAGTGCATATTGCTACAAATAATACTATACAGTATAGCAAAAATTCGACATGTACTTTTTAGTATGCGGTATCATAACATTTTGGTATTCGGTATAGTAAAATATAGGCGACTTTGTGTCAAATGTATGCATTTAGATTAGCAAATTCCATTGATACTACCGCCGACACATTAGTTTGAGTTTATGTTATGATGTCGATAAAAGGATGCAGATATCTGTTATAAAGGAGTATTGATACCTCTAGGAGGCATCTCGTAAAATCTGCTCGTGAGTGAATAGATCACTCGACGATTACTATATAAGAAAATTTTAGATGTTTACAAAAAGAATTGCGATTTCGGTGATGCGATTTGTATAGGTTGCGATGCGTGTGTAAGTAATCTGCGATATACTCGGAAAAAAAATCTAAGTATTTTACTAGAATCCATATGATTGTATTTTAAGAAAAGTTCCGTAAACTATTATAGTATAATTTCATACTTCTAAAGTTTTTATACATACTTACAAAGTGTTTAGTACAGTCTTCTAAGATATGAATTATAGAAAGGGGTACATATAAATAGAATTTATTCACATATAAATAAAGTATGTGTATGTGTAAGATGTCTACTTTAAAAGCTAAAAATCCATGATTATCTGCATGAATTTTTATACTAATAAAGTAACGCTGGTGATAAACTGTACTAGTACCCCCATTCTTACTATAAAAGTTAGATTTTTCTTTTCGAGTACGATGAACAACTGCGATGTATATGTACAAAGAATGAAACTCAGTGTCTCATAATAATGAGGTGAATGGAGTTAAGCAAGTAATGTTAAAAATGTTATTTTGAAATTAAAGTAAGAATATAAAGTAAGAATATAAAGTTTGCTATGCGGTATAGCAAAATAATAAAATTTGGTGTACAGTGTATTAAAGTTTAATAATCTATACATTTTGACTATAGCATATTATAAGATTTAGTGAAATACGAGTTTGTGCCTTTGTATTTAATGAATATTATTTGCGCCTGGGTACGAGCGAGAGTTTGGCGGGAGAAGAAAATATTGTGGCCGCTAACGCGTGAGCAGAATCGGGCCCGTAGAAACTGCGGGGAAGCCGTCTGACGCTTATCAAAGAGAGTGGGGCGGCCCAAGTCGCACACGTCACCATCGCGTGCACTCAGCTCGTAAGCGAGTCGTTCAATCGGCAGTATTCGCCAGAAGTCGTCGCGACACTCAAGTGATTTCCGCCTCCTCCGTCCGAAAGCAGCGAAAGGCGCAGTCGATTCAGCCGAGCTACCGAACCAACCGGCAAGTCAACGCGAAACAGGTACAGAACCCGGCACTGTTATTACTTAAGAATTCGACCGGTCGACGAACCTTTCTCGTTTCGAAAACGTAAGAAATTTTCGACTGACCTGTGAAGATTTTGCTTTTTGGCATTTCTAAAGCGTGATTGCTCAACAATGTACTACATTTACTTGTAGTACTTTTTCACTTTATACAAAAAAATATATTATTTTATTAAATAAAATATTTCACTAAGTGCGCACTTAATTACTATATAACGGAAAACATACATATACATATATCTGCGATATTAGAAACCAGTTATTTTCCTTTGAGGTATTATTTAAAACGTTTCGTCAAACTATTCTTCAAAGTTTATACTTCAATTGAATCGAGCATTCTTAAGTTTATCAAACACGCAATGACATCAAACCAGATTAAATCATTTTACAAATGATCAAAGAATTTTATTCCTTCGAATGTTCTTAAAGATCTTTTTTGGATTTCGTAATACATGCCAAATAAAATATTAAAAAACAATCCACAACTATTAGTAGAGATACGTGTCGATTATTGTTTCGTATTTTATCAAACAGAGAGAAATAATGTTTTATGCAAAAAATAAATTTACCTTTTCTTGAATTTCTAAATAAATGTAAATTTCTTTCAAAAATTTTAAATTCGTTCATAGATATGCAAAACATTCCACACTACATTAATATTCCCATATAAATTAAGAATAGTATTATAGCATCGTTTTCATTAGAAAAGAATTTTTTTTATAAATATTTTTAATAATTCTTATCTAAATCCAGTCAGATTTTATGTTTAAATGATTTCCAAAAAATTTTCTGCTATGTTAACTTAAAATTTGTGTTTAAAAATGCTGTAATGTGCTTCATCTTAATGAATGTCTATATAGTTTAGGGGTAATTATTAGTGCTTTCGTCTTTCCCTTAAACTATGGAACAATTAATTAAACACATCTAGATGCTACTGCATATCGAGATTAAAAAGTTAAATAATTTGTGTACAATGTCGAAAATTTTGCTAATCGAATAAATTATTGGCAAAATATATTACATTAATTCAATATGCAATGTACTAATTATAGTTTCCTTATATGCGGGCGATTTCAACGACATTACGCAAGAGTACACGTGGGGTCTAAGAGTTAATATTTTCTTCGAACTTTTATCTATTTTTCATGAAATAAAATAAAATAATTTATTATTGGGTTTTATTTTTATTACTAGCGCATTTATAAATAGTTAAATGCGTATGTTTATTTTACTACATTTTTTACTCTTCGTAATTATTTTCTCTGTTATTGACAATTTATTCTCTTAAAGTAATTACGTTAATAAGTTTTAATTTAAAATAATAAGTAAAATACAGTAACCTCGACCGTTTATTATAATTTTCGTTACTTTTTCAGGAATAATGTCAGTGATGTTGAAAAGTGTTCTGATCAGTGATCCAGTAGACGAGCGCTGTGCAGCTCTGTTGACTAACCACGGTGTCTCGGTGACTACGAAGTATAAATTATCTAAAGACGATCTCATTAAAGAGCTACAAGTAAGATTTTTAAGTTCTTAATATATACCAATAAAATACACGGTGTTTCACACTCTCACGCTTCTCTGGTTCATTTACACATAAGCATAATAAAACAAGTTTCGCATTTATTTCGCAACTATTAAAACGATAAGAAAAATAAATCACTAAAAAATGTATACATTCTTTGCGGATTTAAACATCAAAATATAACGGAAACTTTTTGAATTTTAGTGGCATGCATTCACTAAACAGTACAATGGCTTGTTTAAAAAAGATCTTGTACGTTGCTAAAACTATCGGTTTTAAGTCGGTTATGTTTGATATAACATACTTGTTTTGGTCGAAATATATTTTCGAATAATTATACTCAGTGGGATCTAGTTAATTCTCTATTTAATGAAAAAACCTAAAAAGTTTAATTTTAAATTTGAAATCCCTGCTAGAATCCGTATAGTTGAAACGAAACTAAGAAATGGCTTGCCCAAATGGCTTGTTATTAGTGGAAGATGAAACGCTTTTTTTCACCGCATTCGCACATTTATTAGAATGCAAGAATATTGGATAAATACTAGCTTCTAATCGTTATTAAAATTAGCCATTTTTGAGCGAAGAAAAATGGGTGCGAACATAACCTGAAAGTAGCTTCTTCATATTGAACTGCGATCTCGACTCCGAGCTCACGCAGCGAATTATTATGAAACAATATTTAATTAAAAACATTTAATAAGCTCATAGTGAACGATTTACCGACTTTTTACTTTCCAGTTCTAACATTAGTGAATTTGAAACGTTTTTATAATTTTCTCTTTTCACACATTTGCAAGCCATTTTTTCCTATTAAATTATGCACATTAATTATTCACATTAAATGTGAGATTCTGATTAGAAAAGCGTTCCATCATGGGCTTAAAAATGGCTGCTATTTTGCGCGCATTTCTATTTCTCCAGCTATGAAGTTGCCATTAAATGTTTTAAATTTCTACCAGGAATATGACTACGAAATTTCATTATTTTACGATAGCTTCTGAGAATAATAAGAAATAAATTGTTGAAGCTGAAATTATAATTTTTTATGATTGATTGTGCAAAAAGTGTTTGAGTGCTCCAGGAGAGAAATATTACGAATGAAAGACGTCTAGAGATGAAACGTTTTTTTTTAGAAGCACGATGGTCTGATTGTACGATCAGAAACTAAAGTTACAGCAGACATCATAGCTGGCGCACAAAAGCTCCGTCTCGTCGGGCGTGCTGGTACCGGCGTAGATAATATCGACATAGCTGCTGCCACGCGTAAAGGAATATTGGTCTTAAAGTGAGTACATGAAAATCGTCGCTTATCTAAAAATTCTGAATACAACTGTAAGACTCTGGTGTGGAAAGCATGGTATATGTAACATTCTCGCTTATCTAAAGACTATAAATACCTCGTGCCACAGACTTGTGTTTTGGTCGTTAGATATAACTCTTAGGGGGGTCAATATTGCAAAAGAGCAATCTCTTTTCATTCACATTTTCTTGTGTAAATAAGAAAAATGGCGTATTGCAGCACCCCAGGGGGTAACAGCACGAGCGCCTGCGAGTTGACGTGTGCGATGATCGCAGCGCTGGCGCGCAACGTCGTGCAGGCGGGCCAGTCAATGAAGGAGGGCCGGTGGGACCGTAAACTCTACGCGGGCTCCGAACTCTCGGGCAAGACACTCGGTGTCCTCGGATTCGGACGCATTGGCCGTGAAGTCGTCCACCGCATGCTCTCCTACGGAATGAACGTCACCGCCTACGATCCCTTCCTCACCGACGAACAGGCCCAGCAGCTTGGTGTCATCAAGGCTGATCTTGACGCCGTGTGGAAGGATGCCGATTATATTACCGTCCATACGCCACTCATCCCCAGTACCAAGAGTGAGTTCCAAAAGCGACCCATGACAATTTATTAATATCATTTCATCAATTTTAACAATTATTTTCTCATGTAATTTTAAAAATTCAACATTTTCGAGCGTGCTATATAATTCCTATTAACCCTTACAGGACCATAAGATGGCTAAGACTAAATATGCGAATACAACATTTGATTTTGGCGCAATAAAGTTTGTAACGATGTAATGACACGTTTGTAACGAGTTGATAATGATTTTTGTAAAAGGGAAAAATATTTCCCTTGAGCATGAAAGGGTTAATTCCCATCCTGATACTATAAAACTCTATAGTATTTTACTAATTTTTAACTCTTGAAAAAATTCCTTACTCGACAGCTTATCTCAATTATCACCTGTTCTTGCAATAGAGATTTTCGAAATATTTCGATTCCTTATCGTAAGCAAATGCTACACATTAAATAGTAGATTTTCTTACAAGGGGGAGAAATGGAACTTCCGCACGGACGTGGTAGGACGGCCGAGGCGAAGCCGAGGCCGTCATACACGTCCGTGCATGAGTTCCACTTCTCTCCCGTGTAAGAAATAGTATTTTTCTCTATCCCCGGGCGAAAGTACGGTTATATTATTGATTAGAAAATAGTAAAATAATCAATTTCTAACCTTTAAACTGACCTCAACTGGCAGTTGTTCTGCGCAGCCATCTTTTTACTTTCGCCACGGGTTCGTTTAGAATATTCTGCTTATATTTTTTTATTGTACCTATCGCGCGTTTATATATGTTTGATGCCCGCCCAACATTTGCAGCACGAGCGTAGCGAGTGCTGCTGGTTGGGGGCGGGCATCGAAAATACATAAACAAGCAAAATAAACGTAATATTTGTAAATTAAATAATTAATAAAAATGTAATTGTTTGTTTTTAAAACACAAATTTTATGTCAACTTCCTTACAATCATTTTTTATAATTTCACAACAAAAATTGTTAACAATATTGCCTTTAAATGTAGAATTTTCATATTTAATGCAAATTTTTTTAACCAATTTACTGTATTCGTATTTATTTCTACATTTTCAATAACGTTCAATATAATGTTCTAATTTAAGTGTACGGTTGATTAGCATTCTTTTTGATAATTAAAAAAGCTAGCAAGGGGATTGAATTTTATTTGCGTTATAAGCGGGATAAATCGAAAATCATACGACTACAAACACAACCTGCACATTTGTGGTATATAAATTATTTAAAGGACGCTAATTATCTACATAAACTTTCTTTGATGAATGTCTATTAGCTATTAGAATTGAACCGAACTTTAAGGGGTTAGACTTTCAAAGTCTTCCTGACAGAGCTTTCGAATTTAAAACAAATGACGCACATGCAGTGGCTAAAAATGCTCCTTCTTCTAGCGTAAACAAAAGGCGAAACCTCGTACTTTCGCCCGAGGGATGGAGAAAAATAACTTTTTTATTGTGTTGTTATTACAAGTTCCTTTTATTTATGATACATTTTTCAGTAGCTATTTTAACGAATTTTTCTTCTACAAATGGTATCTGTATTTACGATAACAATTTTTTCACTTCAAAATAGATCTACTCAGAATATGTCATCACTTACATATAATCAAGTATTGTTTAAGAATGTTAAGAAAATGTTTTCAATTATCAATGCTTATTGAATAAATATACTTGCAATTTACTTTTTCATAGATTTGATAAATGCGTCGACTTTGAGCAAATGCAAGAAAGGTGTTCATATTATAAATGTGGCTCGAGGAGGAATTGTCGACGAAGAGGCACTTTTAAATTCAATCAAAGCTGGTCATTGCGCTGGCGCAGCGCTTGATGTGTTCATTGAAGAACCGCCGAAACATCCAATTACGCTTGAACTAATTCAGCATCCCAAAGTTATCGCAACGCCTCACCTCGGTAAGACATTTAAAAACATTGTTTTACTGTGTTAGCTAATTTAATCTGAAAAGCAAATAATATTAGTGATTTTTTATTAATTAATCAACGACCTGTATGTCTGGCTTTGCTTGTATGAGGAAATCTACAAAAAAAATCTGTAAAAAGTTTTTCTTTTTATTAAATTAAATTCAATTATAATATTCAATTGAAAAAGCTTCAAAGAATTTCACTTATCATATGTAAAAAAATTCAAGGCTCATAACTTTATGAAAGGATGAACATAAAGCTTGTCCTTAATTTAGAAATATAACGAAAGTTGAAAATCAAATTAAATTAAAAAAAAAAGATGGTAGGTTTGTTACTGAAATTTCATAAAACATACTTCGAAGTTCTTTATAGAAGTTTAATGACGTCACATCTCTATTAATCCTTTAGAGCTTTTACCAAATTTAGTTGCAGAATCTTTTTCAGAACTCTATACAGAATCTTGCAACACTTTCTGAATCTGCAGAAAAATTCTATTCAACTGATGAAAATATATCATTCAATTTCTGCAGTTAATTGTACATGAAATTCTGCAAAAAATTGTGTAGGATTGATGGGGGCACATCTTGTTAAATTTGGATAGACAATTCTGCACAAATTCTACAAACAATCTGCAAGTTCTTCTACAGCCATTTCTGCAAATGTTTTTCCTACAGGGTGTTTTGATGTCTTAGTGCATCAATTTAAATTATCAAGCAATTTTATATTTACTTTTTTTATTAACACATTCATTAAGAATATAATCACTAAATTTTTCGATTTTTTTCTATTATTCTAAAACTTTTTTGAATAAGTTCATTTATAAAAAAGAAAATATCAAGAATTTATTTTCTGAATTCGAAAATTATAGTTAATCTTGATTTTTACAAACATTATGTATTTCTATTGCACATTGGGTTTGTCGGTTATATTAAGTTTTTGTAAGGTAAAACGAGAAATTTAAAAAAAACAACATTAGAAACCTGAAGATATGAATTTATCAATTTCCATTTGCATGGAATAGTAAAGCAGAAATAGTATTTTAAAAAAAGAACTTGTTCAATGCAACGCACGGAGCTTTAATTAACATTATAGAAAAATCATATAAGCCCCTTAAGCTTGAATACAAAAATGCCCTTCAATATTTTAGCTAACTAGAAGAGTATAATCGTTTCCAGATCCCGTCTTTGCCCTGTAAGAGATATTTTTTTTTTTTGTACATAAAAATAAAATAATTTAAACATTTTATAAGCGGCTAAGCACTTTTGTTCTAGGTGCCAGCACAGCAGAGGCTCAGACGCGCGTGGCCATCGAGATCGCGGAACAGTTCCTGGCGATCTCAGGCAAGTCGAGCAAGTACATGGTGACGGGAATCGTGAACGCACCGGTCATGGCTGCAGCAGCAAGCTCGGAGAACGCGCCTTGGATAGAGCTGGCCAAAAGACTCGGCGTTGTCGCCGGCAAACTCGTAGCCGGCGACTCGCACGCTGCACTCGAAAGTCACACCACTGGCCCAGATATGGCCTCAAGGAAGTTCGTGCACACGGCCGTCCAACTTGGTTTACTCACTGTGCGCGCCCAGACCGGCCTCAACCTCGTGAACGTGCCTAGTCTCGCCAAAGAGCTCGGTTTGCAAGTGACCGAGGCTCACGATAATCTTCCCGAGAATGGCATCCTAATCAAAGCTGGATCTCACCTTGTCAAAGGTTTCATTAGTTTATTCTTTTTATATCATTCAGCTTTTACTCAGCTCTTTTTATTTGAGCAAATTAGTAAATATTCTATTGGAATGGGAGGCAGCTTAATAATAATTAAATAACAAATATTTTTTATATATTATTTGAATTTATTAAGCGCGAGGAAGGAATGACTGTCCACGAGGACACTGTCTAGAGACTGACTAATATACTGCGCTTTCTCTAAGTCTCAACTGCAATCTGCCTTTTCCCAAATACTCTTACTATAAGGCTCGAGTTCTGCACACAACAAAAATAAAGTAATAAAACATAGCTTTCTCTTTTCTATCAATGCGCTCTTGTTCTTTTGTATCCAGTATTATTAAACAAAATAAGTGTTAATAATCTAACATATTCGTGACTTTCTTGACCAGGTCACTGAAGCACCCTTTAATTATTTTCAACGGTCCCTAAATAAGTTATCAAACATTGAAATATAAAATTCAAAATGAATCCTATCTCATAATTTTTGCAGGTACAGTAGTTGGTAACGCGACTCTGTTGGTCTCTATTGACGGTGCGGTGTTCGTTGACGGCGTCCAACTGCAAGATAACATCTCCATTTATGAAATAAAAACGCAGCAGGAGCTCGCGCAGATTGTCTCTGCTCACGTCGCCAGTGGCGTAGCAATACTAAACTTCAGCGTATCCGGTAATTGGGTTATTGTTCAAACCAATAAATCTGCCAGTGTACTTGTCAATGGAGTGCAAGGCTACTGAGTCTGCATCTACTCTTCTTCTTCTTCTTTTGCCTTGGGTTACCCGAATTGCCACTACTCATATTGATTCAAATGAAAAAACGTTACAGAAATTGAGTATTTTGTTATTCAGTTTTCTAAAACAGCGAAAATAGCACTACAAATCAACAGACTTACACTTTACTATAAATTTCGTTTATAAATTAGGCGCATTTATGGTTTTTGCCTTAGTATTCAGCGAATAAAGTTGATTTATATAATTGTTACATTACCTTTCGTCCATCATAATATGCACTCACAGACAAAATGTTAAATAATATCATTCTATACATGTAGTATAAATCAGAAGTTCACGACATTGTCGCATAAAATAGTGTTTGTCACTCGCATTAGAAGTGATATCTAAACTTGCGTGAATTTCATACCCTTACTTCGCTCTCACTCGTCCAAAAATCACTTCTGATATACTAGTATCGTAAATTACTGTTACGAATATAGTGGATATATAATATACATATTACAATAAAAACAAGCTATACGTGAATGGTCGTATAGATATAAAAATCTCAATTTATAAAATATATGCGTTTATATGTAAAAATATATACGATTGTAATATTTTTAAATGATATATTTCAATAAAAAATATCAAAAATTACTTATTCATTTTATAATTGAAAATAAATTGAAAGTTGGATTATGAAAAAACTTAAAAATTTTATATCTCACACTCAATTACTTATGAAGATCCAAATTTAAAGTTAGTTCTAGTACTTTCTATTTTACCGATTATCGAAAATTCTACACTATACCCACTTGTTTTTCAAAGAAAATCATGTAGATGTCAGCAGTAGGTCGCAATGAAAACAACTTTTATTGGATTCACACCGAGGGCGCGGTGTACAGAGGACGGAAGAGGAGTGCTCTCCAGTGTATAAAGTCTGAGTATTTGATTTTTAATTTTTGTTTGTTCTTACTGATGCCTAAGTAACTGTGGCCACGAGCACTGGATATTATACTTCTCTTTTTTGAAGTATTCATCTAATATCTGATTTATATAGCGTTTGTATTCGGGCTCCCGCTTTGCCGGGCAGCCTTAAACAAACAAAATGACTTGGAATTTTTGAAGAGCTCAAGTAACCCGGCAAAAATTACACGACTTAGATGATGAAAATATAAGCAACAACAAAAGTGAGAACATACAAATCAATAAGAATAGTCTCAGTCGTTCAAGCCAAGACAATCTTTTAAAATGTTTTATTTGATAAAAAAATACAAAGGGCCTTTTGGTGTTTGGGTGAAGAAAATTAAAATTGATAATAAAGAATTAAGCTCATGTGCTGTAGGAAGTATTTTATACAAAAGTTATAAGAATATTATCAATATTATAAGAAAAAGTAAATTTTGTATAAAAGTTTGTTAAGATTTTCATTTATTCATACACACGTTTATATCTTTAATAAAAAATTTATTACAGCACACAGAATTTTTATAATGAATTCACACACAATTATCGAAGTAATATTAAAATGACGTAGGCTTATTATTTAAAATCAAATTCTTCCGGCCGCGCTTCGCGCTCTTTTTCTTTCTTTCGCAAAGATTGGCCTTCGCAAGGCCAGCTACGGGTTTTACGAAGGAAACGCTTCTGCACTTATCTGCACTTATCTGTCGCTCGGGCGGCGGCTCTGCCGACCGGGACCTGGAGATCTTCTCCGTGGATTTACTCCACGCCCTTTGGTATGGTGTGCTGGCGGTATCGTCCACACGGGCCTGGAGGTCGGCACGTCTCCGGTGAGGGGTGGTGTGGTGTTGTCGATCCCGGCCGGACAAGAGAACGCGCTCATCGGGGGCTCGCCCTTTTATCTATCGCCGAGAGCGCTCTGGTCGCGCAATCGTGGCCGAAATTCGGGCGTTGACCCAACGCTTGTTTTGCCTTTTGCGAGGTCTCCCCGACGTTAACTGGCGGGACTCAATGGACCGCGCCGTTACAAGTTATATTTAAGAATTGTGAAGAGGCTCATAGACTAATAATTTTTTTCTTTTAAATAGCATAAACCCAACTCATTATTACATTGTAGAAAATCAATTAAAGTACTCGAGTATTGTCTTACATTTTCTTCTTCCCAGGTTGCCATGTCCTCTTGTTGGACGGTATTGGATGATCCTTGGGGTAGCAGTCATTTTCCGATAAAAATTGAAATTCAAGTATCTCCAAAAAAAAATCCAAAGGCTAAAGTATAAATATAAACTAAACTCAATTTTATGGGATAAATTCTTATTGACTGATGCCTTGTCAATTCTTATAAAAATAAAGGGAAAAATAAGACCAATCAAGATAATAATTTTGATAATGCATTATCTAAGAATAATAAAAAGAATATTTCTAGCAAAATATGGTTGAATGATGAATATACAGGGTGGGCCATTTTAATCAAACCACCCAGAAATTTTTGCCGGTTCACGTTGTACAAAAAATTGTTTAGACAAAAGTTGTTTGGGACAATGGGGGTCATCTTTTTATGAAATAAGTTTTGACTTTGAACTTTATTTTCAAGGTCATTTGAAGGTTAACTTTTGTTTTTTAAATAGGAAACCCTATTTCAGATGCCGGATTTTGAAAGAACATAAAATTTAGAGTCAAAAGCGTTTTTACCATTTTTTTAACTAAACGCATAGTTTCTGAGAAAAAAAATCGCTAATATTTAAACATTTTTAAACTCTTTAATTTTTTTCTCGAAAAGGATGCATCTAATCGAAAAATTACTAAAAATATTATTGATTTAGAATTGCATGAAAAAGAAGGTGGTATTTTTTATTTTTCTAATTTTTAATTTTCTACAATTGTCTTAAAAACAATATTCTAAAAACTTAATTTTTCGATTAGATGCATCCTTTTCGAGAAAAAAATTGAAGAGTTTAAAAATTAGCGATTTTTTTTCTCAGAAACTATGCGTTTAGTTAAAAAAATGCTAAAAACACTTTTTACTATAAATTTTATGTTCTTTTAAAATCCGGTATCAGAAATAGGGTTTCCTATTTAAAAAACAAAAGTTGACCTTCAAATGACGTTGAATATAAAGTTCAAGGTCAAAACTTATTTCATAAAAAGATGGCCCCCATTGTCCCAAACAACTTTTGTCTAAACAATTTTTTGTACAACGTGAACCGGCGAAAATTTCTGGGTGGTTTGATTAAAATGTCCCACCCTGTAGTAAAGCTGTCAGGAAATAAGGGCTTTGTTTAAATCTTTGAAATATAGTTTATTAATTATATTAATTATAAATTATAAATTATAACAAATATTAATTATAAAAAAACTGCAGCTGAAACAACTAGAATTTTATAACTTACTAAAAAAGAGTCATTTAGAAAATTTGCTGAATCTATCGGACCAAGTGATTCATCATCCAATGTTTGGAATAAAATAAAAATGTTTAAAAATGGTTTTGAAAAATCTCTTTCTTCTATAGGCAATGGAGCCTTTCAGAAAAATGCTAATTTATGTTTTAAAGATTTATGTTGCGTTAAAGATAATAAGCTTAATGCTTTCTTAACATTCAGTGCGTAAAACAGTACTTTTTGGGCCATCTGTAAGTGCGTAAAGCACTGTGCTTTACGTACGTTTAAAGCTGCCGGTTGACAGTCACAGTTGCAGTAGCAGTGGCCGGGGATTGTGGCTGATGACTGCGCGTCGGAGGCGAGCGGGGTCGGCGTTTCCGCAAGTATACAAGCAGCCAGGCCCCCGCCTTCAGCGGTGCGAGCGTATAGAGCGGCCCTGGCCCACCCCCATTGATACTTGTCGATCGCTGGATATCATAATCACTCCCTTCCTCACCGCGGCCATTTAATTCCTCAAGCTGATAGGCAATTTGCCAGTGCCAGGGAACACCCGAAATACGCGGCTCTTGCACTATAGCGAGCGCCGAGATTCTCTTGACTTCGTGCATTTAAAAAATAGCCTAAAAATGTAAAATATAGCAAGCATTTGTATGATCACAATTATAGAAATGCTTCTGAGTTATTTTGAATCGAACTAATGCGCCATTTTTACAAAATTTTCCGATAGGTCCCAAAAATTTCCTTTTTCTTAAAAATGCATGAAAATGAATAATAATAGCAATGACATATAGATATACTGAAAAAAGAATTCTCTTGCAGCAAGTGGAATACGTTTGCTACAAGAGAAATTTCATATCAATTTTCATACCTTGAGGATGTCTTTTAGTAATAAAAAGAATAGCTTCTTGCCAAAAATACACATTGCGACAAGGAAATAATTTTGCGTTAACGAGAATTTTCTCTTTGCCACAAAAGGAAATCGTTCTATTTCACCGGCAATAAGATATCCCTCTTGACGCTAGAGGATCTTCATTAATATAACATCGGTTTTTATATATATTTTGTTTAATTGATTAAAAAAATGATTGTTACATAAATTCAAAATAAAAGTTAACAAATTTTGTTTCGAGGAAGGTATAACTGCCTTTTTGTCATTAATAAAATGTAAGTTTTAAAAAAATATTTAGTTTATTAGAGGAATTTGCAGTAATAATCCCTGCTGTTTTAACAATAACTATGTACTTTATTGCGTCGATTTAACTACACGAATTAATATGAATTATTAATACTATTTCAAGAAACGTGATTCTTTAACAAAATTAACTACAAAGGTTTAACTGCGTATCCGCATCAAAGTATATGCAGTGCAGCTTAAGGTTATGTATTTGAGAAATTTAAAAAAGAAGTACTGTAACTCCACGGTAAAATTAATGATGTAATTGAAATTAGATTAATCAAAGAAAATGAATGATAAAATTACGAACGTTACAATATCCACTGAACTTGTTGCTCGCGGCGCTGCAGCGACTCCAGTCAAATTATAGGTTAGAATGGCGCGCTATTGTTTCTAAAGCGCTGGCAGTTCTAATAAATAACAAACGCCTTCCCGGTTAAATTTTGTTTATTCTTATAATATATAGAAATAATATGAATATTAACGATATGTAAATTAATTAATCGAAAACTTAAATCTTTAATAATTAGTAATTAATATAATTGGAATTAAACTTTTTTTAAGGTCTAAGATTATATGCATACGCAAAACTAACGCCAAAGGAAAATGTATGAAACATTAAGTCCATAATTTCAAAGAGAGAAGAAATTATGTGATTCCTTTCCTTGGTGAAGAATTGCATTGAATTAATTGTATGATATTTAAGGACTGCATGGGAATATTAAACGTTAT
Source organism: Sycophila sp. Sp_5 (assembly GCA_018906775.1). NCBI lineage: Eukaryota > Metazoa > Arthropoda > Insecta > Hymenoptera > Eurytomidae > Sycophila > Sycophila sp. Sp_5. The sequence goes on from JACCID010000061.1 coordinate 1,013,880, forward strand.
CTTTCTGAATAAAAGTACAACAGCAATAAACAATTTACATTGCAGTTATTTTATTCATTTAATTAAATATCGACACAGAAGTAGCTTAGGATAAGTAAATTCAGTAGATTTTGGGGTACGTATAGAGTCTGTATAGCTAAAAGTATAAGGGAAAATCATTCAGAACATTCCGTTATCGACGCAAGAAATTTTGCAAATGATGTAAATATAGTTTTCAAAATTTACTTTTTATATTACTTTGACACTACTTCGTTAATTAATGCCATTTAATTGAGAAATCAATGATTAGTGGCTGTATTTCTAAAAAATTTGTCAATTTTATGCAACTAAAGTTTATTTCATTTAAGTAAATAAGTAGATTACGCAAAACGTGGGAGGTAAAAAAATTGCCTCAGATCAAACGTTTGTTACCTTCGCCTTCGACGCGAATGACAATTTATCTGCGATCTAGGAGCATTTTTATTTTACATCCATTGCGGTGTAATATACAAAAAAAAAATAACTATAAATAACGTAAAAGTTCCAACCTATCAATTTTTCCATAATATAGTTTAAAAAATAAAAAACCTGTTTCATGGAAATTGCAAAATTATAATTAAGTAAAAATTCATTGACGAAATAAAAATACAAAAACTGGATACAGATAGGGATAGTTACAGATTTAATTTATATTTAACAATTGCGCAATAAAAAAGTGAATACCAATAAATATCTTAACGTATGCATATTTGACACATCTTTTGCATAACAATTATATTCCGAAAAATAAAACCGTTTTCAATTTCTATAGCGTTAGCACTACAAAAGATGAAAAGAACTTGTTTGACACATATGATAGAACTCAAAAAGAAAAAAGAAGTTTACTGATAAAATAGTTACAGCAAAGATAGGTAAATATGAAAATACTTATAAGGTACCATATTACAATGAAACATTGATTAAGAAGACTATAAGGATCAGTGGCCCCGGCACAATCGCACAACTATTAAAATGAAACTGATTGTTTAATGAATTTTTAATTATTTATTTAATTTATAGTACAGTTGCCGAATATTTTATGTAACAATTATTAGTATAAAATTTATTCAAGGTCATCTAGTTTCACTTTTTACTTCTAGTTGCGATTTTTGCTTTTACCTACCTATGTATAGATAAATTAGTTTCGCACAAGTTGCATTGCATAATTTCTATTGTACTGTATACTTTGAAATTCTGCATTTAACATTGAAAATTTATAAGTTTACACGTAGCTGCTTTTAAGTATTGCAATTTATAAGATATTTTTCTATTCGATATAAGAATTCTTTCATAACTTCTAAACTTCATGATATAAGTCATAAAAAATGTAATTATATATGTACAAGAAAAGCAAACTAAGCCAAAAATATATTGTAAAGAAACTTTTCAACAATTTCCTTACAATTTTTAGACAATGGACGCATTCACAAAAAGTTTAAAAAAAAAAAGAAAAAAACAATATGACTGACTTAGAAAGTCTCTATATTGAGTGGACAAACATATGAAAAAAGTTTTCTCTTGAATTTTAGAAAAAAGTTAAATTATCAGCATGTCCGTTTTTTTACGTTTAACAAATATCTCTTATAGTTATGAAGAATAAAGATTGTTCGAACAAATGGAAAATATTAGTGAATTTTAAATAAATTAATTAAGAAAAATATTGAATATTTGTTAAGCTCAAATAAAATGAACTACTTGAGAATAATAACGCACAACGTACTCGCTCCAGGGACTTTGGAAAGGGAGAGCTACTGTATGCAATCGTGCACTAACTCGCGAACATATATTGGCCTCGAATACTACGAAACTTTCACATTTCCACTCGATGATGTCTACCGTGACTTAAAAGATAACATTCACGAAAATGAATTATTTCATTTGTCGACTGAAGCGCACTGAGTATTCTACTTTTAATTAAACAAAAGTATGTCTTCTGATCATATTATTGAGTCCAGAAAAATTATATTGGAGGGAGAGACTGTGCAGGAAACTTGTTACACTCAAATTACTTTTTAGCAACGTTACCTATTTTTGACCCGTTACTAACTTACATAAAGCTTCTATAAAATCTAAAGATTCCGTATGAAATGAAGAGAGCAAGCGAATGGAAAAAGAGAACAAGACCGACACGTGTAAAAAGTTTGACATTAAAAAATTTATTCTATTTTAATACGTATTGGTATAGACATTACTTTTTTTTTAATAATTTTCTTCATATGCGATTATTATAATTTAACACTCTACAATTTAGTCATGATATGCGCTGTGCTGTAAGACTGTGGTTGAATTCTTAAAGGAAACGGCTTTAAAGTTTATAAATATTATGCAGAAATGTTGAGTTATATACAAAATCTAATAATTTGGCTTTGAAATAAAAAATTTTGTAGCATTAAATAATTAAAAAAGTCTCGGTACCAGTAGGGCAATTTTAGACTGCACTGAGAGAGCTATTTGGTAATTTTCAGTAAATATTTACTTCAGTGGTACTTGTTAAATATTTCTTTTATATAAGCTCTTGAAAGTATTACAGGCGCTCTTCGATTCTGGCTTCACTTACTTCATTCTGCAAGTTCATCGCTGCTTTTATTACGTAAGTTAGATATACAAAGTTGGAAGTCAGTTGTTTGCGAAGAAATAAGCACATATTCTTTATTTTCCATATGAACTTTGCGGAGATCCAACAGCCGGTGTACTACAAAATACTGAAACATCTCATCCTAATGACAATTTATGTATTTATGATTATATGACAAGAAATGGCCTTACACTCTAATTAATGGAAAATATACCAGAAAAAAAAATTAAAAATCTTTCTCGGATTGTTAAAAAGATAATTTGGCTTGGGATAGTCCATTTCAGTTACTGCATTAATAACATTTTTTACCGGAATCGTAAAAATGTTTACAATTGCAGTTTTTGCAATATCAAAAGGAGCTTACATAAGATTAGGGGAAAGCGGGGCAAAAATTATATACTTTAAGAAAAGCATAATTATTTTTTCTGGAACTTATAAATAAAGTACTTTTCATAGCAATTAAAATCCATGTTACGAGGTGACCCAGTGAGTCTTGATGATCTATTGCACAATGAGGCTTCACTTTCCCCTAATTCAAATACCCTAAGAATTAAATTAATTAATTAACAATAAATTATTTTAATTTTTTAATGTTTGCATATAATTTATATGCATTTGCATATAATTTATCAAATGACTAAAACATGCAAAGTACTTACTTATGGTTAATTATGATATAACGCGAATGCTGCAGAACAATCGTAATATGAGCATTTATATGTTTTATGTAAAGAAAGAAATATTAAGAAAATTAATAGCAGTGAAAGAAGCACTTTATTTAGAGTCACACTCATCTTGAAGATCGTTGAGCTACTCCTGACTGATTTTATTCCTTTAGAATATTTATACCTCAGACTTTTATAAATATATCACCCTTTTATTAAACAGTTGTTAAAAAAATATATAACTAAATATAAATATTTATTGAAATTTTGATGAAAGTCACGACTTGTTGGACTCTCCATAAATGTTTACACTTCCTGTATAAAGTTTTTCATTTGGCTAATTATATGCTCACCATATATAATTCGTAGTAGCAGTACTCACGCGTAAAACAAGATTCGCATTATCCGTGGTGAATCGCATGTATTCAATACTTTTTACTAATTCTTTAAAATTGTATATGTACACTAATCTTTTGCATGATAAAACAGAAATAGTATATTTAAGTCACTTGTAACACTTGTTTAAAAAATTTATTTAAAATAAATTTCCGGTGATAGTGAGAAGACATCTGAAAATAATTGATTGGATTAGTACTTTTTTTTTTAAATCATCTATAAAATAAAAATTATAATACAATATGAATTTAGCTTATTATTATGTTATGTATGTCTACATATTTCTCTATTTTTGTTTTATTAGATTAATTTTTCTAATTTTAACGCCGTTTTTTAAAGAGATAATATACTATAAGAAGATATTTTTAAAAGATATTTTTTAAAGAGATAATATAATATAAAAAATTAAATGACGGATTATAAATATAATAGTGGAAATTCAGTTTGACCATGTATTTTCAAAAAGTTATAAGTGTGCAACTCGCAATCAATTAATATTCGCTTTTTGAATAAGTGAGAATAATGAATTTTTTAAAAGGATCGTATGTTTAAAGGAATGAATACAGACTAATAGGAAAAGTGCATTCCTAAAACAAGGAAGATATTTTCATATTTTAATAAACAGCATATGCACTAACGGAACAAAGAAAAATAGTTAAGTTAATTCAAAATATAAATAATGTTTTAAACTAAAAAAGGTGCCTTATTTCATTTGTACCGTACTTTGATTTTTGGGCAAGTGATAATAGATTATTTTTACTGCCGAGTGTAAACATTTGGAATGAAACATTATTTAATTAGTGTTATTAATTTTCTCGACTTGTAAACGCAAATATAGGTAAAATAAAATTCTGCGTACCAAATCACGAGTAAAAATGTTTGCGATTGCATCATTAATGAATGTAACAAATCAATTGCCGTTAAAGAAAAACTGTTTTTTCGTGGTAAAAATTATTTGACCTAACTTATGTTTTCATATATTTTCCAGATGTTTACACGTTATCTTTGCAATAATTAAATAGCAAGATCGATTTTCGAAAATTTCATTTACAAGGTGATATTCTTTTCATCTAATTTAAATTTGAAAATATTTATTTTTATTTTATCTAAAGTGATAAAGAATGTTTAATTTTCAACATGTTTTTGCTGACTGTATAAATTTACCGAATTAAATAGTTGTACTGTAAATTTAAAATTGTATCCGATCCTCGAATACTGCGGCGCTGATTGCAGTAAGATAGTTGTTCTTTTACGAGTTTCACAATTCATAATTAAAAATACAATTATGCTCTGAGCAATACGATGAAAAAATGTTACAGATCCAACTAAGAAATTGGTGTGATTTATTTTTTATTTATTTATTAAAACCAGTTGTACAAAAACAATTATAATAATTGATTAAATTAACAGTTACATATAGTAACCCAGCAGAGGAAAGTGATTTCCTGCGCGCTGGCCTGGCTCGATATAAAACTAAAAACTTAATAACTAGGAATAGAAAGAAGAAAAGAGGAAAAAAAAGGAGAAAGAAAAAAAAACAAAAAAGAATGAATAAATAAATGAAAAGTTTAAAAGTAGAAAGAAAAGGGGGATAGAAAAATTCTTAGTAAAAAGTGGATTAACAAATATATCCAGCAGTCTTAATGCCTAGTAACATAGTTACTAGGTAAAAAACAGTTCGCAATAATGTGCTAAATCCTAAATTTTTTATTTGTTAATAGTTATCTCCAATATCTTATAAGCATTGCACTAGCTTTGGTATACATTTCTGTCGAGGCATGATCTACCTTAAAAATTAGTTTATTAAATTAACTGAGTTTTAGTTGGACCAACATTTTATTTAAATTGAGAAGTATTTATTTGGATCTACGGCTGCGATATTAAGCTCTTTTCAAATAAATTGCAGAGATTTTTACTTTTTCAAAGAATCCACGGATCTCGTGATTATTTTACTATAATTACTCGGAATGAAAAATCTAACTTTTATAGTAGTAGAATGGGGGTACTAGTACAGTTTATCACCAGCGTTACTTTATTAGTATGAAAAATCATGCAAATAATCATGGATTTTGAGCTCTTAAAGTAGACGTCTTTTCATATTAAACAAGTAAGCAGTCTATAAGACGATTCTATAAGCAACATCGGAAAAGAGTGTGAACGCCGTGGAACAGTTGACGGTTGACGTTTTTTCAAGTACTGCAACTCGAACATGGCGTAGCTGCAGAGCTTTGTAGTAAGCGAATCATAGTATAAAGCTATGGAAGCTTTAGAACGGGAGGAGGGAAGCGTGTATACTACAGTTCTATAGCATTTCTGCTCCTGGAGGACCATACACATACTTTATTTATAGGTGAATAAATTATATTTATATTTACTCCTTTCTATGATACTATAATATAATTTATATGTTAGAAGACTGTATAAACACTTTGAAAGTATGTATGAAAACTTTAGAAGTATGAAATTATACTATAATACTATAATAGTATAACTATAAATTATACTATAATAGATCTTTTGCTAAATTACAATCATATGGATTCTAGTAAAATACTTAGATTTTTCTTTCCGAGTAGATATGAAAAATTATAAGTGAAATTAGTAGTAAATTATTAGAGAGTGAGCGACTGAAAGAAGGTGGCGCTCGTAGGTGCGCAGACGCAGGCTCTCGTGCGCGGGCGTCGAAAGCGAAGGCGGCCGAGGAGAGCCGAGCGCGGCCGAACGGCAAGTCGGGTCAGGTCGAGAGGGTCTGTCTCTCCGGTCTCCCTCGTCCCTGCCAACGGGCGTCGCCCCCTCTCTCTCTGGCGGCTACGGCAGCGCCGCTCCAGCCAGCGGCAGCTCTGGCAGCAGCAGCCGTTCGCTCCGCTCGGCGCTGGTCGCCGTCGCTTCACCAGTGGACGTGCGTGGCTGCGCGAAGCACGAGAGAGAGACAGAGGGCTCGTCGCGCGAGCGCGTCCGCGGTTGTGTGTACGTGCGCGAGCCGGAGAGCGGAGGACGCGCCGCTGGCACTAAGCGAGTGGTGCGTCGAGTGCGCTGTGTCGGCGGAGCCTTGGTGAATGATGTGCGCGGCAAGGACGGAACCCACGACGGCGCAGTGTCGGCACGCCACGCACAAGCTGTCGGGCACGGAGCTGGCCCCGAGGAGGTAGGACGGCTGCCCGAGCGAGAGGCGCAATCGAGGACGCAAGTGGCTCGCACAAAAAGAGAGACGGAGGCAAGCGGAGCGGGCGCGAGAGCGAGGGAGACGGACAGAGAGCGAGCAGTGCGCGAGCGAGACGGAGACAGGGCCGCCACAACAAGATGGCTGTGAGTCGCTGAGAGCAGGCCGCTCCGTCCGCCAGGAAGCAGGCGCCGCGCGACGTTCGCTGGACGGCCGTTGCGGCTCCACGCTGGAGTCCACACGAGGGCTCCGCCCGGGCGAGCCGAGAGCGCGGGGAGGCGGGAGCCGGTGCTGGAGGAACATGAACGTCGCGCCGAGGCGACGACAGCATCGTCGCTCGAGCGCCACTACGTGAGGCCCACCGAGCGAGAGGAAGGACCGTGGGGACGCTAAGGAGGAGCCAAGAGACTGACGGATCTGGCCGAGAGGAGCGAGAGGTAAGAGCGCCTAACTTTCACTGTTTATGTGTATCGCGCTTGGCTCAGCGTCCGACTCCCTGACGGTGCTCCGCTTCCGAGCGCGAGCTCTTCGCCAGCGGCGCCTGCTTTATCTTCCTCCGACTATTCCGCGCTTCGCTCGTGGAAAATTTTTTCCACGCACACACCCGCCGCTTTTTAGCGGGCCATCGGCGCGTCTTCGATTGCGTCTTTTGCGGCTAAACTTAGACTTTGTCGTGCGACACGAACCGTGCAACCTCTTGCTGCTTCCAATTTCGAAAGTTCGGGAGCGACCAATTTTTCAATCGCACACTTTCCGTAAAACAATGCTCTGCCGAGTGCCTCTTAACAATACGACCAAGCGGAGAATGCTGGAGCATGCGGAGGGCAATAATAACTTTTATCTTACGATCCATTTACAATGTTTTCTAGCATCGTTAAAAAGTAACATGTGCTCGTATTGAAAAAGATCGTAAGTTAATTCTGGCCATTGATTGCATCGCACTGTGCAATACAGAGGCAGTCGCTATTTTGTTTGGTTTTCTGGCGCTTTTATTCACGGCAAACCGTACGTGTAAGCAAAATGCACGCAACTTGTCTCAATAATATTTTTTCTCCTTAAATTGTTACACATGGTCGTTAATGCTCGTACATTTTCTCTGCCTTTTTCTTCGTTACGCTCTTTAAAAAGAATAATCAAACGTACACAACAAGGCTTTTTTTATAACAAGAGTAACGGCTAATAACTTTCTTCTTCTCTTTTTCAATGAAAGATTGAAATAGTATTCGCATAACCTCTCGTGTACAATCAATTTTACTTCGCCGCTTTAGGGCGTATTTTAATCTGGTAATTATATTAACAGAAAAAATATGGTTATATTAATCTTAATTTGCCTCGCCTTCTTTAAGGGGGCCAGGCTGGGTTAAATTGAAAAAAATACACTTTCCAGTATAATAGGTATAACAATTGTATTCATCACTTTTGATTGCTGGAACTTTTTACACTTTAACTACTCGCACAATTTAAGCTATTTATTCATTATTAAGACCCAAACAGTGTTCTTTACCTCTAGTATTGTTCCATCAAAAACATTTAAAATTTTTATTTATTTGTCCACTTGCCATAGCTTTTCTCTCAATAAAGTAACTTATATGTCACCGGACCAGGTTTAAAATACTCTTCATTACCTGCACTATAGATGCATCGGATCACTTTTCTGAAAAAAAATTACATAAAAGGTTATTGTGGACACTTTTTATCCAAAATATTAGGCAATTACTAATATTTTGCACGAAAATGGACAAAAAGTGTCCACAATAACCTTTTATGTAATTTTTTTCAGAAAAGTGATCCGATGCATCTATAGTGCAGGTAATGAAGAGTATTTTAAACCTGGTCCGGTGACATATAAGTTACTTTATTGAGAGAAAAGCTAAGGCAAGTGGACAAATAAATAAAAATTTTAAATGTTTTCGATGGAACAATACTAGAGGTAAAGAATACTGTTTGGGTCTTAATAATGAATAAATATCTTAAATTGTGCGAGTAGTTAAGGTGTAAAAAGTTCCAGCAATCAAAAGTGATGAATACAATTGTTATACTTATTATACTGGAAAGTGAATTTTTTTCAATTTAACCCAGGCTGGCCCCCTTAAGTACAATCGCCCGGTGCCATTCGTTGTGACAGACTACCGAACTTTTTTAACAATACGTTATTGCGTTCATTTCAATAATTACAACAATAAAAGAATTCAATGTTCGTGTTTTTACATGATTACCGTATTTCTAAACCCAAATAAAAAATGATGATCGTCCTTTCTAGAACGTGAAAAGAACGTAAAAAGTTATAGACGTTTTTCTATTGGGAAAATCCCTCAACCTCGAAGATATTCGTTCAATGTTTCGCCGATTTTTTTTAGACCAATTCCTATGAAGTTGAAGTTTGCAACGTTGCATGCAACGAAAATATTTAATTTGTTAGATCGTCAATTTGATACCCTAAATACTTCAAAATAGGTTAATTACACTAAATATATAGTAAATAACACAAATTAAACAATTTCCAACCCCTAAATATCCAGGAATAGGGGTTGAAAAATTGCGAATTTTTTTTAAGGGTGATCAACAGACATTCACAAATTTTTTATTGTTTATATCATCTGAGCATCTAAAAAGGTATTCACATGAATTTTTTTTAAGAAATCGAAGCTGTGGAACACTGAAATTTCGATGCGTTCATACTCCGAAAGCGCGCCGCAGTCGCACATCATAGCAGTGCGCGCGTGCACGCTGCGACCTCGGCGCTCCAACGAATCGAAATTTTAGTGTTCCACGGCTTCGATTTCTTAGCAAATCTTCATGTGGATACCTTATTATATGTTTAAATGATATAAAAAATAAAAAATTTGTGAAACTCTGTGCTTCACAGTTAAAAATAATCGCAAAACTTTGTTTTCAAATTCGTTGCGACTTATTCGTTACGGGTGAGGCGCGAATTTTTTTTAAGCTGATCTGCAGACATTCACAAATTTTTTATTGCTTATATCATGTAAGAATATAAAAAGGTATTCACCAGAATTTTTTAAATAAAATCGAAGCTATGGAACACTGAATTTCGAAGCGTTGATGCTCCGAAAGCGCGCTGCAGTCGTGCATCATAGCAGTGCGCGCGTGCACGCTGCGACCTCGGCGCTCCAACGAATCGAAATTTTAGTGTTCCACAGCTTCGATTTCTTAAAAAAAATTCATGTGAATACCTTTTTAGATGCTCAGATGATATAAACAATAAAAAATTTGTGAATGTCTGTTGATCACCCTTAAAAAAAATTCGCAATTTTTCAACCCCTATTCCTGGATATTTAGGGGTTGGAAATTGTTTAATTTGTGTTATTTACTATATATTTAGTGTAATTAACCTATTTTGAAGTATTTAGGGTATCAAATTGACGATCTAACAAATTAAATATTTTCGTTGCATGCAACGTTGCAAACTTCAACTTCATCAATTCCTATACATTTTTATTCTCTTGCCGTATTTCTGCGATTACCTGTATATACGATTTAAATAAACAAAAATATTTCATATTTATTTTCTAGATTTTGGTAAATAAAATTGCATACTATGAAGGCAACACCGAATCGTTTAACATTTTATTTTAATTAACATTAAAAAAATTATTTCAGTTTCCGAGAAATGTTAAAAAATAAAAATCCTAGTTTATATGCGATATTCAGCATAATTATAATGAGTTATAGACATTTTCCCGTAAAATAAAAAAAAATATTAAGTTCGTAATAAATCAATAACAAAAATATTATTACTGATTTTGGCGGTTCCCCAAACTATTTCCAACGCTTTAAACTAGTGGTATGATATTTCATACCATTAGACACAATTTGGAAGCTTCTATCTGTAATTTATTAAAGTTTAAGACTTTAATATTATAGTACAATTCAAAGTTGATACGAATACTGTGTAAAATTAAATATACTGTTTTTTTATGATATTTAAAATTTTGAGTTAAAAATTCTACACGTTCAATTTTAAGCGTGCTTCTTTCATTCGTCTTAAGGAAATATCATTTTTTCATCCAAGAGTATCATTCTCTAATATTGCAACACCGTAGAGTTGGTAAAACTGTTTCAAAAAATGATACATTTATTATTATTATAGTTCGACTTAGAATGAAAGAGGTTCTTTCACCCTTTCACCATAATCAATGTCCTTATTTCAACGACCTACATATTTTTAGTTTTTAAAGTAATGGGACTAAAATCTAACAGTATGTTTATAATATTTTGATTAAAGTAATATCTAAAATGTGTCTCAGAAAAATGACCCTTCTATAAAAGTTTCTTTCTTTCTCATAAAACAGGGTAAAAAATACTTTTATTCCCTGTAGGGAAGGGATCATTATTTTTCAGCGAAAGAAGAACGATTTCTTTATTCCCCATATAACTTTTTTCGGAATTTTACAGTTATATTCTGTTATTTAATAAAAAATTGGTTGTTACATGGTGATCGGGAGTGAAGTACCTTACGACACAAGGGAGCAAAGTACATTATTTTTCCGGGGAGGGGGAGGGGCTGCCACCTTTTTCGTCGAAAATACTGCTGTACTTTCCTCCATTGACACATAACATATTATTGCATTTAAGTGGAATTGATATACACTTGCTTTAAAATAGTTTGCGAAGAGATTTTTTTTATTAAAACCGTACACTTGTTTGGTCACCATATTAACTTGTTTAATGTATGAAAGAACCTCCTTAAAATTAACAGAATCGCTAGTGTTGACATAAATTTTCATTGTTTTTAAATGATTGTTTTTTAGATAATCAACTGCAAACTTCATCGAGATCCATTGATGTTTACCCGGCACCATCACCTGATCGTAAAACAAAAATAGTAGGCCCATTTTTTAATCATTAAAGAATCTAATACTTTCCACTACTCTTATAACTATTCTAGTAGATATCTTTCTTTTTTATATTTATTTATACATAAAAATCATTCCTCTGTCTTGTACAGTTTTCCTTATATCTTGAAAATAAATTATTTTATATAAAATATTAGATAACGAATCTGCGTTTTTTATATAACGTTTAAAGCAGCCATTGTTGAGAGAAGATATAAAAATGAAGTGCTTGTCGTCTTTACCCAAAACTAATGTTTTTTTTTTAACCCATTAATGTCCAAAACAGAGAAATCGTAACTCTGTTTTCAACCGTAAATCTATCACATATTCCGCGGATATATTCAAAGCAAACAAACTTTTTCTTAAGTATTTTTTTATCTACTTTCCATTTTCGGTCTCAGAATTGTGAACTTTTCACTCAAAAATCCAATATGGCGACGTTTACAAAAAAAAAAAAATGCAAAATATCGATACCCATTTTTTTTTAATCCTATTTCTTGTTGTGTTAACGTTGAGGGCGGAACTTTATTTTTCAACTACGAGTGCATAAATGAGCTGTACTTTAAACTCAGTTTGGTCCCGAATCCAGAAATTCAATATGGCAGCTAGAAAATGGCGTCGGAAACGAAAATTTTGCTCAAACTTTCACGAATTTTTTTGTGAAATATAATGCATTCGACGATAAAATCAATAAGAATAAAAAGAGCTTAGAATCAACCAAAGAATATGTCTAAATTTTTTCACTGAGTTTTGAGCAACTTTTTTATTTTTGCCCATGGGCAATTTATGAGAAATTGGAAAAATTCATCGAATCGTCTCGAAAAATTCAGATATACTTCTTGATCAATTTTAAGTACTTTTTATTCTTTAACTTTTTCCTATATAACGCTTTGTTTTTGTGTAACGTTTCCCGACAATTACTTAAGGTTTTTAATTTTTTACTCAAAAACAAAGCGTTATATAGAAAAAAGTTACAGAATAAAAAGTACGTATTGAATTTCTGGATTCGGGACCAAACTGAGTTTAAAGTACAATTCATTTATGCACTCATAGTTGAAAAATAAAGTTCCGTCCTCAACGTTAACTCAACAAGAAATAGGATTAAAAAAAAAATGGGTATCGATATTTTGCATTTTTTTTGTAAACGTCGTCATATTGGATTTTTGAGTGAAAAGTTCGCAATTCTGAGACCGGAAATGGAAAGTAGATAAAAAAATACTTAAGAAAAAGTTTGTTTACTTTGAATATATCAACGAAATATATGATAGATTTACGGTTGAAATAGAGCTACGATTTCTCTATTTTGGACATTAATGGGTTAAACTATCGTGTTAAAAAGTAAAAAAGTTTCGGTCTTTTCGTCATCCAAATTATTTGCAGCTGTTTCTTTTTCCATCAATATTTATCGGAATCACTGACAAATAAGAAAAATTTCCCAAATTGCGTGATATATTAGTCGGAGCCTTGATTATGTTCATTGGTCGTGCGCTGGTAGTAGGGACAGCTGGATCTCTGGCGCGCGTGCAAACGCAGAAAAGCGACGACAGCGTAAACATCGCGCGGCGAGTACATTTTTCCATTCATTCAATTTTAATTGGTTTTACGCAAGCGAACGTTGTTGCCGCCGGCGTCGAGGAACGCCTGTGATTTGAGCGTGGCTGCGAGCTCCTAACTTTTTCCTTTTTTTCCATCCAAATTCGTCGAGGCTATTTTACAGTAGAGTCCACCTTGAGTGACGGCCGCGGCACTCTTCGTTTCATGGAAGGACGACTTTCGGTGCCCGAGCGAACGGATGAGCGTCGCTCGTGACTTTTTTTATGTATTTACTTCGGTAACGTTGCGGCTTCGTACTGCGTTGCTCGGCTGATCATTATTTTTGCGGCCTATTTTTTTTCCTTTCACCGCCATCCAGCGCAAGCGCACGTGCACGTCGCTGTTCGTGTTTGATCAGTTACTGTCCGCGCAATACTTTCTGTGCTCGGAGAGAACGATCATTTTTTTTAGATTATTGCTATTTTTATGGGCGAGTAAATTGTACTTTTATTATATAAAACGTCATACTTTGGGAAAATCCATTGAGCTCCGTTCATTTTACCCAGAATTAAGAAGCAAGTAAATTATTTAATTGTTCACGAAGAATGATGACGTTACTTTTAAGATTATTCTTTGTTTTCATAAACTTTTGTCTGAAGGTTAAATAAAGTTAAATTCTACGAGCCAGTTTTATAACGGTATGAATAATATTTTACTATCTCTAAAAGCGAAAATTATGTTAAATCAATCAATTGTATCATTCGTCGTAGTTGAATTCCGGAAAATATACCTGAAGAGACAGGAACAACTAAAACACTTATAATATGCAAACATTTTACTCTTGCTTATGCGCTATTGAAATAACAGTGTAAAGTTCTCTTAAATCATTCATAAATTAATTGCAAAATTAAAATATGATCATTACGTACCATTTTACCCATTATAGATTGCGCAAGAATTTATTTAGCAAGCGACCCACGTAAAAAAAAATTGGCAAAAGTTTTTTTAAAGTTTAGTTTGGCAAAAGTTTGAGCTAAACTTTTTTATTAAGTGACTAAATTCCAAATATAACGAAATTTGGAAGGTTAGGTCTAATAATTCTAAGGTTTTAACCTTAATCTAATTATTTAACAAAAACAATTAAATAGCTCAGTTGGCTAAACGTTAGCCTAGAAAGCAGAAATGCGTGGGTTCGAATCCAGATAGAAATAAAAACATTTTATTTTATAAATTTTTTTTTTATGCGGGCATAATCAAGAGAAAAAGGTAAATTTATATAATCTTAAAAAAGTTTTTAGAATTTAAGCCAAACTTAAACTGGAATATTAAAGCTAAAATCCAAGTTTGGCATCGTCTCATTGCTAAAGTTTAGCCCAAACTTTTGCCAAACTAAACTTTAAAAAAACTTTTGCCAAACTTTTTTTTACACGGGGAGTCCTTTCCAATTTTCAAATTATTTGAACTTCTTAAAAATTCAATAGAAAATACGTTGAAACAAACTTGTTAAAACTTATATTAACACTCCGGTGAGATCTCCAAAGTGGAAAATGGTTTATCAAGTGATCGCGACAGTATTTTTCTTAATTTTTCAAAGCGTAGATGTGATTTTAAATATTACAACAGCACATTAATATGTTTGACGCAAAAGAAGCGATGAGAGTTAAAAATCAATTTTTTAAAGGAACATGGACCCTCGCTTCTTGTATAGTACGTATATTATATACAAGACGTAGAGCTTTTAGACTACACAACTTTTCGTGTTGCGTTCTTTTTGTCTTTAAGGAATATTTCAGAAATTAAATTAGAAAAATCATCATACTCTTTCCAGAAATTAGCACCATGCATGTTTCATGCAACTTTTAACTTAAATACCTACTAAAAACGTCAGAAATTAATGGGGTACTTAGCTAATAATAAGCATAGCCATTAGCTAAAGATCGGTTTAGATTACATGACTTATTAAGAAGTCGAAATGGTTTATAAATGCTTAATTTAGCAAATCATTGTTAGTTCTTTTAAATCGAGGAGGCATAAGTAAATTGTTTATTTAAACAAATTATTTTCGATCGACAAGATTCGCTTACGCCTTTGTATTATTCTTTTTTTATTCAAATTAATATTAAAAATTAAAATATTTAATACGCAATTACAGAAATGTATTTAATTATAAAAAGAATTCCATTTTTTCTCCATCTGTTATCTTATTCTTGGCTTATACTTTGCTTATACTTTGCTTATACTTTGCTTATATTTGGCTTACACTTGAGTTATTCGTTAGCTAAGTAAATTAGCTAATTATTAGTGTCATAACCATTTTACTTGGTTTATTTTCTACCAAGATTGTTTCAAAATCTTTGAAGTCTTTACTTCAGTTCCTATTCTAGATACAGTGATACTAAATAGATTGATAATCGACTTCAAATTTTTATCTCACTTTGTTTTAATAGAATTATCTTTATTACTTTACAATAAGTAATACTGTTTGGTATAAGGAGGTTATACCATAAAACATTATTTAGAAGTTATTATTCACTCGTCTTATATATATATATAAATTCATGGATTTTACTCATACATCAATGACACCACGTTACTAATACATATAGTTAGCGTGATTAATAAAGAAGGGTAGTTCCTATATATATGTATATATATATATATATATATACTAGGGGGGGTCCCCCCTACTCGCTCCGCTCGTCCACCCCCCATTTTGCGATACAGGCGAATTCTAGAAAATAATTGTTGCATTTTTCTCATTTTTTTACCTGTATACCATATGAAACTTCATTTACCCAATTGATCTAGCGATATTATTGAATAGATTTATTTTTTCAGTCAAATTCCAGAAGATAATTTTTTATAACCATTATTTTATTTTAAAACTATTATATCAATTTAAAATTTTCAGCAACACGATAATTGCGTCATTTTTTAATTTTATTTACTAAATGCTCATTATTATCGTTTTCTGCTATGTCAATGATTAAATATTTCATAGACTGTATCGTTATACGATTTTGAAGTTAAAATTACACTTTCATAAAAATGTCGATTTTTCATATCTTTAAGTATCCAAAAATTTCATCTATAATATTTTCGTTTGTATAATTGATTTTGGGATTTTTGTTACTTTACTTTATCGATCATAGTTTGATAAAAAATTGCCATTGGCTACATTTAAAAGCCAAAATTTAAATTCGATATCATTTTCCGAAATTATTTTATTTTTCTTTAATAACATACATTTAAAATTTTGTCGCAGTGTACCTATTTTTTATAATTCCCAATAACTCTCAGTAATTCGATTCCCAGACGGAACAATTAGTAACATACGTCGAAAATCTCTTGATGCAAGAACTTTTGTTGCTCCAAATATTTCATTATAATCAGATAAATCAATTAAACATTTTTCTACAGCATTTAAAATGTCTTTATAATTTTTATTATTATGTTATTTAAACTTCCTATTTTTTTATTTTTTTCCCCTTTGTTTATACACCTTTGCTTTAGCGATACAATTAAATCTGTTTACTTTTTGAGTCATTTTTCAATTGTCACTTTTTTCCCATTAATCTACTCTTTTACTTTACCGATATCATTGAATTTATTTATTTTTCAGTCGATTTCTAGAAAATAATTTTTCACCTTTTCTATAACTGTATATACGATACAAAACTTCATTTAGCCATTTGCTTTAGCGATATAATTGATTTTATTTTCATTATTATCTTTTTTTTGCTATGTCAATGATTCAATATACCGTAGACTGTATCGCTATACGATTAAGAAATTTATCTTAAATTTTTTATCCACATTTTTTGGAGCTAAAATTACAATTTCATACAAATTAAGGAGGGGCTGAGGAGGGGTTCAATAATGAGGATGTTCCTGAGGAGGGGTTGAGGAATATCACTGAGGAGGGGGGAGGAGGGGGGAGGATAGTTAAAGAGGAGCAGGAATATTTTTTAAATATATGAAAAGACATCATTAAAATGATAAATATAACATAAATTAATGAAAAAAATGAGGAGAGGAAATGTTGAATGAGGAGCGGTGGAGGAGGGGGGAGGAGTGGGAAGGAGGGGAGAGGAGGGGGAGGATGGGGATAATCTTTGGTTTTGACCTTATAACTATATAATATAGGGAGATATTTGCTAGCTTGCTATATATATATATATTTGCTTGCTAGCTATATGTATTAGTAAAGTGATGTCATTGATGTATGAGTAAAATCCATGAATTTGCATAGAGCGATATCATGCATGTCTCCAATGCATATTGAAAATCATATTCGTGAATAAAAGCATAGTTCATCAAGGTAATTTCTTACAAATGTTATTATTTCATACAATAATATTTAAAATATAATAAATTTACTTATTTAAAATACTGCATATGGGTAGACTATATTAGATTCTGCCCACATTTTGAATCTGTGATACGACGGTAGCGGAACAGAATCTGATCTAAATTTTATTGACCTATTCCTACAAAAAATGACGGTACATGACGACATGATGCAAACACGCAAGCTGATGGCCATGTGCTGAAAGGATAGACCTAGGTCGGTATCTACACTTCAAAATTCTCATTCATTTAAAGTCAATATCAATTTAAGATGAACTTTCTCTTAACAAATGTTATTCGATATTTTCAGATTAATTTTTTCAAAATTCACATAGTAATTAATCGGTGCATCTTTTTCATAAATTACTTAATACTGAAAAAGTACTGAACAGTTCACGTTAATTCTCAACAATTTTATTAATTGAACAATCTTTTCATTCAATTTCATTCAATTTCTTGCAATTATTGATATAAAAAATTAAACTTTGAAGTATCTTTCACCCGATAAGTATAATTAGAACATTGCGTTTGGAAGATTATTAAAAATATAATTAAAAGAAAAAAATATACGTCAGTTACGATGTCATTGAAGCTTTTTTCGAAAGTCTTCTACCTTTTGGAAAGAAGAGCATTGTTTTTCATCATTTACGGCACGGTTTTGAAATATATTTTTTTAATCTTCATTAAATTATTTTTACGTGTCATTAAAATCTTATTTTTTCGCTAAGTAAATGTTTTTTATTACAATAACACTAAAGAAGAATTGCAAAATAATAATATAAAACACTTTTTGTACTAACAAAGTGCTTTTCATTCAACGAATTAAATTGAAAGAGACCCAGTAGAGAAAATCTAAAGTATAGATATAGTTGAGAAATAATTAGCCTATAGACTAATAAACAATACTTAGATTCCAGGCACACCTAATTTGACCTGTACGACCGCGTGGAATTTAAATTTATTTTTTTTAGCAGAATGAAAGTTTCATATGTTTGGGAATTGTAACAAAAATGATCTTTAAATCTAAATTTTTTTATATTTTGGTGCAAGAAAAATTTGCTAAAAATATCTCTCCTTGTAAGTCTTTAATGCCAGTGAACTATATACACATTAAATAAAAAAAATGTTATGTAAAAAATTTTCGATTTCAATTAACAAGGTGGCTTAATATATTTTTAAAACAAACCATATATATATATATATAAACGTAGTAAAAAGAAAATAATTCGTACATAATATGGATATAGTATAATTCAAGATCGTTAACGAACGTTTCTAGGATGAGTAGTCTACAGTATTCGATAGGTGCACTGCACACACTAAGCGCGCAAAAATCTGCGGGCCCTCAAACGAGGACTTTGTCGGGACATATATATATATTTATTGCACAAAGCGAACGACAATATATTTACTTTCTGTAGGTCGTCTTGCTCATATGCGGGCCTTGTTTGACAAATATTGCCATGCAACAAATTTTCATTTTAGAACACTAAACTATTAGATAAAATGAATCATAATATTTCAAGGTAAACTTTATCTTTTAACAGTGAATAAACATAAAAAACCTATCATTTACTTGATATTTATAAAAAATTTACAGGTGTTATTGACTGTTATGCCTCTTTATAACTGACTTGCGAGTAATTTTCTTCCGTTCTTCCAAGCGTCGTTATATTTACGCTTTATAGCTATTTTCTTTTCGAATACTGATGTTTCTTTTTTGTGGGCTCCACTTTTATTTTACAGAAGGGCTCCAGTCCAGATGATTGGTGATTCTTGAGAAAGAAAGCAAAATTGGGAGCGAACGAAAGAAAGAAAGAGAGCGAGAGAGTGAGAGAAACAGAAAAAGAGCATATTTTGCAGAAAAGAGAGGAAGGACGTGCTTATGAGATCAGGATTTGAGAACAATTAACAGCGGTAAGCTACTGACGATTCATTTGGAAAAAACCTTCGCATTTACGATTGTTGATAAGAGGTGGTTTGCCAACAACTTTTCAAATCAAACAAAAGTTTGCATTTTTAACCAAAAATTACCGTATATTGGATTTTATCAAGATTGTTTTTAAGACATTTATTCATAGTACGTGGATACTAATCCTGTAAAAAGCCTTAAAAACATTTTAACAATCTTATTTTAAAATTTTTTTTGTCAAAAATTGATTAAGGCAAGTGCGTTTTTCTCTATTATTTATTAATTGAAATGCATGGTGATTAAATTGTAATAATATTCATGAAATATTTTGTTTCTAAATATAAAGTTAAAAATTCCATTAGATTTTTATTTTTCAAATAAAGATTGAAACGATAAATAGTTTACTAAGGAACTGTCTGCATACGAGTAGAGAAATGTGGAGTAATTTTTACTCTGGTTTCCACGTAATCACAAGATGAGCCATCCTTTCGCTTCTCTTATTTGTGTTTCTGCATAAAAATAGCTCTAGAGAGGGAGTAAATATTCTTCACATAAAAATTACAAAAAAGAAAAATTTCTGAAGTAGATTCACTGTTAATTTTACCAAATGATTTATTAAGCATTTTGAATACATAATATGCCAGTAAAATTTTGTAGCCTACCAAACTAAAATATACTAAGAATTTTTCTCTAAATTTTCTAGGTGATGTTTATAGATAATGTTTATTGGTTTACATACTTATAGATTTTTATGAGTGCCGTTTTCAATATTCAATATTCAAATATCTGAGGTTGTTGAGTGAAAGAGTATGTTATTAAAAACGATTAAATAAAATCGAGCAGTACAGACTTCTAAATTATGCACATATTATATTTGTACCTGTCAGAGTTCAAAGTAAATCTATATTTTTCTGCAAAAATACAATTCTCTCAAATGCCTTCGCCGGAGTTATGTCCTTGTATAGAGAATGAGCAAATAATGTTTTTTTGTTATTTATTAATTAAGGGGAGGTCGTACCATCCTACATTACCGACCGCGATACGAATCGCTGTTTCCAACTTTTCTCTGTCATTTATTAGTGAAATAATGCACAAATTAAATTCCACTCAAAAAATTCATTGAAGAAGATGGCTCAACTAAGATAATTGTAATACGGAGTCAAAAATCGTCGCTACCTTACTAGCAAATAAGCAATGGCGCTGCGATCGTTCAACTCAACATAGTTTTATGCCAAATTAAAAAATTTATTAATTTTATAATTTTTAACTCCGTATTACAATTATCTTAGTTGAGCCCTCTTCTTCAATGAATTTTTTTGAGTGGAATTTAATTTGTGCGTAATTTCACTAATAAATGACAGAGAAAAGTTGGAAACAGCGTTTCGTATCGCGGCCGGTAATGTAGGATGGTACGACCTCCCCTTAAAGTCTAAAGATTCTATCAAGCAGATAAATGCATCGAGTTTACTATAAAATAGAAAATTTCCATTCCTGAATAATCAGAAATACCTGAATATTGCTATAAAATATTT
Source organism: Sycophila sp. Sp_5 (assembly GCA_018906775.1). Lineage (NCBI taxonomy): Eukaryota > Metazoa > Arthropoda > Insecta > Hymenoptera > Eurytomidae > Sycophila > Sycophila sp. Sp_5. The sequence continues at coordinate 1,034,877 of JACCID010000061.1, forward strand.
TAAATAGTACGCAGAAAGATAAAATAATGCTACCTATTAGTAGTATTGCTTAAGTCGTTTTACAGAATACAAAATTGTTTTCACATAAAATACGCGAAACCGGTTTTGTTCAATGTACACGCTAAATGAGTTCGAGTGAAATAGAATGAAAATTAACTCCATTGGAGTCAAATTTTTACTCTACTTTTATAATGAAATTAATCTCTTGATGTAATGTAATAGAGGGGAATTTTAGTTTTTAAATATTGTGAAAGGGAGGGACCTAATTTGTAATATTTTACTCTACCTTAGAGTGAAATTAAATCAATCTGTTCATGTGGAGTCAAATGAGTAGTTTCACTGTAAACTAAGAGTGAAATTTGACTCCAAGCGTTTTAGCGTGTAGCAATTTAAAAACGTGGGGACGGATAATCTTATCGTTACAGAGCGAACAATATTATTGTGAAATAGTAGTAACCTAATGTCATATTATCGGTAACCAGGAGAGAAAAGAGTTCCGCGGTGTATACACGTAAATGCGCACGTCGTGTCCAGGGTAAAAGGAAATATTGGCCTCGACTCGGCTGTAGATTCGTGCATGTGGGTAGAAGGGGAAAAGAGAGGAGAAAGAGCCTGCGAGAAGGGGTACCCTCCTCTCCTTAGGCGCGTCCCACAGTCGGCTCCTCCTTCGGTCTATATACTCGCACGCGCTCGCGTTATTTCCCGTCCGTCCTCCCGGCCGCTCTCTCGGCGCACAGTAATTCGATCTTTGAACCGCACTCGCCTCGTTCTCTCTCTCTCACAGGCCTTTCGAAATTTCGGACGATGCGCAGACGTGCACGTGTCCTTTTCCCCAAATTCCTCCCTCTCCTACCTACAGCTTCCATACTTTCGTAAGGGACTCGTGTTTTCTGAAATTAATCGGGTTGTTTTTTATTGCCACCTATTGTCATTTTTTCTTCCCTGGTAGGAAAGTTAGCTACTGAGTTACGTTGGTTAATAACAATAAGCTAATATCGCTATCTACAATACACTAAGCCATTAAACAATATAAACAATTTTTTTTGTTCCCTTTTTTAATAATGTGGGAGTGAGAGCGAGAGCGAGAGCGAGAGCGAGAGCGAGAGAGCGAGAGCGAGAGAGAGAGAGAGAGAGAGAGAGAGAGAGAGAGAGAGAGAGAGAGAGAGAGAGAGAGGAGAGAGAGAGGAGAGAGAGAGAGAGATAGAGAGAGCTTTGGAAAAGCCCGAATGCGAATCGGGAAAAACCCAAGCAGCCGTAGGCCCCACTGTAAATAAGTAGGCGGAAGAGACCGACAGGGGCTGCTCACGGAGGGCAACGCTCCTCAGTCCTGAACTACCCCTCGATGTAGGAAGATCATGAGTGTACCAAATAGCTGTTTTTTTTAAGAATACATATACTGATAGAAAAGATCCTTTAATTCTAAGTCAGTGTCTTTATTATAAAGCCGTGCGCATTTAATATAGTTAAAGGCATAGGTATTACATGTAAAGAAACGGTGCATTAACTATTAAGCCGTGAAAATGGTCGATAGTTAATGCGTCATTTCTTAATAATAAAGCCATGTTCATTTGAGGTAAATAAATGTAATTTAATATTCAAACTTTTTATATTATTACAAAATATGTACATATATAATAATTTTATACTATACAACATCTCTAACACTAATAACATATTTCCCTTCAGACGTAGTATGTAATTTTATTGGGCGATAGAAAGTTTTTAAATTAATATTAATTTTTTGAAGGTTATGATGTTTAGGTATTATTATCTGATAAGCCTTTATATGATTGTCTAATCCTAATGTTTTTAAAATTTTTACTACAAAATAGAAATTAGTTTTAGATGATCTAACAATTTTAGAAATCATACCAAAAATTGGATCATTGTATTGATCATTATTTACATGAATGATATTGTTCAATTTATAATTAATGTTATTTAATTTAATAGAACTAAGTTCTTCGTTATTATAATTTTCATATGGTTTTTTACAAGTCATTATCTCGATTGTATTTTTGAAACCCTTGCCACTAAAAAATCTATATGATAAGTTTAGTTGTAATTTTTGAGCAAGCGAATAAGAAATATTAATTTTACAACGAATTGTTTTGGCATACGTTTTTGATTTTTTGTGGAAAGCTTCGTATTTATTACATGCCAAGTAAATTAATGGTCCCATGATTTTGATGCAAGTCGGATAATGAGTGATTAAATGAAATTTTGGTTTTAGAGGCTCTTGAAAAATGTCTACATACATATTATTATGATTTTTTATTAATTGTTTTAAGTAAATAATTTCATCATCGGAAATTTCAGATGCTGAAATTAAATCAATAATGATTTGTTTAATTTTGATTCCTTTTTTGATTTTGGAGGTACGTAGTAGGTTTTAGAGCATTCGTTAGGAAATAATTCTAATATTTTTTCCGCCAGTACAGAAAAATCTTGATTTATCCAGCGCCTATAAAACAAAAAATTCAATATTAAATAAAAATTTCATAAAATCATAAAATAAAATGTAACTATTAAAATTACCTGTTTTCAATACTCAGCATATGTAAAACAATGATGTCACACAGGTATCCTTGGCTCATTGAGTCTAACTCATTCTTCACACTGTATATTTTTAATAAAGATGAGCCTATTGGGTGCTGTCGAATAATGTCTTCTAAATTTAATTGTCTAATGTAGCTGTCTTGACATATATATTCAGGTGTATCCTTTTCTATCACCTGTATGTCTTCTATAACTGAAACTTCCTCTTGCTGATTTGCGTCGTCAGAACTTTCAATAATTTCAATTTTATTTAAATGTTCAGCTTGCAGAGGATTTTCTGTTATCAACTCTGGAGATATCAACTCAAACTGAATGTTTTTATTTTGCTCCACCTAAATGAAAAGATATATTATAGTTAAATAATAATAAATATTAAACACAAATATCCTGAATGACATGCTCATACATAGTCTTGGATTCTTCTTTTAAGCTCTAACCTTGTACCCACTACAGGTATGACGTCTTTAGCCTCATTCGGGTTAGCAAGCAAATCGTTCACACATTCTACGCTCTGGATTTTATGAACTATCAAAGGAAAATAATATGAAAGGATGTGAAAGAACAAGAAAGGTGCGGAAAATCAGAAAAAAGGAGACAAACATAACCTCCAATCATGCGTGGCAATCAAGCAGCCGGTAATGAGAAAAATATGTAAATTATGACAGAACTTACCTTTGAAAGTCTCCACAAGATATTCCAATCCCCAAGATTTTAAAATAGAATCCATTGTTCATCCAATTAACGACGAAAGTGGACGGCCGATGCACGTATATATGATGAAGACAGTTGCCCGCGTGTAACTCCTTTAGCGTATGCCTAACCTCCTTTACGCGTTAAGTAGTATACTCAAAATATATATTGAGTACACTACAGAGAGAGACGGTCGTATAACTAACCATCGATTTTTTAATAATTTTAATTCTTATACACTATCTGGAAATATATATTTGCATAAATATATGGAAATATATATTTATTATATGACGCACTTTATAAAGTATTATTAATAAATCCGCGATTACTTTATAATTAAGTCACGGAATTTTCTTCGTTAAAGATGATTGGGCATTAACTATTAAGAAATATTTCTTTAATACTAATGCATATTGCTTTGTTTCAAATAACATGAAAAAATTATTGTTTAAAGCCGCGAAGACTTTGGGTCAAAGGATCTTTTCTATCAGTGTACATTTTATTTTATTCCATACCGAGAGTTTCATTTCTGAGTCCGTACGAATCCAATCCCACAATAACGTGCTTGAAACTACACGATGTAACAAAATATTTTTTGATAATAGAAATTTTATTTAACTCCTTGATAATGAAGAGAAAATTATTTGTGTTATTATAATCTAGCATGAGAATTTCTAACATAGGTTATATTTATGAGGTTAGGCACTTTATCGTAGGATATGCACATGTATAGTATTAGTACAATATTTGAGGTTATGGTTTTGATCAAATAAAAATTAAAACAAATCTATATAAATTTATTGTAAAATCGCAGTTAATAAAAGCACAGCTACTTATAATTTTTACTTTTCAACTCACGGTTTTGGCTTATTATTATAACTTTCACCGCTTATTACTAAATATTACGCATTATAAATTCGTTCGCCCTATCGCACTAATTTAAACTTATTATACTACCGTCGGTAATATCGCAGACATTATTGAACTTTTGAAAGTCAATCGCCCTTATATATTAACTGAACCGGTTGTTGAATACTTGCGAGTTATGAGACGCCACCTAGTATTTTGAATGATTTAAAAATATCTAATATTAAAGTCCGTCTCCAACAGCTGACGAACACTGTATAGGTTTATAAAACTTACTCATGATTTTTGTAATATTTACTGAGAAAATTTCAATTTTGCATATTAAAGTTTTCTTGCTTATACCTCACATTAAATCACTGAGAAACGAATTTTTTCCCCGTCGTTGCGGATTGACACAGTTTGAAAGTCGAATAAAATAATGTTGCATACATTCCTACAATTATAATCTAATTAAGTATATTTTTAAATCGTGTCACGGGTAAGTGCGATTTTAAATTAGCTAAAGTAACTTTTAAGATATAGCATCAAGATTTAATGATAGATAAAATGTAACAAATTATTAATAGAACCATATATTGATCAATCTAAAGTGCGAGAATTTTGAATTAGTACATTTTTACAGAAGATTTTATGAAAGCATGCACAAAAACTCTCATTTGCACGCAGCGTATTAAAATAGTACATTTCGATACCAGTGCACGAAAGTGATAGTTCCGTGTGACATTTAGGTAATTTTCAATATAACATGTGCAAGATACGGTTTTACGCAGCTGATGTTGAGCGAACGTGTGCAAAGTTGTAACTTTCGGTATATCAAAAATTAGTTTTATAAGCTAAAGATGTTTACAACAGTTTCAATCAATCCGAAGGAAATTCCTATTTCTAAATATATCTTACTATCTTGGAAAAGTTCCATCCGCGTGCAATGTATATATAATGTGTGTCGATATACGCAGAAATTTCTATTATCACCTGCCATATTCACCACGCTAGCAACAACGTATTTTTCACTTACTATCTATGCATGGAAAATAATCTATTTCATCTCTTGTTTTCATCTTATTTACTACGATTCTTTAATCTTACATTTTGAAGCTAAAATTACACTTTCATAAAAATGTAAATTTTTCATATCTTTAAGTATCCAAAAATTTCATCTATAATATTTTCGTTTGATATAATTGTTTTTGGGATTGTTATTACTTTACTTTCTCGATCATATTTTGGTAAAAAATTGTCATTGTCTACATTTAAAAGCCAAAATTTAAATTCGATATCATTTTCCGAAATTTTTTTATTTTGCTTTAAGAGGGCCAGCCTGGGTTAAAATGAAAAAAATACACTTTCCAGTTTAATAGGTATAACAATTGTATTCATCACTTTTGATTGCTGGAACTTTTTACACTTTAACTACTCGCACAATTTAAGCTATTTATTCATTATTAAGACGCAAACAGTATTCTTTACCTCTAGTATTGTTCCATCAAAAACATTTAAAATTTTTATTTATTTGTCCACTTGCCATAGCTTTTTTCTCAATAAAGTAACTTATATGTCACCGGACCAGGTTTAAAATACTCTTCATTACCTGCACTACAGATGCATCGGATCACTTTTCTGAAAAAAATTACATAAAAGGTTATTGTGGACACTTTTTATCCAAGATATTAGGCAATTACTAATATTTTGCACGAAAATGGACAAAAAGTGTCCACAATAACCTTTTATGTAATTTTTTTTCAGAAAAGTGATCCGATGCATCTGTAGTGCAGGTAATGAAGAGTATTTTAAACCTGGTCCGGTGACATATAAGTTACTTTATTGAGAAAAAAGCTATGGCAAGTGGACAAATAAATAAAAATTTTAAATGTTTTTGATGGAACAATACTAGAGGTAAAGAACACTGTTTGACAAATTCCACTCAAAAAATTCATTGAAGAAGAGGGCTCAACTAAGATAATTGTAATACGGAGTCAAAAATTATAAAATTAATAAATTTTTTAATTTGGCATATAACGATGTTGAGTTGAACGATCGCAGCGCCATTGCTTATTTGCTAGTAAGGTAGCGACTATTTTTGACTCCGTATTACAATTATATTAGTTGAGCCATCTTCTTCAATAAATTTTTTGAGTGGAATTTAATTTGTGCATTATTTCACTAATAAATGACAGAGAAAAGTTGGAAACAGCGATTCGTATCGCGGTCGGTAATGTAGGATGGTACGACCTCCCCTTAATAATGAATAAATAGCTTAAATTGTGCGAGTAGTTAAATTGTAAAAAGTTCCAGCAATCAAAAGTGATGAATACAATTGTTATATCTATTATACTGGAAAGTGTATTTTTTTCAATTTAACCCAGGCTGGCCCCCTTAATGACATACATTTAAAATTTTGTCACAGTATACCTATTTTTTATAATTCCCAGTAACTCTCAGTAACTCGATTCCCAGATGGAACAATTAGTAATATATGTCGAATATCTCTTGATGCAAGAACTTTTTTTGCTCCAAATATTTCATTATAATCACATAAATCTATTAAACATTTTTCTACAGCATTTGAAATTTCTTTATAATTTTTATTATTATGTTATTCAATCCTCCTATTGTTTATTTTTCTCCTCTTTGTTTATACACCTTTGCTTTAGCGATACAATTAAATCTGGTTACTTTTTGAGTCATTTTTCAATTTTCACTTTTTTTCCCCATTAATTTACCCTTTTGCTTTACCGATATCATTGAATTTATTTATTGTTAAGTCGATTTCTAGAAAATAATTTTTCACCTTTTCTTTACCTGTATAATACGATACAAAACTTCATTTACCCATTTGCTTTAGCGATATAATTGATTTTATTTTCATTATTGTCGTTTTCTACTATGTTAATGATTCAATATACCGTAGACGGTATCGCTATACGATTAAGAAATTTATTGTAAATTTTTTATCCACATTTTTTGGAGCTAAAATTACAATTTCATAAAAATTGAGGAGGGGCTGAGGAGGGGTGAAGAGGAGCAGGAATATCTTTTAAATATATAAAAACGTATCATTAAAATGATAAATATAATATAAATATAATGAAAAAAGGGAGGAAGGGAAAATAAAGAAGAGGAGGGGGGAGGAGGGGGTTAATCTTGAGTTTTGACCTTACAACTATATAATATAGGGAGAAATATAAATAATTACTAGATACACAACTTATGCGTATTTACAATGTACCCTGGAGGAATTTGAAAAGTGGCACTACCAATCAGTAGAATAGTCAAGAATAGGTACATCTTTCTCTATCTGCACGATATCTACCTCTACAGTTTTTCTATGTGAATGTGTATGTGAGTGCGTGCGTTTGGTTGTATGTACACTCAGAAAAAAATCTAGTTGAAACATAAGAATATTCTGTTGATTCAACAGACTCAGCGCCATGAACGATGAACAGTGGCATATACTGTTGTTTTGAAGGCGCGACCGCTGTTTTGAAAGCGCGACTATCGATTCAACATTCACTGTAATGAAACATAAGATTTTTGTTAAAATGAAAGTATAATTCTTGAAATCACAAGAATTTGAGTAAGTTAATTTGAAAGTTATTTTATTGTTGAATGAATTGTTTAATACATCAAATGACAGACAATAACTTTTCAATTAACAGAATTTCTGAGTGAAAGAGATGAGCTCGTCGATCGCTTGGCCAAATCGCGCTTCCCTCCCTTTTTCCAATCACGTGGGCCTCTCGTGCCTTCGCTGTCGCGTAGTGTGCTGTTTTACTTGGAGTATGCGCCTAAGTCTACGGTAGGTCTTTATAACCACGTTTCGACGCACGCCGATGAGGCTACCCAGCCGGTATTCCTAATACCGGCTTCTCGGCCTTGCAGTTTTCTTCGGAGCCGCAAAGTGATAATTCGTCTATAAACCGCTAGAAGGCGACTGTTTTTTTTCTGTACCCGCAAGCGACCAGCATTCATGATGGTTATTATATAAGAAGAAAATAATTCAAACGTACATATGTAACTATGCGTGCGACTACATATAACTGCGATGCGTAATTTAGATTTATTGTAAGCGTCCTTGCGAGAAAGTGTGTGTGTGATATCGACATATAATATTAATGTGAAAAAACATCGAATGTGTTCCCGCTTAAATGTGGAGTTGTTTAAGAAACCTTCATAAATTACATTCAGTTTCCAGCAAATAAGTTGCAGTTAGAATACAGCGACAGAAATAAAAGGCGTTAAGGTTCTGAGAATAAAAAAAAGTTTTAATTTCTTTTTTTATCAAGATTCGGAAATTCGGTTGAATTATATGTATAGAATGGTTAATTTAAGTGAAATATATTCTAAACTACAATTACAAGTACTTTGAATCAGCGGTATGGGGCGTTGAATCAACATCATAAGGTTTTAATTTAACAGAAAGAAGCTGTTCAATTCAAAATCAAAATTTGTCAAATTGACAGAGTATACTGTTGCTCGCATTTATAGGCACGAGTCTTTTGATCCAACTGAATTTTTTTCTCAGTGTAGCTGTATCTAATTGGGTCACGAAAATTTAATAAAGCATTCGGCAAAACTCTGTGTGGAATAAAAAGAATTTGAAGCAATTAAACATATTTCGCTAGTAGAAACCTTGTTAAGAAATTTTGGCATAAATTTTATGTGAGCCTGGGGCAAGTTTAATAACACGTAAAGATTTAGTAAACTATGATTAAGGACATTGCCACTGTATTCATACGTTTATATAGAAGGCACCTTTTGGAATAAAGGCGAACATTCAATTAAATTTTACTAAGGCAATGCTACTTATACGATAAAAAACTGAAAGAAAGTAGGCCCTTCGAAATGGATGTCCAACGGAATGGCACTGAAACAGACCTTTTTTATTCAGTTTTACCTGTACAAATGAGCGGGAGACCAGGGAATCAAAGCAGCTTTTCACGGCGCGATATGGGCTCCTGCAGATTTACCGCCGCAACATTAATCCGCTTTGTTTTTGTGGCTTCCTTCCGCGATATCGGAGCCGCGGAGCTGCGGAAAAAGAGGCCCGCGAGCAAAAATCTTGGGTGTTGTTGTCGGCGCTTTCTTACTTGCATCCGCGCGCTGCACCGGCAAAACGGGATTGCTTTTTCCGCGCAGTCTGGCTGCGCTTCGACGCTTTTGGTAGGCCGCTATCGCGAGCGGCGCGGCGGCCTCTTCCTCCGCCGAGTGACCCCCTCCTCCTCGGGAAAGTGGATGGACGTCGTAAACGCATTCTACCGCAGTTCGCTTAAATGTAAACGTCAGCTGAATCGACGGAATGAAACTGAGTGCCTGCCAAAGTATTGAAACGCAATAATTATCATTCCTTCGCTTCTTTTTTGCGGACTTCTTAATCTCTTCTTTATGTGCAATTTTTAAATTCACACAAAGAGGCTCAGTTTTTGAATGATTTTTTTTTTCATTTTTAAGGGAAGTTTTGCAATTTTCAATGTAATTATTTGTTGGATTTTGTGATATTTCGTGTTATAGATAAAGCCACATATTGTTTGTATGCAGATTACATATCTGGAATGAATATACCAGTTAGTGGAGAGGACGTTCAGACAGTTCCAAAGAACACCTTTTGTAACTTTTTCTTATTCTTCGTTAACATTTAGTAATAGAAAAGCTTGTGTTACTTGAAGGAAAAGTTTTTAATATAATAATAACATGATTTTACTTGTTCTCTACAAATTTAATTAACTTAATATATGATCGCCACACCGATTATCCTCTCTTTAAAAGAAATAATTTACAATAATTTCATTTTAACATTATTTAATTGTACGTAAAATTAACTTCAATAAAAAACATCGATGCTTCAAATGACCTTTTATTGTTAATATAGAAACAAATAAATTTTAGAAAAACTCTCCGTCGTTACAAAATCTTCAACTAAGAAATGTTTCTATTTATTAATCTTTGGGTTTAATCATTTTCAGTGTTGCTATAAAAATCTGAACACTTTTCACATTATATAAACATTGTCAAATTAAAATTCAATTGTTTAACGCTGTGGATTATTATTTCTTATCCACGAAGAATCGACACGCACGATTACAACTATCCAGATTCGATCTTATTTTCGAAGGCTTGTTAAAAGACCTTTTCAAGGCTAATACAAAGTACGAAAATTCGCTCGACTAAACTACCTTGGATTCGCAAGCTACCGATTAATGATTCAATTGTGTGACTGGCTCGCTTTCTAACAATATAAAACCTATAGTCTTAATATCGATTGATATATGGACAACGGCTTTTTTTATGTAATTGCATAATGTTACTTTTGTAAAACGAAATTGGTCATTCGCACTTACGAAAAATGTGCACATATATACCCTTAAATTTCCAAAGTTAAAAAAAAAAAATAATAATTTTCCATGTTCCCTTGATTTTTCAATGTGTTTAGTCCTTTTCATGTCATGGGTACATCTGGAAAGAATACAATTTAATCGAGCTTATATTGAGTAATATCAAAATTAATATTAAAATTGCTTGTTTTTCCTTAAAGTAGCTAACTTTAATTTTTCTGTAATAATTAGTCTTTGTAATTCAGATGTATTGTGAAACATGTTTTTTTCAAAGATGGGTGTGAGATATCAAAGAAGGAAAAATCAAAGACATACTAAAAATTAGTTGTAATTTTAAGGAAATTTTCTTCATATGCTGAATTCTAATTTTCTTAGAGAGATAGAATATTCTTAAAAAACCCTAAATGTTTACTTGTGAAATAACGAAATAAATATTGAATTTAAAAACCGTTTTCAAATCGCGATCATTTATTTCGAAAAACTTATTTATTTACTGTAACGTATTTCTTAAGTAAGCGAATAAAAAAATTAATTATGAAATCTATAAACTTAATGTGTTAATAATAACAACAATAAATCGAAGCAAATAAATGGTGTTTCTGCGAACTTACATTCAGAGAAGATTAAAAAATAAATTTTAAGATTAGAATTTGTCACCATGATATAAATAAACATTCTATTTGTTCATTATAAAATTAGTTTTCTATACACGGAGAAAATAGTTGGGTAAAAATTACCTACACTTTTCACGTAATCTTGGGACGCCTTGATTTTCGGGCGAATTTTATTAAATTTTAAGTAATTTTTACTGCTTTAAATGTAATAAATACGATGCGAAATTTAAATTTTACTATACTGTTTAGTAAATTTCGTGTTTAGTAATATTTGTAGAAATTTTATTAAAAATTACAAGAAAATGATTACTTATTACATAGGAAAATATAAATTTTAATGAGAAATTGGACAATTTTTACCAACCGTATAGTAAAAATTAGCCAAAGCGCGCTGCGGTAGCAGGCGATCGTCATTTGTTCGCGTTTGTTTTGCATCTGGTATTGCTTCTTATTAATATTTACCAACTAGGTTAATAAAATTTGCACCGAACGTTAGCAAACAGTATCACCGCATGGTGGCGGCGTAGCTTTACTAATCAGTTAGTAATTTTTACCGCTATTTTTAGGGTAATTTTTATCGGATCATTCTCTCCGTGTATGATTATTCTTCTAACTACTTGGCGAGAGGTGTAAATAATGCGTCTTAACGCGTTATTTAAAAAAAAATTGGTTTGTTGCAAGAAAATAAAAACAAAAATGATTCACGTGTCATAGCCTTGAAACGTATAACCTAGTAGTTGAATGAGTGCAGTTTTAGTTGATCGAAAACTATATTTCAGCAATACTTTTGAATCATTTATCCCACCGGTATATGGTTTAATTTAACTAGAAATTAAGTTCAGATGGAAACAATTAGATTGCTCATCGCATGAGTATACTTATTACAATCTATTTATTAGATCCTTGTAAAAAACGACGATCTGATTGAATTTTAAGTCTTCTTAATTGCATTTTTGTATAGAAAAAATTAATTCGTTATATAATACAAGAACATAACATTACTTAAGGGACATGCCTGGCATAAGTGTTGAAAGAATTATTAAAAATTAATGGCTATAAAAAATGTTTGCTTAATGATATTACAAAATAAACATATTCCGTAGAAAATTTTAATATATAGATGTTTAAATCACTACAAAGTATAGCAAGATCATGTGAATATATCTCCTCAGAATAAGTAGAACATATATCTGAAAATCAATTTTCAATAATTAGCTACTAAACAACTTGCGTACCATTCACTATAATTGAAAAAATTAACATACATGGGTGGTTATAATCATTGAAAACTGATTTGTTTCAGGAATATGTTCTACTTATTCTGCTGGAAGATGCACATTTACAAGATTTGGCTGTACTTTGTAGTCAGTTAAACATCTAAATGTTGAGATTTCGTACGGAAAGTGCATAAAAATGCAGAAAATCATTATTTGATTAGACCATTCGCGTGAATTATATATAACTACATATATTTCATGTATATCGAAAAATATTTTTTTATTTTTTTTCAGCGCTTACTCAGACACGTCCCTTTAGTTGAAATCCACGGATATTTTATTAAAATAATTATTATGCTATATTTAAAATAGAGTTATATGAGTAGCTGTTTATATAAAAGTATGCATATATCTGTCTCTGGGTAAAGCATAGACCTGTGTGTCTATCGCGAATCATTGCGTTTTTGTTAAAAAATATTTCCCTGTGAAAAAACAGGAAAAATCTGCGAGATAATATTATTTTTTCTATTTTCTGCTTTACGTGTCTAATGTTTTACGTTAACCTTTAAACCTGCCGGAAAATCAATATTTTGACGCACCCCCTGATCGACACTTTGTGTATGATCAATCGTTGATATAAGATACCTTATATACCAGTTTTCTGAGGGCGATATTCTCTTTCAAAGCCCGGCAGTCTAAAGGTTAAAAGTTTTTAAGTGCAGTTGAACGCAAGTTAAAAAGTGACAGCATGCGAAGAAAATGTTGATGCTCTGTGTAAGATGCACTGAGAAAAAAATCTAGTTGGCACAGAGGGAATTCTGTTGATTCAACAGACTCAGCGCCATGAACGGTGAACAGTGGCATATACTATTGTTTTAAAGGAGCGACCGTTGTTTTGAAAGCGCGCCTGTCAATTCAACATTCATTCTAATGAAACACAAGATTTTTGTCAAAATGAAAGTATAATTCTCAGAATCACAAGAATTTGAGTAAGTTAATTTGAAAGTTATTTTATTGATGAATGAACTGTTTAATGCATCAAATTGCAGAAAATAACTTTTAAATCAACACAATTTCCATGATCGCTGTCGCGTAGTGTACCTAATTTTTGCTTGGAGTATGCGCCTATGCAGGTGGCTCATAACCACGTTGCGAGGCATGCAGATGAAACTACATAGCCGGTATTCCTAATATATTTTACAATACTTTTAGAATGTGACATGACGGATGCTTTACTAGACATGGGATTTTTAGATGTTCATCAAATATAAATATTTTTTTTCCAAATGCATTCTTTACCATTCTTTAAATATATTTTGCATAAAGATGTCGAATCAACCGACCGAGTGTTAGCGAGGGAGGACAAACTGCTAGTTAAGTTAATTATTATTTTAAGCTTAAAATTTTATGCACATCACATATCCACTGTATGTGAGTTTGAGTTACAATATTATCTTATTTCCTATACTAGCTCCTTACTGCTTTAATTATTTTTTAAGAGAGGATAATTTGTTTATAAACCGTCAGATAGCGACTGCTTTTCTGTACCCGCACTGATCAGCATTCATGCTGGTTAATATATACGAAGAAAAAAATCCAAACGTACATATGTAAGTATGCGTGCGATTATACGTACATACATACATATATATATATCCGCGGTGCGTAATGTAAATGTGCGTAGTTTAAAAGAAACCTTCATCAATTTCATCAGTTTCCAAAAGAGGTTGCAGTTGGATGCAGCGGCAGAAATGAAAGGCGTTAAAGTTCCAAGAATAAAAAAAGTTTCAATTTCTTTTTATCAAGATTCGAAAATTCGGTTGAATTACAATTACAAGACACTGAATCAACGGTATAAGTTGTTGAATCAACGGCATAAGATTTTAATGTAATAAAACGTGGCTGTTCAATTCAAAATTAAAGTCTGCCAAATTGACAGAATATTTTGTTGCTCGCATTTATGGGCACGAACCTTTTGATCCAATTAACTTTTTTTCAGTGTGAATTGCGCGATTATTTGAAAGGTCTTCATTCTAATTTGCGCCGCTATTAAACTCAGGGCGTTCGCGGAGTGTAGAGCGCCAGTAGATGATGTAAAGTGCATTTGTCTCGAAGACGGTATATTTTACTCGAGGTCCGATTAGCCGATCGAAACGGCTGTAAAAGCGAAAAAATCGATGACTAATAAATATGTGCACTTGCGCAGGCAGCAGCGGCAGACGGTTGACTCACTAGAACAGCGCCGGTGGATAGTGAGGTGAAAGAGAAGAGGGAAGTAAGTAGGTCGCGGAATTCGTGGGAAGGATTTGCGGTCGTGTGCAAGCAGGACTCGTTTTGCCAGGATCAAGCCAACTGCTATTACAGTCTTCCTCTTGCCGAGCACTTTTCAATTGGCCCGTTCACACGTCTTATTATGAACAACATGCGAGGTTCATTGTCTTTTTCCAACTAGATTCTTTCCGCTTTTATTTAAATAATTATTTGTATGAGTGCAAATCCACGGCCAACATCAAACAATTCTGCTTTGGCAGCTGAATTTTCCTTTCTTAAGGTACATCTACCAGACCAATGTTTTCTTATTGTTCAGGTTTTTTCAAAAGAGAAAAAACAGGAGTGCACAGCCAATCCCTGGGCAATTTTTTTTCCGAGCCAAATAACGCAAAAAAGTTGGGAAAACACTGAAAAAAAAATGATAATTTTAAGGAAATGATTTACTTCAATAGTACTTATTAAACATTTCTTTGAATGAAGTAATGATTTATTAAAATTAAATGAATTTATTGGTTTCTAAATAAATTTAGTAGTTTCAAAAAAATAATTTTTTGACTCAATAAAATTTTTAATAAGCACTATTGAAGACCGACGCTTTGGCGGAGTGGTGGAGATGCACCTCGGGCGGTTGGGAAAGTTTAAGCAACTTTCGGCGTGGACACTACTTGGATGGGTGACCGCGCTGGAAGTTGCGATGCTTCCTTGATCTCTTAGGTGTTTTTCTTCACACTCAACAAAGTGAGCGGGAGGTATGAGAATGACAAATTCGGTGCTCAGGCCTACGAAATGTGACTTGGGCATCTAATTTGAGCATTCTCAATATACCGATCCACTCCGGAACGGGTTTTCCTAATTGGCATTTACCCTGGTTATAGGTTTGGCCACAGGTTTTCCCCGTTCCACAGGCATAACCCTGGGCGAATGCGGAGTGGGATTTAGGGACGTAGGGCGGAAGGAAAGATCTGCCGGCAGAGAAGGTCGAGGGAAAAACGCTGGGCTACAGGGTGGGTGGGGTAGAGCCGTGTCCTCCCCCTGCTCGGTAGTAAGCAATAACAAAAAGAGTCGGCATGTAGTTACTAGGCCCAGGGAGCTGTATGAGATTTAAAAAAAATGTGAGTACGGCTGCGTGTATCTCTAAGACCCGCGAACTATTTCTGCAGCGGCGTGTCGTTATAATTAGAGCGGTGAGTCCACGTGTGCGGGCGGTCGCGCGCCACTCTCCGAAACGGGGGAAACTACTTATGATGACTCGAAACCGGCTCTTTTCTCTGTCCAATGGTGGCTGTTGCCGCGCGGCTCTGACCGAATGGCTCGATCGATCGCCTCATAAAATCGCCACTTGATAAGCTGTCGCTATCTTTCTCTTCCACAAAATCAACCTTGCCTCCAATTGACGGCCTTTATTTTTCAAACCTAAATGTTTCGCTGAAAAGTGAAAAATAAAAATGCCTTTTTATCTTCAAACCCAAGCAGGATTCTATTGTGGCGCAAATAACGAAAATATTTGTGTATTATATTTTTGTTATCATGCAAACTTATACAAACATGTTTACTTTTCTTCTATACATTAATTAATTCTTCGCTTTGTATTTTCTTGCTATTTTTCATTTAAAAGAAAAACATGGCATAGATATATTGATCTATGAATTTCCGTTACAAAAATTATTATAGTTCAAGTCATATCATAAAATGTTACATCTTTTTAAAAGCAGTATAAGACCAATATAAATTGAATTTCAATGATTTTTTTAACGATTTATTTTTTAACGAAGAAAATATTAATTTAATGAAACTATTGCAAAAAAATCATTACCACACTGAGAAAAAAAATTAGTTGGATTAACAAAATTTTCGCTGTTAAATACATCCAAAAGAAAAAGCTGTAGTTTTGACAACGCCGATGTTTATTGGAAAGACGTATCATTAATACGACATAACACGCTGTTAAAATAATCGAGCTCTGCTGAAATAACAATGCGTTGTTAAAATAACAAAGCTTTGTTAAATTGAGAAAAATCCATCGTCAACTCAAACACCCTCGCAATCAATTTAACTACCATGCAATCAATTCAACCGCCAAGCCGTTGTTTTGACAACATTGTCGTCATTTGAGCATAGGACTCGGTCGGTAAACGGCACGTTGTGTTTGTTGGGAAGGGGATGCCTAACTTAATTTTCGTGCTCTACTATACCGACGATTCTCTATGTTATTTGCTAACCTCTAAGGTAAATTTGATTTTTCAAATAATTTTGAAACGGCTTGCTTAATGGCAGTTCTGTTTGCATCAAAATATTATTTATAATTCGTAGAATGTGCGTGATTAGCTGTTATGCTATGCATGCACTGACTCGCTCTCCCGCAAAAAAAAATCGCGGCGGCGCGGCGTGTTAAGAGGCAGCACGACGCCGCGACGACTTTCACGGTGCGATGTTATCATATCGGCGCACACAAACATTGTTTGGACGGTAGAGGTCACTCCTTTGAATGCATCCACGTTGAATCAACTCCAATAGCGTTAACTTAACTACAATTTGAGGTCGCTGCTATTTAACTACAAATCTGTGGTAAAAGTAACAACAGCGCCGTTGAATCGACTATGTCACCATTCAAATGACGACAATTTTGTCAAAACAACGGCTTGGCGGTTTAATTGATTGCATGGTAGTTAAGGGGATTTATCCGCTAGGTAGCGTACTACGAGCACGGGCCGCCCCGTGACGGGCGCCTTATACACTGATAGAAAGAAATATTTGAGTCAAAGCTTCCGTGTCTTAACAGTTAAATCACGAATTAAAATTATTAAAAATACGATGATGTTAGCTAATCAATTACAATATGTAAATTTAATTTAGTTAAATATTAAAAGATAGTGGAGTTTATTAAATTTTTTATGAATTTTTCATCATTAACAGTAGTTTTTTTAACTGTTTAACTTACCTAACCTCACATTATTATGTTTTTGTAATGAACAATTATAAACGTAAACAAAGTATTATAAATTTCATTAATGTTTGCGTAACCATGAAAACTTCAAGAGTACTATTCATTTTTATTTATTTATTAGTAATATCCATGGATTTTTAATGATTTTAATTCGTGACTTAACTGTTAAGACACGGAAGCTTTGACTCAATAGTATATTACGTAACAAGGGAGGTAAAATAGAAATGGTCCCAGATCGCTCGTAAATTGGCACCCGAGCCAAAGGCGAGGGTGACAAACGTGTGATCAAACGTGGGACCATTTCTATTTTACCTCCCTTGTTACGTAATATACTATTCTATCAGTGTATTATTTCTTATAGTCCCATATTTGTACGGCCCTATACACGTAAACACCCAAACGGTGTAACGGTGTACCTGAACACAAGCGTCAGTGCAAGCGTCGGTGACAGCGCTTGAGTAATCGGCAACGCTGCTTAGCATAACGTCAATTCGTTTAGACGCTCACATACTTAGTACGTGTTTTTAAATTTATAACAAGATGTAATTTATAACAGAAACTATAATAAAATTAATCTTTCTACTACTTTCTAATGCTTCTTTTATTACCTTATGTTGTCTTATATTTATAAATATTTACGACACTTTAAAATAATATGTATGTATAGTTCATAAATTTAAAAAAAAAATCTAAGAGATCGTGGTTATTAATTTGTCGTGGTCGATTTGAACGGCCGTCTACTCAGCTGAACCAATGCGATGTTGCCGCATGTCGCTTTTGACGGCACTGAGGTGGCTCGAGCGCGTGGCGGATCGAGCGAGATTGGTTTCTTTAAATTATTATACAGGGCGGGGAAAAAGTATGGAAACCCCTAGGTTTCCGTCAAGGCTTGGTCAAAAATAAAATAACCATGGTCAAACCTAATGTAACTTTCAACGAGGAGTTTGGTGGTGACTCTGGATTTGACCTTGAACCTCATTTACAAGGTCATTTAAAGGTCAGGTTTGTTTTTTTAAATAGGAACCCCTATTTTTTATACCGGAAACGGAAAGAACGGAAAATTCTACCTTCGGATATGTATCAAAGTATGAGGTCAGCATTACCTCTAGAGGACGAACAGAGGTCAAATAAAACTCAGTGTGTCAACCATGTGGAAAGTTGAAATTAAAAAAAATTGTATGCAAAGAAAATCTTAAAATAAAAAAAAAATAATCGAGTTTACAAGTGTCTTCATTTAGTTATTTCAAATAAATAACCTTATATCATTAATTAATAAGTCTACAACATAGCTTTATCACAAAATAATATCTAATAAATTTATTTTATGTCGAATTAAGTACTCTGATAACTCATACTTTGATACATATCCAAAGGTAGAATTTTCCGTTCTTTCCGTTTCCGGTGTAAAAAAGAGGGGTTCCTATTTAAAAAAACAAACCTGACCTTTAAATGACCTTGTAAATGAGGTTCAAGGTCAAATCTAGAGTCACCACCAAACTCCTTGTTGAAAGTTACATTAGGTCTGACCTTGGTTATTTTATTTTTGACCAAGCCTTGACGGAAACCTAGGGGTTTCCATATTAATTTTTTAGAAAAACGCCAAATGTATTATTAAAGTTATAGACTGAAACGTTCATTTGCGCGCACCCGTCCCATAAGACGCCGTGTTAAAATGCTCTACTTTAATAATTAATATCTCGATAACGATGAAGTTAGGCTCTTTGAAATTAAGATATGTCATAGTTTATATACGTCGTTTATATGTGATAAAATTTTCAAAGATTTCTTAAATAAACGCAAAATCGGATAAACCCCCTTAAATTGATTGCGAGGGTGTTTGAGTTGACGATGGATTTTTCTCAGTGTACTATATGCTTTCTTACACGAGAAAAGTGTTATACTAAAAATTACTATATTTTTTAGCAATTGGATAACACACTTGTAATATGAGAAAAATTATTCTGTTTTATTCTAAAATTTAATATCATTTTAGTAAAAATTAACAAATAATTGTTTAATTTTTACTATGCATATTATAAATTTTAAAATAAAATCTGCTAATTTTTCTCATATTACAAGTATGTCCTTCCATTCCTAAAAAATATAGTAATTTTTAGTATAACACTTTTCTCGTGTAAGAAGAAGAAAACATATTTTTTTATAAGCATACTCAAAAAGATCTTGCATCCCTACATTTCACTCAATTTAAGAAATAATTTAAAAAATCCCTCCATTTGACTCCATCTATTATACTTCAGCTGATTTAGCGTATAAATAAATGAAAAGGGTAAAAAAGACTAATAAAAAAATGATATGGTTAACTGTTGCAGGGAATGTGTGACATGTTCATCCAAACACAGCAGACGAGCAGCGTCAACAGCAGCAGCAGCAGCAGTAGCGGCAGTGGCAGCAATACCGCCCATCACCACAGCAAAAAGCGCAAGTTGGAGTACGACATCGGCCAGCCGGTCATCCAGCACGCGTTGGTCCAGTCGACCAGCGACTACCATTTGGACAACTCTGCCCTGCAACGGTACTCGGTCAGCGGGAACAACAACACCGCTTTCAGCACGCTGCAAAATAATGGGCTGCAGAAGCAGAGCCCGAACCAACAAACCCTGGTGCGAGCCTCCACAATCAAACTCTTAGACACGTATCAACGTTGTGGCCAGAAGGTACCTATATGCTTTCATTCAATTTCCTCCTGTGCCTAATTCCCTAAAAAACTGCAATACCTATATCATTACTTAAGGATAAAAGTTCACAACGTTTGTGCCCTCTATGCCTACTTTTGTTAAAAAATACCATTAAAATTTTTTTCTTTAAAAAGGCATTCATTTCACCTTAATCCATTAACGACCAAAAGACCTGATTTTTTTGTTGATTGTCGACGCGATTTTTTCCGTAGTTATAGGCCTTAGAAAAATTTTGCAAATACGTGTTCCACCATCAAATTTAATGCCTTTTAAGAATTTAGGCTCAGAATTATGATTAACTTAATGTTATAACCCATTAAACAAAAAAAAACCGTGATAAGTTTTGCTAAAAATTAAATTTGCGATTTTTTTTAGCAATGTTACCATGAAGAAGTCATAATATAAATATGATCAGGGGTGATTTTTTCATTCTAATATATGCTGTGAAAAACGCGTTTTATCTTCCACTAAAAACAAGCCATTTGGGCAAGCCATTTCTTAGTTTCGTGGCTATTTCAACTAGACGGATTTCTAGCAGGGTTATTGCGTTTGTACATGATTTTGTGCACTGGATTTTGAAAAACGTTGACACATTACTGCAAACTTTTAGGTAATTAAAGGTCTACTCGCGTTTCTCACGAAATAATTTTTCATGTTCAATTATTACGAAATGCTATTTAAAGTCAGAAAACGGTAAAAATCAGCCAATAATCGAGTATGCGAATAAAGTCGCTAACTAGAAAATCTGGTGTTTTGCAAGATCGGTCATTTTCCTCGGGTTCGTAGCGCGCGTTTTCGTGAACACGCCAGAGCGATACCTTTCAAAGTCTTTCGAAATTCGATCGGCTGGATACATTTTTTGGAGCCGCCATTGTCTGCACTGGTACAGTGATGCTATATAGCGGGGGCCTCTTTAGCTCTCTTCCGTGTAGCCGTGCACTCTCGCACCGGGCCAAGATTGCGATCTCGGACGCGCATAGCTCTTCTCTCTTTCTCTTCCTCTGCCTCCATATCCCCGCAAAAGCCTTTATGTAATGAAAGGCTGCTCTCGACAGGTCGTTTTAACCGCGGCTGCCTCTCGCATTGTGCCCACCGAGCTGAATTTTCCAGCTGGCGATTCACGAGCTTTCCCCTACCTTCAATTGGTGCGCGCGCGCAAATTTACTTTTCTTGTAATCGCGCGTTTCACTTGCCCGCCGCGCGGCGGAGAAAAATAAGAAAGAAAATTAACCGGCGCATAGCGCTCGCTGCCGCACGTTTCTTTTCTCCTCGATGCAACTGTCGTGTAATGAATGCCTATTCGCGCAGAGTCGCTGCCCCTCTCTGCATTTTTCTTTACGATTATTGCAAATTGCTTATTTATGAGTTTCTCTTCTTTTTTGCGCAGCAAACCATTGTAGAAATCTTTTTTTAACAGTAAAGAATTTTGAATTGTTTTCAAACATTACAATTTTTATAGTCAAACGACCGTGGTCATCCTTCCTTTCATGGTTTTCTTCATTGCTGTAAAGATAGGGAGAAAAGTGTACGATTTACTTAAATCATTGCAATATTCTTCCAGAAAGCCAAGAATTGTAACGAAACCTAAAAGTCTTATCTGCCCCTGCAGTTTTCAATACGATTGCTTCATTCGGGTGCTAAATCCACATTCTTCCAAGAATCAAACACATTATACGGAGAGAAAAGTTTTAGTAAAAATTACTATGCTGTTTACCGACGCTTTGGCTGAGTGGTGGAGATGCACCTCGGGCGTTCGGGAAAGTTAAGCAACTTTCGGCGTGGACACTACTTGGATGGGTGACCGCGCTGGAAGTTGCGATGCTTCCTCGATCTCTTAGGTGTTTTTCTCCACACTCAACAAAGTGAGCGGGAGGTATGAGAATGACAAATTCGGTGCTCAGGCCTACGAAATGTGACTTGGGCATCTAATTTGAGCATTCTCAATATACCGACCCACTCCGGAACGAGTTTTCCTAATTGGCATTTACCCTGGTTATAGGTTTGGCCACAGGTTTTCCCCGTTCTACAGGCATAACCCTGGGCGAATGCGGAGTGGGATTTAGGGACGTAGGGCGGAAGGAGAGATCTTCCGGCAGAGAAGGTAGAGGAAAAAGCCGGGCTACAGGGTGGGTGGGGTTAGAGCCGTGTCCTCCCATCACACCTAAGCGGGGGGGTCAGTGCTGTGTCCTCCCCTCGCTCGGTAGTAAGGCAAAAATAAAGAGTCGGCAGGTACTGCTAGGCCCATGAGGCTGCAGGAGATTTAAAAAAAAAAAAAAAAAAAAAAAAAATACTGTGCTGTTTTTTAACCCAGGGATAGACTCGACAAATAAAATTTTTTACTAGAATCTATACTAAAATAATCTTAAATAAATTTTGTTGAACTTACAGTAAATTTACTATACTTTTTAGTACAATTTTTTATTTGTCGAGTCTGTTTCTGTGTTATAAATCAGTCTTGTGAGTTAAACGTGTATTTTATCCAACGACGGCGTAAAGTGCTGATTCGGCACATGTAACAAAACGCAAGTATGCGTGAAGCGGGCTTCACACACCGTGTTGTATCAAAGACACTTAATTATTTGTAATGTATTTAGCGCAATTATTAATACAAACACTTGTGTTAATACAACAAAACATAGCAAACTATTATAAAAAAGTAATCAAATATAAAAGACTGGTAAACTGTTAAAATTACATTTCACAATTTAAAGTGTTGTAAAGCCGATGTACTTTTGAGATCTCAAATTCCCGTAAAAAGACCAAAATTTGTACAAGATAATAGTCACAAAAATTGGTCCATCTAAGGTGTGAGCTTCCTTTTGCTATTGTAAGTGGTAATTAAATAATATCGTCGAGTTCTAGAAATGTCGTCTAGATGGAATGTCTCTTTTCGCATAGATAATTCAGTTGAGTTATAGCACGATTCGTCTGCCTTCTTCGGTCAATGACTTGTTTCACAATTCAAAGAATATATCAAACTAACAAAGCAGCGTTTTACTCGGTGCAATCGTAAATTCGCTTCCTCTTACAAAGTCCTCGGCTCTTTTTTCTCGACGTTTCACGTGGGAAATAACAAAAGAAAGTTTTCGCCTATTAATTCCAAACTCCAAAAGTAGTAGGTACCCGAAAAATTAGTCTTATCTTTTGAGAATTTCTTATTCGGTCCTTGTAATTCATGCCCGCGCTGAAAGTAACTTGTACTTTTTACACAGTAGATTTAACTATGAAATTAAAAGTTAATTTAACTTTCCGAATTTTTAGTAGAATCTGCTTAACAGAATTGCCAAAAGCTACTTTTCTGTAGAGTAAGATCTGCTTTAAGGAATATTAATTTTAATTTTACTGTTACGAAACAGTAGGATCTACTTTATTTTTCGGTGTACGTTTCAAATATATATGATTAGCAAACTTAATAAAATGGCGAGTATTTTAAAAGAAAACACTTAAAATTTGAAATTAAAAAAAAAATAATAAAAAAATTCTAGTTAGACGATAGCGAAATATATATCAGCTGTCAATTCGGAAAAATCGGCTCTCAGGTGCAAGAGATCCTGTCGCTGAAAGCCCAGGACAACCAGGCCAGGCGCCGCGGTGAAGATAAGACGCAATTCGGCGAGGAGAGAGCCTCGATGGGCTCACCGGGTGAGACTCATGCCTTTTTGCGCGCGCGTCGTGCCTAGCGACGTAGTAGGCGAACTATCGATTCCGTTCAAGGCCCTCTTTGCCCTCGCGCGACTATTTCATATTTCATGGGCAGCGGGTAACGCGGCTCCGAGATACGTCCGTGGCGTGATGCTTGCGGGGATTTCCAAAGAGAACTGCCTTATACACAGCAGCTATAAGCGCGCTCGATGAATTTTCTCTCCCCGGTGAGGCTGTCGGAAAATTTTTCAGACCCTCCAAGGAGCTTTATACGCTCTTATCGATCTTATTACCGGTTGGATAGACTTCATTTTTACACCAGCCGTGACTAACGCTCGATTGTTTGCCGCTCCACGTGGAAGGCCTGTCGCAGCTTTCTTCCATAAAGACGAATAATGGCTCGAACTGCAAATCGATATATGGTGCGTTAGGCTGTGTAGATTGATAAATGTTTATGCTATGAAATATTTCTTGAGAGTTTCGGCTTGTATCTTACTGTTAGCTACGCTGCTTCTTGGATATTCAATCATGGAAATGCTTTATGGAGCTAGAATTTGTCATCTATTAATGAAGGAAAAGTCGATTGAACCAATCCACGGTCCTGCTCCACAATTTGAATCTCGATTCCTTTCTAAAAAAAAAGTACTGTCAAGATCTTGTGAAGAATTTAAAAAGCAATTCCATTAATTGACGGATAAAAATAGCGTGAACATACTTAAGCAAGCATATGTAACTCAGGACAATTTTTTTTTGAAATGACTGAATTTATTGCATTTAGAGAATAAAAACATTTTTTTAAACATAATAATTTCATCAAAAATAACGATGTCAACATGATATATCGAGACCGGATTATCTGAAATGAAGATAAAATGATTTCTTCAGTAAGAGACTTATCTGTTGATGAAAAATATATTTGAAAAAACATTAAATTTTGAATTTTTAATGAGCTTTGAAATGGAATATCAATTATTTAAAGTTTCAAATAGCTATAAATTATTATTTAAATTATTTAAATTTATCAATTTTCGTGATAAAAAATTAACCGTTTTTTTAATAACAATTACTGATATCTTTCCTGATTCCTTTTAAATTGTAAATAATATTTTGCATAAATTATTTTATCTACTACATTCTATCTATATTAACAATTGCGATGATTCTTCACTATTTTTAAAGGCAATAAAACTTTTCAATAATCAAAGAGATTCAAGTACGACTCTTTTTTCTGGTTTCTATGGACTTTTTATGTCTCATTATTGAAAAGTAACTTTATCAATCCACAACTTTCTTCATTATTAAAAGTTACCCAAGCTTTCACTATGCACCAAAAGAAATTTATTTTTCTAAGCAAATTTCACAGTCCTTTAAAGGACAGCAGAAAATTGAATGTCTTCGTAAAAGAATAGCCCTTTTCGCGCATTAAATTTTTTTAACACTCCTCTCTTCCTCGTTCAAATTTACTTTGAAGTCGGCTTGGGTTTCGTCACTTGTTCACTTGTTAGTCTGCCAAGAAACGCTTTTTCCTTAAGCCAGCCGGCGCTTCATTATTTTTAGTTTCTTGCGTTTACGTTTTTTAGCTCATCTTCACTGTCGGTTATTAAACACTTAACAGTGGAACATAAGATCACGGATTATAATAAATTTGGATTTTTCTTGCGTACAAAAGTAAACGAAGCTACAATTGTATTTCTCCAAGTAGTTTTTAACTTACAGCATGCAGTACAGTTAATTTTAAACAATATGAGTCAAAATAGTCTTGCCCCAAATCTCCATAATTTAGTACACATTTGATTTTAAT
Source organism: Sycophila sp. Sp_5 (assembly GCA_018906775.1). Lineage (NCBI taxonomy): Eukaryota > Metazoa > Arthropoda > Insecta > Hymenoptera > Eurytomidae > Sycophila > Sycophila sp. Sp_5. The sequence goes on from JACCID010000061.1 coordinate 1,060,510, forward strand.
TTGGCTACGCAAATATACGTTATAAAAATGTATAAAAACTCTACATTTTTAACGGTGTTACGTTAAAAAATATTAATTCATTCTAAAGTTACAATCATAATCATAACAAATGCATTATTAGAATCCGCAATAAGTTCACCATTTTATTATGTACAATTTTTGAACGTCATATTTGTTTATCAATAACTTCAGAATAGATTAACATTTCTTAATGCAATTAGCTTTGAATTGTAGCTGTTCTCCTCTTAAACTTTTCATACGTTTTCATAGTCAATTGAAAAAGAATACATGCGAGTTGAATAAACGAATATTTATAACGTTGTAAACTCTTGACATTATTGAAAATCATGAAGAACGTTATGCCTCTCAGCGAAAAAACCATCTGAAACTTTAAATTCCTCTACATTGAAATATAAATATAAGAGTCGTGTACGAATGGAAAAATGTAAATTGAAATTGCATTCATCTACGCCTTCACATAATCAATTTTACGTCTAGTGCTTCATAAATGACTTTAGCGTGTTTTAAAGATGGAATCTTCCAACTAACGAACTCGCATCTCCGTATGCATAAAAAATTGAATAGTTTGCCCACTTCAACGATTTTTTTCGATAACAACAATTTAATTAATTTATTAAATGACCCGCTTTACAATCCTTTAAAACATGATGAGAACTTTAAATATTTTGTCAAATACAATGAAAAGATTAATAAATGCAAAGTAATTAAAAAAAATAAAGCAGTCTACATTAGAAAGTCTGTTAAATTATTTGCATGAAATAGCCAAGGTGGACCTTCCAGACTAATTCGCATAATCTTCCGAGTGCGTGGTCAGAAAGTATTTAGCAATTACGTTTATTCGGCGGACGAAAGCATCGGGGCCCGCCGAGTAAAGTTAAGACTACACTGAGAAAATTTTTTTATAAAATTTATTAAAAATATAGTAAAAATTGCTGTAAAATATTGTAACGCGGCGACATACTCAGTTTGTAAATTTTACAACTTCGTGTTATAATTTTTACAACAAGATTTTATAAATTTTCAATATTGCATTTGTTGTAGAAAAAATAATTTAAATTCTTTCTTCTGAAGACCTTCTTTTATTTGTCCGTCACTTTTGACGCTCGATTTATGATCACGCACGCATGTACATATTATTTCGCTTACGGAGTTTCAGAGCATTTGCTCTTATATACTAACCGGAGAGATGCCTGTCCGCTTGCGAGTTAGAAAAATCAGTGATCGCCACCTACATGTATACTTGTACTTTTTGGATATAACGTGGCGGCATATTTGAAATAAGCATATGAATTATTACACTGAGAATACAATACAATAGCATATATCACTCAATCATTCAAATATTCATTTAACTTTTAACTTTTAAAATATTGATAAACGTATAGTTACTTTTCGTTAATAAGTTAATGATTAACTAAAATCGATGCATTCCCCGAAACAGTAAAAACGTGGCCGAGTAACACAGAGCGAGTTTTGTCACTCGGCTAATGTTAAAGCGGCGTTGCCATATCGCGCGGATGTCCAGCTTTTGACGAGCTACGGTGGCGCCGCATCCACATTTTCGTAGAACTTAGCGTAAATTTATAATATCATGTAGCAAAAATTGCTATCCGATAGTAAATACTTATATATTTAATAGGAAAAATAGTAACGTATGGGATAAAATTTAATATAAATTCTTTTAAATTCTATAATTAGTCATATTTGCTATATTACATAGTAATTTTTATTATGGGAGTTATAATTTTTATAATAATTTAATTTAAAAATTGATAAATTTTTGCAAATTATTAAAAAAAACGATAAAATTTATCAAGTTCCACTATGTCGCCGCATTGCAATAATTTATAGTAATTTTTACTATAATTCTAATAAATTTTACAAACAATTTTTCTCAGTGTAGGCCCCGCTGAAAATGTCGCTTTTACTAAATGCCCTCGCATTGGTGCTTTTGACTTTGCAGAGAAAATCCTGGTCGAGGGAGGGTAATGGTGAGGCTCTGGCAGTTCATTCGGCCAGCAACGCAGCAGCAGCGACGGGAGCAGGCGTGACGAGCCTAATTTCCCAGCATCACAGCCAGCAGGGCCAACAGCAGCAGCAGCAACCACCTCAGCAACAGCTGCCACAACAGCAGCCTGTTCAGCAACAGCAGCAGACACACAAGGCCAATACAATGACATCGCACACAAAGCAAGTGAGCAACAACGGGAACGGTGGCGGCGGATCCAATCCCCAGGGCGACGGGGACTACCAGCTGGTGCAACACGAGGTCCTCTACTCCATGACCAACCAGTACGAGGTCCTTGAGTTCCTTGGACGTGGAACATTTGGCCAGGTTGCTTAATCGTTTCTACTTTTTCAGATAATAGCAAATTTCTCTTTTTTACGGCTAGATTATTTTTTTCATTTATTATATTCTCTGGTAGAAATGGCCACTAGCCGTAAAACATTTATTTACGAAATCGCAAAGAATCGTTCAAACACTTAACCACGGAAATACCCCTTATTATGGGTAAACGATAATACCGAACATGAAGAATCACAATAAATGACAAATTACCTAATTTCTTATTCAAATATAATTTTCAAAACCGTATTATTGCAAGCAGTTCAAAACTTTCCTATAGAAGTTCCAAAATCTTGCGGAAATTTCCCAAAATGTCTGAACATCAAGGTTTCGCTGATTTTCATTTCCATGTAGAATTTTCAATTGATTTTGCCTTGTGCCACCCTTCGTCACAGCCACAAATAGATTCAGTAAACTTGGGCTTCTAATTGTGGCTAGTTTATGCACGTATGCGATATTCTGGCGGAAGTCCGATCCAACACTGGAGTCCGATAGGCTGTCTGACTTTCGTTGTCTACTTAACCTTGAAGTAGTGTTATTTATAACTAAAATTCAATACTTTACAAAATAAAATCATTTTTATTACCATTGTTTAATTCACAATAATGCATTAACAATGTAACTTTTAATCAATATTTTAATTAATAATGTTAGTCATTGGTTCAAAAAAATTTATCAAAATTTCGTACTTATTTTGGTTTGTGTATTATTAGTTATCTTCTACCAGGGTACAGATTATAGAAATACAGCATTTCTTATCATACACTGAGAGACTCACCTGGGTAAAATTTAAAAGTGATTGGTAAAAATTACTAACCTACGTGGGTAAACTTGTCACAGACTGCCCATATTGTAATTTTTACAAACTAGGTTGGTAAAAATCCTCATTAGCAAATTTTATTCACTCAACTTTTAATTGTTTAGTGAATGTACTTGTAATTTTTACTATATTAAGATTATAAAATGTACCTAAGCAAGTCTGTAAAATTTATGAAAGAATAAGTATTTTTAAAAATAAATAATTTAACCATTTTTAGAATCACTCGATTAGTCTTCTTTTTCGCTTGAAGAATCGTCCCTTTATGACATGATTTTTTTTCAAACTTTACACCATCGCTATATCAAGATCATCGCATCGTATTTATTTATACTATTTACAATTTTATCGCAGACTAACGCAACCTAACCTAACACATATTGCAGCTTACTAAACATATGTATAGTTTTTTCAACCATCTTATATACAAACCGAGGCCAAACCTAACCACCTGCGAGTATGTACGATAGTCGTGCCACCATCTAGTGGATATATATAAATTAATTTAAAACAACAAAACAGTCGGTACACGCGGTCGCGAGAGATCGTGAGTGCCGCTCTTTTCCGCGACTGCGCAAATGCGTCTGCACATACCCTTCTGATAAATTACAAGCTAGTTGGTAAAAACTACAAGTACAGTTGTACACAATACAATTAATTTAATAATTATTGAAAGAAAATATATTTAAGTTTACAAGTTTTCAATTATTACCAACGTGGTTGGTATTTTTATCGAATTTTAGTTTATATTAATTACTACGAAAATAGTAAATATTATTAACTAAAATGATAATTAGCTTTCTTTTGGCAGTCTGTGATCAGTTTGCCCAGGAAGTTGTTAATTTTTACAAGCCATTTCTTAAATTTTACCTAGGTGGGTCTCTCAGTGTACATTTGAAAAATTATATTTATGCCCCGTTTCTTTTCCAACGCGCGGTAAGAAATTTATATTGGGTCGCGCTGGGATTTCCTTCTACTTCTATACTGCGTGATTTTAATGTGCCTTCTAGAGCTCAGGCTTTTTCTTTCTGAATTCAGAACACGGCGAAGAAAATCATCTGCGCTGGTCTATGCAACGTTTTATTTTTAAGGTTTCTTATATACTTCACGTGCTCTTGATTAAACACACAGGAAAGAAAATTATGCGTTAAAGAAATTTTTTACTGATATAAATTTCATTAAAGCATTATACACGGTGATCAAAAAAACACTCGGGAAAATAATATAGCCGTGTAGGGGGTCAAATTCTAAGTACTTTTGGCCTTTTGTCATTTGGCTCAATTTTGGATAATTACCAAGTTATTGTTAATTAAAAATTAAGATAATTATCCAATCAATGCTCGAGTTGGTACTGGTAGGCGGGTCGCGCGGGGAGAGCCGTGCGGGGAGCATCGTCAGCTCGAGCGCTGATTGGATAATTATCTTAATTTTTAATTAACAATCACTTGGTAATTATTTAAAATTGAGCAAAATGTCAAAAGACCAAAAGTACTTAGAATTAGACCCCCTACGCACCTATACTATTTTCCCAAGTGTTTTTTCATCACCGTGTATGTACATTCAAAGTAAACACAAAAATATTTTTTGCAGAAAATGAAAAAATTATTTCAGACAAACTATTTTCAATAATGTTAAGATTTTAAGTGACTTTACAGATAAAGTAAACGTGTAAAATATTGTAACAATCACGTACAATCAATAAATAGATAATTATATAAAACAGAAACTTTATTTGTGTAAACGATTAAAATGATGTTGACATCTTGAGAAGTCAAAATCAAATGACTGAAGAACATCAAATCAAATAACAATATGTAAGAATAATCTAGTAATTGTGAATGAATAACGTATCTTGCAGGTCGTGAAATGTTGGAAGAAGGGAACCAATGAAATTGTGGCTATCAAAATTCTAAAGAATCATCCTTCATATGCTCGGCAAGGTCAGATTGAGGTCAGTATTATGTTACTGTATATGAGTTCCCACCAGATCGAACTAGTGATTACTAAAAGAATTATTGTTTTATCTGCAGGTCTCCATCCTGTCACGTCTAAGTCAGGAAAATGCGGATGAGTTCAACTTCGTGCGTGCCTACGAATGCTTCCAGCACAAGTCGCACACATGTTTAGTATTCGAGATGCTGGAGCAAAACCTTTATGATTTTTTAAAACAAAACAAATTTTCACCTTTGCCTCTAAAGTATATTAGGCCCATCCTCCAACAAGTTCTTACAGCGTTGCTCAAACTCAAAGTAAGCTCAAAAATAACTTACTGTAAAGAGGATTGGTAACCCTTTCAGGTCATATGTTCTCGTAGCGACATATGAATTTCTAAACATTTAATTTTATTTTCTTGATAATTGTACAAAAAAGAATTCGACATAATTTAGATCAGGACATAATAATCTAGGATTTATATTGCCACACTGAAAGCTTAATTTGGGCATTTTCAATAAATATTTATTGTTCGTTATGTTAGTTCAGTAGTATTTGTTAAATATTTGATTAAATTAAATAAATTTATTTATTTGTTTCTAAATAAATTTAGCTGTTTCAACAAACTAATTAGTTGATCCAAAGAAATATTTAACAAGAACTATTGAAGTAAATATTTACTGAAAATTATGAAATTGGTCTTTCAATGCAATATGACCTGAAAGGGTTCAATTTGACTAGATAAATTTAATAGTAAAGCTTTATATCGTGGACGAGCGAATTTATAAATTCATATACGAATTGATAATTTTCAGCAACTTGGTTTGATCCACGCGGATCTGAAGCCTGAAAACATCATGCTGGTAGATCCCGTACGTCAGCCCTATCGCGTGAAAGTCATAGATTTTGGGTCAGCCTCACACGTCTCCAAAGCCGTGTGCAATACGTACCTGCAATCTCGCTATTATCGCGCTCCTGAAATCATTCTGGGACTGCCGTTCTGTGAGGCAATTGACATGTGGTCACTTGGCTGCGTCGTTGCTGAGCTTTTCCTTGGTTGGCCGCTGTATCCCGGTAGTTCCGAGTACGATCAGATCCGATATATCAGTCAGACTCAGGGTCTACCTACTGAACACATGCTCAACAACGCTAGCAAAACAACCAAATTTTTTTACAGGGACATCGACAGTAAGTTCCCTTTTTTATTTTTTTTACTGCATAATATTGTGTAAAGAAATGGTTTTTCACGGTTGCCTTCTATCTATTAGGTACATACCCTTTCTGGCGGCTCAAAACACCCGAGGAGCATGAAGCAGAAACGAGCATCAAATCTAAAGAAGCGAGAAAATACATTTTTAACTGTCTGGACGATATCGGTCAGGTTAACGTGCCAACGGATTTGGAGGGAGGTCAACTTTTGGCTGAAAAAGCTGATCGAAGAGAATTCATCGACCTTTTAAAGAGGATGCTTACGATGGACCAGGTAGTAATATCTAATCCATAGTAAACATTAAATAAAAGATTCGTTTATAAAATCTCATTCGGCTAAGCTTGATTTTTGTTTACAAATGCTTATTCTTTCTGTAACAGGAGCGTAGAATAACACCAGGGGAAGCATTGAACCATGCGTTTGTTACTTTGGCACATTTGGTCGACTATGCGCACTGTAATAACGTAAAAGCGTCGGTGCAGATGATGGAGGTGTGCAGGCGAGCCGGTGATTTCACAGCAAGTCCTGCTCATCATCAAGCGCCACCGGCGCCGCAACCGCCACCGCCAACATCACTCGTTGCTAATTTTGTACCCACGACCAATGGTAGCGCTGTTACGCTTACATTCAATAACCAAGTGCAAAGATTGGTTCGCGAACATCGTACCGCACAATCGGGATACGATAATTTGGTGAGAAATTATCTACATCTCTCCATCTTTATTCTTACCCTTACCAAAGTATCCTACCAAGGACATCCTGTGAGAAATGATGCTGTCCTGCAGGTAGTTCGCGGTTTTTCCTAGAGGAACGATTTCCTGTAGGATGTCCTGCATGGTACCCTGCAGGATATTTTGATAAGGGTACAAGCTTGAGAAAACTTCCCTCACACATTTTATTTCATCAATTTCAGTACCAGATATACAGTAACAGCAGTCGCAGAGCAGCCCAGTACAGCGGCTCATCGAGTGGTTCAAATGGTGGCAGAAGTGGCGTGCACGATTTCTCTCATCAATTAGTGCCGGGCATTCTTTGCCCACCGCCTGGTTACCAAACTATGCCCAGTCCAGCTAAACACGTTGTTGTTGCTCAAGTGAGTTTTCCTGAAAACTCTTGCATTATTTTTAATGCAGTTTTTCTTTGTACTAAGTGTAAAATATAATATTTTAAAGCCACCTCAAGCTCAACAAGCTCCTTTGCAACTTCAATCATCCATTATTTCGCAGCAAGCCGTCGCCGCAGCCGCTGCAGCAGCACAACAACAATATGTGCCTGTATCGATGGTGGAAACTGGCCGACAAATGCTCTTAACTGTAAGTTTAAATTCATAATCGTGAAATAATAAAATCCTAAAAGTCCACGAAAAAATATACAATATAATTTTTTCGTTGAATTGCGCAGAATGCTGTTCCAACATCTTGGCCTGGTGGAAGTAGACAAATGGCCGCTATAGTTCCTTCTTGGCAGCAGCTACCTCCACAGCATGCGGCGATTCAACAACCTTTGCTGAGCGATGCTGGAGATTGGGGCAGGCCTTTGATCGTGGACAGTTCTGCAATTTTGCAGGTATAATATCGGAGACAATAAAGAGTAACATTTAAATGAAACCTTTGGCAAACTTTGCGTCTAATCTCGACTGATTTTGGGGAAGGATCAGAGGCCGGTGTTCCCAGTTGCCGAGGTATACAACACGAGTGCCCTCGTGGAGCACGCGCCTCCTCAGAACTGGGGAAAGCGCAGCGTAAGCAAGCACCACCAGCATCACCTGAGCGTGCCTCAACAGTCGCAGCACCGCAGCCACGATCACAAAAAGGAGCAGCAGCAGTTGAGTCCGGTGAAGAAGCGGGTCAAGGAGAGCACGCCGCCGAGCAACGGACGCCGGCAGCAGCAACAGTTGCACTCGCCAACGCCCAACTCCCAGCTATCGCTGTCCTCTTGGCAGGCGCAATCGCTGACTCAATCCACCGCGTCGCAGTCGCACCATCACAGCACGACGAAGCATCACCAGCATCAGCAACAGCAACCTCCTCCGCCGCAACCCGAACATCAGCAGGTGTCCTACGTGAGGCAGCAAACCATTACGATACACGACACACCATCGCCTGCGGTTTCGGTCATTACTATCAGCGACAGCGAGGATGAGTCGCCTGGAAAATGGTCAGTATTATTAGCCTTTTACATACATTTTTTAAATTTAATTCAGAATTTTATTTATTTTATGCAATAACCAACAGTCAATCTACAATAATAAAATATATTTTCTCTGCTTATTCTATTACATTCAGCATTATCTTGAGATAAATGTCGGATTTTATATATATTATAGCATTTTACCTTACAAATGAATATACTTACAAAGAAAATAACTTTGAACACGAGTTACAACACTCATATAAAGAGGATGAAGTTGTTCTTAAATCAACTTACACTTTATATAAAATATTAATATCAAGTATCTTTGGAAATTTCGACGTACATCTATGAATAGGTGTTAAAAATATAAAATAGCAAGTACAATTCGAGCAGTCCTAGAATCAAACTTTAATGTCGTTGACAGTTGTGGAGATCGTCAATGCGGAGCTTGTCAAAGCTTGGCATCCCGCCTGTCTGGCGATAGACGCCCTGCCCGCGAGGAGGTCATAAGAAGGTATATTTATAAAGACACGAAATACACATTGCTACTTGAGCATGAAAAGAAAACTAATAAGTGGCTTCTCGTAACTATGTCTTGAATTACCTTCATTAAAATGTTTAACATCGTTGCATTCGAACGGAAAAAGTGCATGTGTATTTCGCGGGTTTTCCCTCTGCTTTACAAATCTTGTTTTCATAAGAGTGGTGAATGCAGCTTATGGAGCATTTATTTCAATCCACTACAATATGGGTTAGTCAAGAGTCCGGTTGCAGCGAGGCTTATGTCCAATCGCAACTAACAACTAATAATCTCTCATTTCAATGTTACATTTTAGCAAAGCATTTATGACCACTATCATTCTGGTTCCAAACTAATTGTATACAGTTGACTCAAGCGAAGGCGATAGAAGTGTCTGATATGTATCACATCATATAGACAATTTTTTTTTACGTCTGGGCGCAATATGCTAAAATTCGGAGATTATTTCTTCACGAAAGATTTTATTTCGGGACAGAAATATTTTGAAATTCATTTGAACTTTTTTGTAGAGAATTAATTTGTTTTCTCTTCCTTTTTCAGAAAGTCGAAATAAACAAACGAAAGTTTAGAATATTTTCACTCAGACATGAGAGACAAACGTAAATCAGCGAATGAATATTCGATCTAATTGAATGTTTTTTAACATCTCTCGTACTTGTAGCGCTCAATCAACACCTCGAGTGATGCACAGCAGTCAGCAACAGCAGCAGCAACAGCAACAGCAGCAGCAACAACAACAACAGCAGCAGCAGCAGCAACAGTCCGTACACTCGACAAGCAATCACTCGCAGATAAACGGCCATGGCAGCAGCAGCTCGTCGCAGCGAGCCCAGCGCAAAAACGTCATAAACTGCGTAACGGTGGCCGACAGCGACGGCGAAGCCAGTCCGAGCAACAGGTCCCATCCTACTCACGTATACCAGCAGCTTCCTGCGCAACACCAGCATCTGCAGACGACGCAGCACATCAAACACGAACCACAGCCACAACACCTTATCAAGTGCGTTAACTTCCAATTTTTCTATAACTATAGCACAGATTTCATCCATTTTCACTTTCTTGCTTCCTCCTAGAGGAAGCTTTTGTAATAGTAAAAAAGTTCCACTTCTTTTTTATATCTCAAAGCGATTTTTTCTTATCTTCATTTCTTCGTTTTAGACCTTTTTTGAATTTAAAAAAAAAAAACAGTTTGCCGTGTTTTTCATTAAGATAGGGTCAATATCATGAATTTCCTTTAAATGTATTTGAAATGTAATATACTACGTTTAACATACGTGAAATGAAGAAATGAAAAAAAAACCGAATATATAAGAATTAATGAAAGAGAAATAAAAAAAGCTTAGGTTTAAAAGAGTTAATTATAAGATTGTGCTTTTGTGTACCGAAGCTCTAATAAATTCTTCAAACTTTTCAGTTCTGGCTACTCTTCACAATCGCAAAAGAAGCGTCTATTAGCGAAGGTACAATCGGAGTGTAGTATGGTAAATGTTCCAACAAAACCGGAGCCTGGTGTTGAGTATTTAGCACCTCACGCCTGTCATGCGGTCTGTAAAGAGCCACCAACGTATCAGGTATGCCAAGCTGTAAATATGACTTAATATCATTAATTTAAATGAAAGCTACTAATAACCCCAGGTTTTGAGAATGTTCAACTTAAAAATTTTCTATTAAAGAAATTCAAAGCTTGTCTGTTTAAATAAGACAAAAAGAAAAATGTCAGTTCTTTCAGAAGATAATCGGCTTGTCAATTGTAGTAATTCTCAAACAAGTGTTAGTAATTTCGTTGGTCAATATTTTTCTAGGATGACGGCTATGATATGCATGACTACTTCTTGCAGTACGTAACAACGAGCAGCGCACAGCCACACTTACTCGAGCAACATATTGTTTACACGACCGGAGCTGACAAACGAGTGTCGTGGCCAAGTAAGCGAGCAGAGTACAAGCACGAATACGTACAGCCACCCGCGGCTCATTCGAGAGAGCATCAAAAGTGGGCAGTTGCTAATCCAGTGCATCAGTACAGGTACAATAACTTTTGTTATGCTTCGCTTTATCTACCATTGCTTTATATCCTTTAACAACAAATCTTTTAAGGCTTGGAGCAGAGCTTTCATATATCAAGTGATAGTAAAAGAAAATTCCTACATCTTTCGCGGTGTTATTTCATTTTAATTCGAATAAGAAACATCGTTCCATTTTGACAAAGAATTAACTATTCTTATAACACATAATTAATTAGAAAGTGCGTTTCAATTTTATTTTTCAGTTTCAATCTTTTTCACTGTTTCATTCGCGTGATCAAATGATAATTCGAGCGAAGAATGCAATTTTAACGGCAAGGCACACGTAAAGAAATTTATGTTAAACTGTCAAAGCATTTAGGAAATAAAAATTGTGTAATGTTTTGTTGAACAATTAAAGCACTTGATAAATCCAACAGCTGAACAAAGATACAAAGTAAAATGCATGTAGCTTATAGTATTGAAAAATTTCACACTAGAGTTTATAAACTTTAAACGGAAAAATCTCTAATTCCATTAACTTGAAGATAAAAGAGAGATAGAATTATAGCTTGTTACAATTGGTATAAGAAATTCTTAAAAGTTTTACAATAAGTTTGAATGATGTTACCAATGGTCATAGAAATAAAATCTCTGAGTTTACATATACATACAAGTTTCCATTTAACGGCCAATAGAAGCAGAGATGTTTCCTTTTAAAGAATGACTCGAACTGGAAAAATATTTAGGATTTTGTGAACGGTAATGTAGATTCGTATGTAAATCGAATAATAGGATACTGCGAGTAGATTAGCGAATGCATGGTGTGATATTTGCAGGCAAAGCCAGGTGGTGGGGGCTACGGGGCACGGACACCCGAGCCACGGGGTGGCCGGCCACGGGAGCCACGGCGGCCACGGCCACGTGAGCCACGTGAGTCACGTGGCGCACCACCTGAGCCCCGTGGGGGCCGGTGTGGTGACTGCGGGCGCGGCCAGCGGCGCCGCTGGCTCCGGACCTGCGGGTCAGGGCGCCGCCGTGGTCGGTGCCGGAGGCCGCAGCCCCACCTCGGCCGGCCCCATGATTGCGGGGGCCCAGCACCTCGGCCAGCCCCTCTACCAGGAGTACGCGCACGCCGTGCGTCCCAGGGCCCACCCGGTGCCGCCGCCCGTCTACGTGACGGCCGCGCCGAGCCAGGCTCCGGCTGCCATGCAGCAGCAGCAACTCCCCACCTACCAGGGATTCACACCCGGGTGGGTACCTAGACACCTAGTTGATGCATGCACGTGTGTACCACTTTTATTATTCTTCTTATTCTCGCTCTCATCTCATCTTCATCTCATCTTTGTCTCATTCTTTCATCCCTCTACCTCTTCCCAAGCCCCATTTACCCCATTTACTTTACTCGATTTTTTTCACACGGAAGAAAAAGACTTACTAAAAATTTATTTTTTTAGTAAATTAAATAACGTTAAGCATTGTAAAAATTTTTTTGAAGTGTAAAAATAGTAGAATTTAACACTCGATCCATAAAAACTATTCAAATTTCTTTTATGATGTACCCCAAGTTAGAAATAATAGACATATAAATTATTATGAGTAATCACTAACATTTAAAAACCGTATACTATTACAAAAACCGAGTTAAAAATATTTCCTTTTGAGAAATTATCAAAGTTTATTTCTCATTACAAAAGAATTTCAAATTAAATCTAATTTAAAAAGCGGGGAAAAATTCATTTTTCACTTGATTTACAGAAAATTTTTATTTTTTGCAACATTGAATACAGTACCGAAAAAAAATATGAGACGGAACCCTAAGACATTAATGAATTTGAAAAATTTTTAGGTTAGCAATGTAAAATTACTCAAACTTTAATCAATGTTGAAGCAATATTTTATATATTATTTTCATTTTTTATCACACTTCTAAGCAAATCATTTCCCAGCCTAAAACCACTCACTTCGCATAGATCGCATAAGAATGCACGTTATCGTATTCAATTATAAGTAGGATTTCAAATTTCTTGCCTACTTAATTCAGCATGCGGTAAATACGAGAATTTAGACATAATTGATTGAGTAGAATATTTGGAGTGCAGTTTATTTAGTAGTACTGTGAAAAGGTCTTAAGTCAAATTGGTTGTTATTAGTTGAAATATTATTATTTACTGAAGTATTTTATTAAAAGATTGATTAAAAAATAACTGTTCATTAAACTAGAAGTAGAATTTATTTGTCCGCAATAAGGAAATTAAAAGATTTTTATTAAACGTTTTGAGTGAAAAAAAATGATCGTATACCTCGCAGTGTACAATGAATACGCACACGTGCACGACACATTCTTATAATAAATAATCTTCCGAAAGAGTCTCCAAACTTTTGGGTATCATTACAGCGAATTATGACGAAACTTGTCAGATGCCTTTAAAATTACTACATGCAGTAACGAAAATTTGAAAAACTTATTTTTTTTTTGTTTATTACATTTGACCAGACAGCAATAATGTAATAATCACAATAGATTGATAATCGCGAAGGCATTTTATTTGAGAGTAAATTGCCACGGAAATTGGAAATGAATTTATGACTTTCCAAAATTTTAATAGATCTTGCTGTTTGAAAAATACGTTTCTGTTAATATAATTGAAATTATTATTTTAAAACTTTTATTTTTATTTCGAAGGAAGAATTTACTTAGATTCTACTCTTTAAAAATAAAGGAAATTCTTGTTTTAAAAGTATTTTTAACTTTTGAAATAAAATTTTGCATTTCAGTTTTTACTTGTTCCTAGCCTAATTGATCTTACTGTGCAAAACAATAAGAACTATTTATTCTGGTATTTAATTAAATGAATTAATTTATTCTGGTATTTAATTCATTTAATTAAATACCAGAATAAATTAATTACATTTATTAAATTAAATAAATTAATTAACCAGTAATTAAAATGAAAATTAGAAAGGACGTTAGTTGCCTAATGTTGGTTGGACACTCTTTTGTTGGACGAAGCAAATATGCATCATGTCATTTTAGCCTACAGTTGCGCTGCGGTTTCGCGTCAGGGCTCGTGGAGAGACGCGAGATCAGTCAGTCGGAGTACGATAAAGTTACCAGGATGAACTAACGTGAGACAATTTGCTTGAACTTTTTCCAGCTCGTCGCCACTAACGTTGTATGATTCTAGTCGGGCGCTGCCGCCCCCGGCGCACCACAGCTCGGCGAGGCCGCTGCTCGCCTCGCACGCGGCCCACCCGTTACCTGCGCACATGCAGCCCACCGCAGTCTACGGCCTGGCGCCGCTGTCGCCCGCCAAGCACCAGTACCAGTCCGGCCTCTGGTTCACCGAGTAGACCCTTCTAGTTTCGCTTCTGCAGTTGCGCAGGCTTCGGTAAACCATCCAGCGGCTATCCTCCTCGCTCCAATTCTCAAAGCGAGGCACGCTTTCAAAGTCCACTCACATTACCCTTCATTTTTACCTACACACACGTACTGACTCTGGACTTTTTTTACCGAAGTCTCGCGCTTTTTCGTCGACGGCGGGATTGAGTGGCAGCCAGTCGCCAAGCACCGCGCTAGGGAAGCTCGAGAGAAGCAAAGAGCGCAAAGGAAAAGAGGAGGAGTGACCGCGCGGCCCGCCTTTTAATGCTTTTTACCCAACTAAAGCTACCCGTTATTTGACCAGTCGATGCTTTCGAGGAGAACGAGCGAACTAATTGAGTTGCGCTAAATTATACACTGACAAATCCGTCCCAGAGTAGCGAGCCCGCGGACCTCCTCCTCGAGCGCCCACCACCCACTGCCTTCTTCTTCACACGCACTCGCTTTCTCTCTTTCTCTCTCTCTCTCTCTCTCTCTCTCTCTCTCTCTCTCTCTCTCTCTCTCTCGAGTACTGGTCAGCTTTTTTATAACCAAACGGGAAAAGCCTCTTTTTCGTCTTCTTGGCAATTTTGAGCAGAAAAAAACTGTAACGGCAATTTGATCCTGTGTAACGAGCTTTCCTACCATGCCCGGTGCGTCGCGACGCTGCCCCTGCGACGCGATTCATTGAATGCGGCTGTGCTTTAGGAGACCAGGAAAAATCCAAGCGCTGGAACACTGTGTACTCGTTACTTCCTTTTTCCGATTCTCGGACCGCGAGAGATGTGTATTTGTTGTTATTATTTTGTTCTTTCTTGCGGCCAAAGAGACGCAGACTTTATTGAGATGAATCTGGACGCGCTAAGTCCCAGACAAAAGGGGAGCTAAATATTTTGAGCGATCAGTGTAAAGGCCGAGCAGTTCGGCATTCGGACCAACTTTCTCTGCATGCGACAGTGAGAGTTGTCTAGATGAAAGGCAAAGGCAAAACGAGTCTTTGACGATCGCCAGTAAATGATACACGACCGATCGAATTGAGTAGCGATAAGTCCAGTACCAACATCGCGGATCACACTGACCATAAGAAAAACTTACGATGGACATATAAGTTTGCATTTTTTAATGGTATGCTAGATGCATATCGTGCTTACATAAATATATGTAACATTCATAAAGTTCTCGTTTTAAAGTGGATTTTTTATAGTTTACGAGAAGACAGCGTTGCGCGCACATTGCCCAGCAGACCTTTCATTCGATGGGGATTAATAAGATGGAATTTTGAATAACCGATAACTTAATGACGTTGTGAAAGAGTAAAGAGGCGCTTCTTTCGAGAAAGCGATGGAAGTTTTGTCTGTTTGTCGATTTTACGTATGTACAAAAAAAAGCACACGTAGAAGGCACGCGGACAACGTGTTCTTAACTTGTTGTATTTGTCATCAAGTTATTAACTTCATTCTAAAAGTTTCACTTGCATTATATAATTAGAGTACGTTTCGAATTTGTTTTCGCGTCGACGAAATACTTTTTTGGGAATTTCTTTCTTTTGATGTGATTCCGACGTGGTAAAAAGAAAATGACCGTAAATTAATACGGTAAAAAGATTCGGTAGTTTAGAATGATGCGCGTGAGTGCGCTATCGTGGGTGTACAGAGGTACTACAAAGGAGGAAAGTGCTGTGTATTTCTTATGATAGTCTGTACTATTTATTGTATACCAATGTTTATTGAATTCGTATTAATTGTGTGTAGACTGCTACTACTATTACTTTCTTTATTATTATTTGCTCTTAAGATTGTACAATTAATCTTCGTGATTTCGCGAGTCTGTAAATAGAAGAGGAGAGTTAGAAAGGGTAATTGATTTTTAACAAACGTGTTTGCTCTAATTTTTTTCATTAATTATTTTAGTTTACCATCGTACTGTATACCTTGGTGGGTATAATACACCTCAATTTCCTGATTTTCTTTTGTTGTCTTAAGAAGTAGATTATGCAGAATGTACGCTGTTAGCCGTATTTCATTTTTAATTAGGTCATGGGTAAATTTTAAAAAGGCACGGAAAAAAAATTTGAAAATTAAAAATGAATACTTTAGATACGTGTTATTATAAACTAACCGTTCTTGAGCGATGTATTTAGTTTTCCTACTCGTTTTATGTCGTCGTATACATTTAACATCACGTATCTCGATGAGCGATGCGTGGCATTGGGATAAAAGAATATGATTGACAAATGAAAAAGAAAGGATTTATGGAATACTTTACGTAACGCTAAGTAAATATTCTGATATATATATATATATATATATATATATATATTATAATTGTTTAAATTTGTTTAAAAAAATCGTCGTCATTTTGTCCTGGATCTTATTTACTCTTCTCTAAATAAACGCACGCGGTAACAGTTCCATGTCCTTCTCTGTCACCGAGATGATTTTTCAAATACGTTGACGACGGAGTTCTGCTTTTTGAAGGACTTTTTGATCATTACATAATGAAAAATCTTGCTCGGTTTCGCTTTATTCGCTCCATGCATGAAGCACAGTTTAAATCGTCATGTATTATCATTTCCTTTCTGTTCGACACTGTCGCATAAAGAGTTTGTACATAGCAATTATAAAGATAAACACCATTACGTTATTTTTTTTAAAAGATATAGTTTATTTTTTAATCATGTTCTTCCCTCCGATCACCGACCAAAATTCAAAATCAACTCGAAACTATTGAGTACATAGTTATTTTAAGTATGTCGCATCTTCCATGTTTTTGTCCACTAAAAAGACTTTTCATCTTCTTTTTCTTTTATCACTACTAATTAATTATTTATTGCTTTTAAAAGAGCTAATGTAAAGCAATGGTTTAAAATCTAAAGACTTGATTAAAAATATGTCTACAATTACACGTACACTATGCACTAAAATAAACTCATTTATAGTGAAAAAATCACTTTGAGGTAAGAAAAAAATAAAACTAAAAATAAATTAATTATTTATGGATGGGATTGATATGTTGATTATAGTGATACGCGTCCGGAAAATAAAATGAATAAATTGTACGAATAGGTTTATTATAAGACATTACAAAGTTTTAGAGCTACGTTACGTAATAGGATACCGTGAATTATAAGGAATCCTTTAATTGATAATAAGCAATTAACGATTAATGCCTGAAAATATTAGCGATATTCATAATTAGGCCAAGTTGTGACTCGACCGTAAGCGCCTATACAAAAGCTTTAAAAGTTTATCACTCGAAGTTACTATGAGAATGCACTTCGAATTACAGCATCTATTAAGAAGCCGATACTCTGCACCATAATTCATAAAGTAAAATGCGCATTTGCTGGGGTGAGATAAAAAAAGGAAGGCCAAAAAAGATTTTGTACAGGCGAATGCTACAAGTCGAAACAATTGAGACAATTGAAGAGCATATTAATAATGCATTATTTACTTATGCCGATGTCTAATCGCATTAATACACTATATGAAATCTATCTAACCACGTCGATGTGCCTGTTTAACAAGTAACCGTACTGTACGTTTAGTGAGTAACAAAAAAATGACATTGAAACTTGAAAAAAAAATTTATGGGTTTCACAGTTAGAGAGCTCACATTTAAAAAAAGAAAGCGGATAACGAACAATACATAATCCAAACGTATGCAAAACTCATTAAACTCTCTTTTCAATTAAATAAAAGAAAGAAACTCATTCAACTACTCTTCCTTTCGTATATGTATTTTACGAAAGTACTGTTAAACTTACCACTAGAAGACTCTCGACACTTACACATTTAATAGTCATATCTTTAAATTCCACATAGCGTATCAGCGTGTATTCGTTTTTCGAGGTGCGTAGGATAGTATTATCTATTTTATCAATAGTTGTCACCGAGTCGCTTAAGTTGCTCCTGCAAAACAAAACTTTATTTAAGATTTTTTTCTTTTTCAATAAGCATATATGAGGTTTGGGAAAGAGCGTTAAAACTTACGTAGCATGACAGTCGGTTTAAAAACATTAACTTTTAACACTTGCATTATAACTATAAGAAAAGAGACTAAGGGAAGCGCATCGGTCACATAGCAATCATTAGAGAAATGAACAGAAGCGAGAAATAAACAGACATACACTTTTGACTCGGATAATGAACTATTGTAATCATGTCGTTGGTACTAGTTGTGATATTTTACTAAAGTAAATACGTCATTAGTAAGCGGTGAACATTTATAAAATTTTGCTAAACGGATAGTGGATGATTAATACACGATAAATATTGTACGATAATTTAATCTTACTACAGCCTTAAGGTAATACACCGTCGTATGTAAACAAAATCAATGATAATAAATAGCGTGAACAATGGCTAATTATCGAAACAAGTTCGAACGATCATACGGATTATTCGTCATTTTTATTTTATTCTGTTCGTTGGTGCATCGAAACATTCAAATTGAAATATTCGAGGGACAAGAAAAGGAAGCATCAAAGAAAAAGCGAGTGACGCGCTCGTGTACTTGGCGAATCTTTAGGTATCATAGTGCACGAGATTTTAAGTACTCGCAGAGAAATATACATATATATTATATATATATTAAACTATGCGCACGCATTGAATATGTGAAATTAATGTGTAAAAGCAACAAAAATACGAACCTGTAAGACATTATTTTTAACCAGAATTCCCATTTGTATATATGTTTCTTAATCAATTTGTGGTACTTGTTTAGGCTAGGAGTAGTGCCTACAAATTTCGGTAGATATATAGTCTTTGAAAATGTATATGGGACTGAACTGCGGTATCGGTGATGACTAGAGTCGATATACATTTAGCAGAAAAAACTATCGTAACAGAACTAGGTGGATAGTAACGTAATTTCAAATCACTGTTTTATATTAAGGTAGTCCTTTCACTTATTTACGTAGTACGATTTTAGAAATAGCTTCTTTCTTTATAAAATCACTATTCAAATTTTCGCCACGTTCAAGACGAAAACGTGATTTGTAATTCGATTGCTTATCTGTCTACTTCCAAAGGTAGCACGTGCTGTAGTCATAAACTGAGAAAGATGCTAAATAAGCGGGTTAGGCTTGTTTAACATTTTGTAAAAAATAAGCTCTTTATTCTTTTTTTTTTAACACTGTAGCTAACCATTTAATAACACTTAACGTGTCAGATTTATTATTTGTTTTCAAATTAGTATACTTAAAACTGTATATTCACACGCATTTTTTTCCATTAAGTAACATTAATATTAAATGTTATTATTATTATTATCTAAGTTTCGTTTCTTTTTTTCAACTAATTGCTACTTTGTGAAGGTTACTCGCGAACTAAATTTTAATTGTATCTGAAAAATTACAGCTCGTTTGATTTTTTTTTTACAAAATGAAGAATGCAAAGTGGCAAACAAAAAATAACAAGGAAGCTTTTCGACATCCCGGCAAAAGATAATCTATATTAAATATCTTAGGTTTTACCGTACAAAACTTAGAAAAAAATCAGTACCTTATATTTGGAGCCGTTTCCTTACAAATACAATAATTTCGTAAAGATTGCTCCGTACAATAAATTTGATAAAATTAGAAATCCCGGAGAAAATCAAAATAAAAAATCACACTAGCGTCGTAATAACGGATAACGCGGGGATTACTAGCTAAATTGTTTAGGTTAATCGAGCAGCTGGTTAAAAAAATATACACAAAGAATTTACGGTTCTTAGATTGGCTCCACTCTCTCAACGTAGATTTAGACAGGGAAGAAAAAGAGAATTGAATGCGCGAGATCGTGTTATGTAAATGTGACAATCGAAGCCTAAGTTTTTAAATATTCAAATTAACCGCTTTGTGTACTTTATTAAAAAAATAATAATAGCGTTCACTCGAGCATTTCGTATATGCCCACATTTGCCTTTCTGTATTGTGCATTGCAGTTGCCAAAGTCTCGAAGAGGGAAAAAAGTAAATAAACGATCGAAATGTAAAGCCCGCCTTGAAGCTGAAAAAAGCGCTGAGTTTTTTCTCAGCTTCGAAACGTGCAAAAAAATCATAAGGAACTGAACTGAATAAAAAAAAACCTACTCGCATAGAGTTTGTATGTAGCATAATCGATTAATTTAATACATATTGTTTTAAATCAATAAGGAAGATTACAAATGATGTACCCGTAGTGTAGGTAGATGGTAGAGAGAAAAAAGGCAAAAAAGATAGATGTAATATACGAGATATTTTTGGATTTCGATAGATGTGAGTGTTCTGTATACCTGTTGTATAAATCTTAGCCATTCGATAAGATTCTATGACTGGATATTTTGCGAACTATTAAATGCCGCAAAGATTCGGTGGACTATATTGACAGAACTGCACAGGGGAAAAAGTCCACTCGAAAAACACTTCATTTGTTTCGTTTGCAAATGAAATGCACATCTACTGACTAAATATGGTCCAGTGAAAAATTGATGGATTTTAAGCTACGAAAAGCATGTAAAGTTTGTTGACCACTGTTAAAAAAGGGTGTTTTACTGAAGGACATTTGGTGAGTAAGGAATGAGGTGCTATTCAACTGTTCTTTTTCCCTAATTTGTAGCATGAAATAGACGCGAATACACTGATGCACAGGGAAACCCCGCGTTATAGAGTTATAGTCAGATCGTTTCGATAAAACGACGCGCTTAGCTTGACCAAACTCCAATTTTAATAAACGTAAATGAGTGTGAAGGGAAACTTTTAGGGCGCTTAAATCGCTTGATGCTGTGAGTAGTTATCTACGAAAATCCTAAGATTATGTTGCGTAACTTTGAAATGGTTTTACATTTTACTAAACGACCGACTTTTTCCATGTCACGAGTACTTGCGTATTTTTCACACTTGATATCAAATTTTCATCGTCGAACAGGTCCTGGGCGAATTCACTATTCGCAATGATTCTTGCGTAGCTATTCATTGTTCACTCCGAAGAAAAAACGCTAATGAGAACAAAAGATGGAAAAGAGATACTTCCTCATATTATGTATCTAAAGAATAAAGTCAAATTCGATTATCATGTTGTAAATAGTGCCTAAATCGATTGTAAAGTCAAAGAGAAATTTCAGTTGTGCTTTAAGATTAATACGTAAAATAAGTAAAAGGTGGTTGCGTTCAAATTTTACTCGTGCATGGAGAAGATATTTGTAAAAAAATGCTAACATTTGTAACAATTGCGAAGCATACTTGTTTTATTGCAAAATAGAAATGTACAATTGTAAAATATTTGATAAACAAAGATTAAAACCTTGAAACTGACTAAAGCAAAAAGTAGTCTTTTAATATTTTTGCCAATTGGTTATTTTATTTCTGTTCCTTTTATCATTTTCCTTTTATTTTTTAAGAATGAGTTATTAACTGAGCAGCGAACAAAACCCATGTTTTACATGCACAGGTGTAAAAGGTTACAAAGGACAGGTTTTATTTTATCATTCTTTTACTTTATTTTCACTGTTTCTTTTATTTATTTTTTTTTTCTTAAAGAACTTGCGACGGAGAAAAAATCAAATCTACATTATAGATATTTTACAATGTACAATACCGAGATAATACATAAAAAATTATTTCGACAAATGTACAATATCCAATATGTAAATTAATGAATTTTAATATATTTTTCTGTTGCTTTCCATTTTTCAATTACATTCGTATTTATTTACTTTAATTACTATAATGCTAATTAAAAAAAAGTTATGAACACTTCTGTGATGTTTATTGCAATAAAGAATTAAAGCTATTTTACATGTTTACAATATACTAATCTATTCAAGGAAATAAATTATTCAGTTTTTACAATAAGCGTAGAGTTACGTGACAAGTTCACGTTAAGTTTCTGTTTCCGTTACAACTTGACAGCTTTTTGACAGTATCTACTTGGATTAAAAATTGAAGCAAGTACTAAGCCAATTGTCATTGAATTAAATTACTAAATCTTTTATTACTAACATATTTGCCTATGAATATAAAACAAGCGAAGCAGAATGACTCAAGTTGTAACCAAATTTACAAATTGAATTTAAGTGATTATATAAAGACATATATTTACCGAGTGAATGAATCGACATAGACTAGTGCCAAGTGTAAAATCCAATGATATTTCAATTTCCAAAAAAGAGGAGCTACGTTATTTTGCCGAAATTTATTATTAGTTTGTATTAAAATTTGCGAATTTTTTATTTTATAAAGTTGAAAGTAAAACTTATCATTTGCTGAACAATTGATACAAGAATAATGAATATTCAATCTGTTCTATCACACTACAAACCTTTACTAACCTCAGATATTCACTGCTCTAGCAAATAATTAAATTAAATAGTACAACATATTGTACATGTAAATAATTCGAAAAAAATTTGAACAATTTCTTTGGCCACAATTAAAAAATTGATATAAGACTGTGTTTAGTGTAGTAGTGATAAACATTTAAATATATTCATTTGAAAGTAACCTCTAGCACGATAATTGACGAATAATATGTAGCGCATTTTTAATAACGTTATAATAATTCCAGTTAAGTTTTAAAAACTTCTTAGGCTTCTTTTAATAAACAGCAACTGGTAAACTGTGCGTGTTACATTATTGACAAAAATCAAGCAAATTTAATAGCAAATCTTACGACACAGAGTGATAACACATTGCACATTGATTCAAGTTATACTGTGAATAACTAATGTTTTGTAACTTATTATTATTGCTATCGTTGACCTTTCAACAAAGAAGGATTATTTTTTTGTAATCATTTCATGAATCATTTTTACTTTTCCTAATCTAGCAGGTATTACTATTATGAAACAGTAAAAAATACATTTTTGGAATCGATTTTTGGCTTGCAAGATTAAAACGATAATATATTTGTATTTCTGCCATAGCGATGAAGTAATTAAATCGCTGCTCGCGTGAGATACTATTTTTAAAATTAGTTTTACTACGATAAGGTTTCCTTTGGCATGTTCAACATACGGACACATGAAATGAAGATTATTGTAGTGTACTATTAGAATTTTACATTAAATGCTTTATAGTTACTTTTAACGTATTGTCCCTTCCATATGAAAATTAGCAAATTTATCATGCAAAGGAAGAGCAAGCATTTTTTAAAAAATTTAGTTCATGGTATGATAATAAAGTATTTAGCAAAAATTTGAAAAATGAAAAAAATGCATTATTTTTTACAAAACTTAAAAACTATATTTGTACTTTTGAAAAATAGTTTTCGTTGGAGTATGTAATACGTTTAAAATACAAAGTATTTTTCTTAATTACTGTTAAGAAAAGTCTTGACAATGATATTTAAAAAAAGATGATGTTGTTGGTTCACGTTGCACCTGCGTTTAATTCTTTCTATTAAAACATATCTTGCTATATACAAATTAACAATTAAAACAATAGATTTCTAGAGGCTAAAAATTTGTTATTCAACATAAAAATAATTCAAGCATATTGTCCCGTAATCAATTAGGCAGTAGACTCAACGAGTTTGAGATAAGTATAAGTAGTTCGATAAAAAGGTAAATAATTTTTTTTTGATATATAAAATTAAATGTGCGGATAAAAATGTGGTAATTTAATGGATTTAAAAAGTATCTCGAATAAGAAAACGAGTTTAAAGGTTCACTACGAATATAAAATAGAATATAGATAAAAGTTCGAAGTTCTTAATCTACTCTCTTAATGTCAACCAGTGAAAATTCACTACGAAATAGTGTATATGCACTATTCTGAATAGTGCAAACTAGGCAACTCCGAAATAGTTAATATTAACTATTTGAAATAGTGAAAAAAATACACTGAATGAAATAATGTATATGCACTTTCAAAAATAGTGTAAATACACTGTTTTAATAGTGTAAATACACTTTTTAATAGTGTAAATACACTGTTTTAATAGTGTCAGTACACTGTTTTAATAGTGTAAATACACTGTTTTATCAAAAGGAAGGGGCAAAATACTAAATTAGAATAAACAGTATAACATATTTTTATTATAATATAATATAATTTTTTTATGGCACATTTACTATACATAAAAAATATTTAGGAGTCTGATTCAGTCTCAGTATACTTGTTAATTTGTTTCGAATTCATTTTTTTCCAAAATTCTGCAAATTAATGTGCAAGTCGTACACTGATAGAAAAGATCCTTTGATCCAAAGCCAGTGTCTTTAATATAAAGCCGTGCGCATTTAATATAGTCCAAAGGCGTAGGTATTAGATGTAAAGAAACGGTGCATTAACTATTAAGCCATCCACGGGATTTTTGTCAGTAAACATGATCGCGCATTAACTATTAAGAAATATTTCTTGAATGCTAATGCACACTTCTTTATTTCAAATACCATGACAAAATTATTTTTTAAAGCCGCGAAGACTTTGGCTTAAAGAATCTTTTCTATCAGTGTAGTTGCTGAGGCAGTACTTGCTATTTCATAAATAAATGTTTCCATAAAACGAAACAAATTTTGGAATTTAACTGGATACTCTAAATTAAATACATAATAAATTTTGAACAACAGGTCAATTGTAGGAATTATATTTGTTTTGTCTTTCCTACTGCAAATTTTTTCATCACCTTGAATGAAATAATTAATTTTCGACTCCGAGCGTATTGAGCTTTTTGACTTAGCTCTTTTCTCAGCAATAAACGATTCAACGTTTTCGCCGTTCTACAAATAAAATATGATTTTATTTTAGAGGCTATATTAAATGGAGGATTATTATTATTGATATATATATTGTATATATATATATATACACTAGGGGGGGTCCCCCCCTACTCGCTCCGCTCGTCCACTCCCCATTTTTTGATACAAGCAAATTCTAGAAAATAATTGTTGCATTTTTCTCATTTTTTTACCTGTATACGATATGAAACTTCATTTACCCAATTGATTTAGCGATATTATTGAATTGATTTATTTTTTCAGTCAAATTCCAGAAGATAATTTTTTATAAACATTATTTTATTTTAAAACTATTATTTCAATTTAAAATTTTCAGCAACACGATAATTGCGTCATTTTTTAATTTTATTTACTAAATGCTCATTATTATCGTTTTCTGCTATGTCAATGATTAAATATTTCATAGACTGTATCGTTATACGATTTTGAAGTTAAAATTACACTTTCATAAAAATGTCGATTTTTCATATCTTTAAGTATCCAAAAATTTCATCTATAATATTTTCGTTTGTATAATTGATTTTGGGATTTTTGTTACTTTACTTTATCGATCATAGTTTGATAAAAAATTGCCATTGGCTACATTTAAAAGCCAAAATTTAAATTCGATATCATTTTCCGAAATTATTTTATTTTTCTTTAATAACATACATTTAAAATTTTGTCGCAGTATACCTATTTTTCATAATTATTTTAATATTGAGGAGGGGTTGAGGAGGGGTTCAATATTGAGGATGTTCCTGAGGAGGGGTTGAGGAATATCACTGAGGAGGGGGGAGGAGGGGGGAGGATAGTTAAAGAGGAGCAGGAATATTTTTTAAATATATAAAAAAATATCATTAAAATGATAAATATAACATAAATTAATGAAAAAAATGAGGAGAGGAAATGTTGAATGAGGAGGGGTGGAGGAGCGGGGAGGAGGGGGGAGAAGGGTGATAATCTTTGGTTTTGACCTTATAACTATATAATATAAGGAGATATATATACATAAAATTATTATATATAAAATTTATTAATATTAATAAATTTGTTATTTATTATTTTTCTTTGAGATTTTTCTTAACGTTTACTCAAAATTAAGCAAAGATCCATTTGGATTATTAAAATGTCTATGCTCTTCAAAAGCTACTCTCTATGCAGTTAAGATGATTCACTATGCAGAGGCAGTGAATATCTTTTGGAATTTAAAAATTTTTAAGTTCCTCAAAAGCCATTATTTGAATAGCAAAAATTCACTGTAGACACAGTGAACACTTGGATTCTCATAATTTATAAGTTCCGAAAAAGTCCTTATTTAAATAGCGAAAAGTCACTAGATTGCACAGTGGACGTCGTTTGGATATTCAAAATTTCTAAGTTCCTCAAAAGTCATTTTTTAAATAGCGAAAATTCACTAAAGCTACAGTGAACAAAGACAACTTTTTCAAATAGTTGACAGCCACTAACATTATAGTGAACGCATAAAACAGTGTACTGATTCTGAAATAGTGAATATTCACTATGCGAAATAGTTGCTAGCATTTTTTTCTGAAATACACTATTCTAAATAGTGAATAATCATTGAATTATATTAGTGAAATATTGTTTTCACTAATTGTTAAGTGATAATTTCGCTATTTCATCAGTGAAAAATAGGTTCACTACCACGATCAGCGAAATTTTCACTGGTTGAACTTAAGAGAGTAAAGATATTTGTTCTCTTTATATGTAATGGATCATATTTTCACGTTATTTACGTTGACCCTTAAGAAAATATCTTATAGGAATTTTAGAAAATTCTGTACAGGATCTTTTTCGAGAAATGGCTGTAGGAGTTCCTATAGGAAACCCTGAGGGTCGAACCTGTAGCATTAGTTTCCACTTGAACTTAACGTAATGAAGGGTTCAAAATTTGTAAATTTGAAGAAAAAAAGAGAAAGTAAACTATTCATGTAACATATTCCTAAACTGTTAAAATACAAGACCAAATGGAGAATAATGATTTTAATAAAGTAAATAGCTTTAATAGTAAATGATATTGTGCAACGGCATAAAGAACTACTTCGAACGTCGAAACATAAATTGTCAAAATGAATTGTGTAATTTACGTAACAATATTAATGTTGTGCGTACGACTGAAAAATACATTTGCGATTCGCGGTATTTTATTATTACATTGATACAAAAAATACCGCTGTGTAATATATGTTTATAGAAATATAGAAAAAATTGTAGATTGTTTAAATAATGTAAAAAAATGAAAAGGGAGCTAACAGCTACTTACGTGGACTTTGCAAAGTCACTGTCAAAGTGAAAAAACTTTAATTAATTACGAAGAAAGGAAACTGAAAAGAAAACCAGGGTAAATAGTAAAAGACTCTTGTAAGGTGATTGTCATGTTTATATAGCGAGGGTAGCTATATTCTTTGTGTGATGTATTGAAATAAATTATTATTGACAAACGTGCTGGCGCCATTCTTGTAAATATATTAAACAATGTCACACATTGCAGGTATTAGACATACTGAAACTATGCAAAATTTTTAATCGCATTATTATCAAAGTACATTGTAGTTTATACAGTGACGAAACTAGATGCAGTGAGAAATATGTGTAATATTTTCGAAGTAGAGAGAAATTTTATGAGAAATAATTGCAACAAATTCTAGAAATAGTAAATTTTTCAGTACTGACTTTCTAAAACCTACATTACTGATTTTTAAATTTTAGTACGAATTATTGTATTTCAATTTTTTTAGTTTTGAACACATCCTTAAACTCTGAACATTAATTAGTAAACTCCTTGAGAAATTATCTTAAACTACCAAAATCTCATTATTTTTAAAATGAAAATTTAAAGAGATTTCAGTAATATTTCCAATAAATATTCTAACTATTTTCATTTCTTTTAAAGTTTGTGAATCGAACGACTAGTCAGTATCGCAATTTTTGCTAGATATTATACGACAATTTTTCCGTATAATTTCTCTCCGTAATGATTTCCTTGACGATATTCGAAAAGGAAATCAAATTACAGGGGCAGAAATTAAAAATTATATTAATTTTTTTCTTTAGTTAATAGCTCCTGGATCTTAGCTCCGTGCAGTTAATTCGAGGCAAGCCAAAGAAAAATTCGAATATCGTCGATGAAAAGTGATTAATCAAAGGGCGCGATAACGGAGGGACTCGCGTCGCAAATTGACCTAATTTAGAAATATATGCCTTACATGTATTTTACTACTCGTAAAAAAAACTAATTAGCTTTGCGTGGTACGCTAAATCAGTGTCCATTATATTTAGATCTTATAAATAATAAAGTAACGGACCAAAAATTTCATTACATTTGTCTAACGTGTAGTCGGAGTTGGGTAGATTTTGCAAATTCCTGCGAATCTTAAGATACTCTAACTAAAAGCTACATGAAACTTTTTAGCGTTTGCACCTGTAGGTATATTAGATTTTTCTCCTGATTTTTCCATCGTTTATTTTCCTTGCAAATCTGCAATGGGATTAATTCCCTTACACTTCAATTTATTAATAAAAAAATTAAAGCATTTTATTTCATCTAAGATTACCTAAATATCATTGTAATAGTTACAAAAAGAAATTTGTGATAGTGTAAAAGTACATTTTTTAATTATAATAATGTATCGAAATTTTTAACACCTTAAAGTAGCTGCAATACATAACGAAAATTTCAATACAATTTTGAAATAAGATGTATTCTCGAGCATCAATCATAACTAATATAATTAATATTTAGTTGATCGACCGTTTTTTTTTTAATTATTTACAATATTTGCTTTTCTTAACATTTTCAAGTACCTTCACTTGCGATTCTATAGGCAAGAAGAGAACTTGAGGAGAAAAAAGTAAATCAGCATGTAATTGGCGTTATTTAACATTCTTGTGTAAAATTGGTCGTCAGTGAAAATGTAATATTACAGTGTATACCATTGCTTTGTATACTTTGAGTATACCACTATAGGTTTGTTGATAATAAAAGAAACATGAAAATCGTAATATAGAGAATAAGTGTAAAAAAGTACTTAATTAGGCGAAAACAATGTGAAAATGATAATGTATTGTTCGTTTATTAATGATATGAGGAATATGAAATTATAATGTTCCTTGTACCACTGTAATAATGTAAAAGTATAAACTTATTACAAATTAAATGTTGCCTTTTGTCAGTTTGGTAAATGGAATTATGAATACGTAGAATTATTATACATAACGATACCAACAGATACGAGACCTACACATGCTCCATTATTGATCGGATTGCATTTTATCGCAGTGCGTGTGTATCAGTAATTAATAACTATTGCGTTGTGTTGAAGTTAAATTTAAGCCCAAGACATTTAAGCTCCAAGGCTGAATAAATTGACCTAATAACAACAAATTTTCTTCATTTGCTAACCTGTTCACCCCGTCAAGAATTACAGCACACGGAGAGAAAAGATCAATTTTAATGTTCACAATAACATAAATGAACAAATTTCTGTAAATTTTCAGAAAGTTATTTCTTAAAAATCTATTAATATTATAGTAAATTTGAAAATTTTTAATAACGTAAATATTAAAATTGACTGTTGCAATGTTTATTAGAGAATTTTTTTACTAAACTAAAAATTATTGTATTTCAAATATGATGTGTTCTTTTTATTGCATCCATACCGTCGGTGGGCATTTTAAATTATATACAAACTTAATAAAATGTAAACAAAATTAATGTATGCACTTTTGTAACAGATCTCGGATATTTTTTAAGTTTTCATGCTCTTTTTTTAAA
This sequence comes from Sycophila sp. Sp_5, assembly GCA_018906775.1. Lineage (NCBI taxonomy): Eukaryota > Metazoa > Arthropoda > Insecta > Hymenoptera > Eurytomidae > Sycophila > Sycophila sp. Sp_5. The sequence continues at coordinate 1,090,352 of JACCID010000061.1, forward strand.
TTTTGCATTTATTTTTATTTTATCACTGTTGTTTAAAATAAAATATTATCATAAAACTTTTTTTTATTATTCGAAATAAGTTACAGTACCATTTGCCAAAAAGTTTTCGTAAGATAAAACAAAGGGAAAAAAATTGTGAAAAAACGTAAAAAAATGTTGAAATCCAAAAGAAACATGCAAGATCTTACAAATTTGCGCGAACGCACACACGTTACTTTAACAATTTATTTTCATTTTTTTCACTTTTAGCTTGTTTAAATGTTACCGTTAATTTCACTATTTCCTAATTATTTATACATTCGTTTTCGTTATCTAACATACATGCACATTTATTAATTTTTGGACAAATTATACTGTAATTTATTAATATGAATCTTAGAACAAATTTGCAATACTGTGATAAGTAAAAGAATAAAGCATAATTTCGGTATATTTCGACAAAGTTTACAAAATAATACATTTTTCAATTCATAATTTTTTTAAATACGTTTTTTTCGTTACATTTTGATGATTTTATGTAATATAAGTTTATTATTGCTATAAAAACTGATGATATCTTAAAGGAAATAGTAAGTATTTATTAAAAATATTTGAAGAAATTTTTATGAAAGACGCATAATAAAATAATATTAATAATAATTTATATATTCGTAAGGGAAATATAATACAGCGTTATTTTGTGAATGACGTTGTATTATTTAGAATGATTTTTTATTTTTTTAATTAGTCGATTTTTTGAAAAATACAAAAATCATTTTAAAAATTCTGAAAAAATTCACATGTGTTCTTTGACTAATTCTAAGCACTTTCTTTTTATAAATTTTTTCATTAAGTTAATACTTATTGGGGAAATAATTGTAAAGCTTTTTATTACTGTCATGTATAAAACCGGTTTCGGTGATCGTCACTTTATCAATTTTATTGCTATTTTCAGATTTAAACAGTCGTATTTTAAAAATGACTGCAAATATCATCAATCTGAAAACGGATTCGAAATTTCGTACATTTTCAATTCTTTTTCTAATTTACCATCCTCCTTCTAGAACACCCCGTGTAAAAAAAAAAGTCTGGCCATAGTCTGGCAATAGTCTGGCCATTGAAAGTCTTGGAAAAGTCTAGCTATGGAGACTATCCCAGACTTTTCATTAAATTCCGGCAAAATGACTTGCTAAATGTCTACCATATATCGCTTGACCTTTAGCTAGACGTTTTCTCGAACTTTTTTTTTCTCTTGATTATGCCCGCATAAAAAAAAATTCATAAAAGAAAAAATTTTTACTTCTATCTGGATTCGAACCCACGCACTTCTGCTTTCTAGGCTAACGTTTAGCCGCCTAAGCTATTTAATTATTTTTATTAAATGACTAAATTCCAAATATAACGAAATTTGGAAGGTTAGGTCTAATAATTATAATGTTATAACCTTAATCTAATTATTTAATAAAAACAATTAAATAGCTCAGTTGGCTAAACGTTAGCCTAGAAAGCAGAAGTGCGTGGGTTCGAATCCAGATAGAAGTAAAATTTTTTTCTTTTATGACTTTTTTTTTATGCAGGCATAATCAAGAGAAAAAAAGTACAGGAAAATGTCTAGCTTTAATGAAATTTTAAAGTCTGGGATAGTCTCCATAGCCAGACTTTTCCAAGACTTTCAATGGCCAGACTATTGCCAGACTATCGCCAGACTTTTTTTTTTACACGGGACTGGATCCATTAATAATTCAGTGCTTAATTATAAAGTATTGTTTAGAATATATATACTGAAGAATTAAATATATAATTTAAAATAATTAGTATAATTGTTTAAGAAGGTCTGAAATTAAAAATTCAATTAAAAGTCCAAATTTCACGCCACAATAAATTAATTGTTTTTTCAATTGTTATTTGCTAATTATTTGTTCCAAGTTCATATAACAATACTTTGAAAGCTTGAATAAAGTAAAAAAATCATTCAGATTTTTAAGTTTTAATTGACTTTCAAACCTCCTTAATAGAGTTTAGGCTCGATTAATACATTTGTGAGTCCTTATTGCCTGAATTTACAGTTTTATAAGTCACTAAATTAACTGTTTCTTTAGAGAAAATACGATGGATACTGATACACAAACTAATATTTTGACAAAATACACTAGTTTGATTGTTTTGTTATTTATTTCCTTTTTTTTTATTTTTCCGGTGTCCGCCTTGCCCGAGTCTACCCTAGAGTGGCAGTACCTCGCATAAATAAAATGTTTCCAATGTCTGGTGCCGAAGTTGGTTGTGACAGGTACAAAGGATTCGACAGCAATGATTGATAGTTTTTTTCGCGGCAAATTTAAATAAATTGCGATCTAATTTTCGTTGGGGGGGGGGGGGGGGAAGAAGTGTGCTTCTATTCGTCAGAAGCAGATAATAAATCTCGGTGATCTCGCGTAATGTGCGTTTTTTAGTAAAATATAAATTCAAGTGTCTTTCATTTTATCAGAACCGATAATACAGAGTGATGCATTCTAATCCACACAAATATAATGTGAGACATACTTATGGAAGAATGTTCTGGGTAAAATCATATTACTATCAAGAGATATTGTAATTCTACGTTGGCAAAACTATGTTTATTTATACAGTATATTAAAATCAAAGTATAGAAAAAATAAAGATTGCAGGAATTTTTTATCGCTACTATGGTCGAAACATGATTGTGAAAAATTTATTACACTGTCGGATACTTCTTCAAACTTTCTTTTACTCTTTTTGTGCGTATTTTTAGTATTATATACTTATTTTTTTATCTAAACTCAAAGAGGGATTTTTATAAATTTGTGTATTGACTAATATTTTTTTAACGTGCATAATTATTACTCATAATAGAAATACGTAAAGAAAAATGGCTTATATGTGTATACATTGTTAGGAGATAATTACATCGGATAATTGTGTCACCTGCTCTGCTTGCTTCGGTAGATTATAGTAAATGTGCAACTGAGTATACCACGAGTGCTGATAGTATTTTCCACTGCCATAATGATTATATTGATGAGAAGGTCTTTGAAGAACTTTGAGAAGGAAGGGTACCAGCTTTGATGTAAATGTATCAAATCGTATGAAAGTGTATCAAAATATACGAAAATGTATCAAAATGTTGCAATTGGAAGCGATTTTTTAAGAGCCAGATACACTTTCGTAGGTTTCGATACGTTTTGATAGTTTTTGCTATACTTAGATACAATTAGATGTCTCTTAATACATTTTTATTAAATTAATAAAATGGAAATTTCTGCTTGGATATGTTTAGAAACTTGATTCGTTTTCATACGTTTTTATGTCGTCATATGTTTTCATACATTTTTATTAAAATTAAAAATGTGAAAATTAGTTTTAGTATTTTTACACGATTTCAACAATAATAAGACCCTACAATAAATACTAATTTAAATATTTCCCCATCACTCCATTTAGAACAGTGCTTATAAAATAATTATTATTAGTTGTCATAATTATGCAAGGCTAACATATTTTGATAAATAAGATGCAAGTCATTATGTATATTTGAATTACAAGATTTAATGTTATTAGAAACGAAAAAAAAAGATTTAAAATACTGTCAAGCATTGATGGTAGAAAATGCAGAATTAGTCCAGATGAATTACGATTCAGAAGAAACGTCTAAAATGCGTTTTTAATTACATTTATTTTATTGTCATAAATTTGGATTTTTAAGTATTATTAAAGTAATAAAATAAATTTATAATTGTATCAAACAAATGAAAAATATTACACGCATAAAAATCATCTAACTATTTGTAGCTTTGTTGTTAGTTTTTTTCCTGAATTTTTTATTCCAAACAAATAACAGACTAACAAGAAAATAAAAAATAAAAAATAGAATTCGATCTTTAAAAAATAAAAAATGTGATTACTTGAAATCAATAATGAAATGCTTAATTTATTATATGTATATTACGAATAAGTATTTTTTTAAGTTTATAATTAATTGCTGTTTATAAAAAAGATGCAAGTGTAGGCGAGAGCAGTTGTTCTTTTAAAAACTTGTTAATGTAAATTAGACGCAAATTCGATATGAATTGCATAAAAAATCAGCAGAATTTTAAGTCAAATTAAAATTCGAATTGCAGCTTCGAAACTGCGACTTCGTTGAAATAATCCTAAAGCATTCCTACGAGGAGATCCTAAAGAAAAACTGGTAGGATTTTTTTAACTGGGATTCAAAATTTCCTCCTCAATACTTTGATATTTTTAAACGAATGATAAAAACGTCATTAAATTTTTTCTTCTTTTTTTTTCTTTTATCTAGCGAAAACATTAAAAGATTGTTCCCTAAAAAATTGCAATGTTAGAATGGCATTAGCTAAAATAGCAACTGCATTTCAATGAGTTTTTTTAATCAACTTATTATATAAAAAGACTTTTAAAAGAATTCTTAATAATGGCTGTATGTATTATTTCAAATGACGGCTTTTTTTCCTAAAGAATTCTTTATAAAATATCGAAAAATTGAAAAAAAAAATTGAAAAACAAGCGACTAGAAAATTTACCTTCTTCATTTTATTTTATTTAATTTTTACATTTTTTAAAATTTATTTATTGCAGTCATTTTTGAGTTCTTTATTTAATTTTTTTTAAAGTGGGTTTATCAGTAATCCTACACTTTCAAGAATTAACTTTTACACTTTAGTTTCGAAAATAACTATATAATTATAAACTATAATTAAATTATAGTTATTTTCGATACTAGAGCGTAAAAGTTAATACTTGGAAGTGATACCCGATAAGCACACTTTGAAAAAAAATAATCGAAAATCGTTAAAAATAATGATAATTGTTGATACAATTAGAAGCCGAAATTTGTTTTCTTAATTTTAAAATGTGCCGCATTTACAAAAATCAGCTTACAAAAAATTGTATTTATGGTAGCTTTACATGTAGACATTTAGCGTATAATGCATAACTGTAGCACGTTTACATGGAATGGGTCGAAAACATTATCATCTTTTGACATCGATTCGAACATTTAGTTAAATCTTCACTTTAATTAATTAAAATCCAAAGATATGAGATCTTACATATTACACCCCCTTTATGTTCTACTAAAAATATAAAGCACTCTTGTAGGCCTTGTAGCAGTCGTGCCTAAAAAAATGGAAGTTACTGGAAAAGTATTGTCGAAGGAATGTATTTTTTTAAATCCTTGCAAACTTGATTTGAAAAGCAATAGCACACCGAAAAAAATTGATAATTTTAAATAAATATTTACTTCACTGGTACTAGTTAAGTATTTATTTAAAATAACTAAATTTTTCTATCTGTGTATAGAGAATTTTACAGTGCAACTTTATTCTTATTACAAGTAAAATCCCTCGCGCTTTGCGCTCTCTATTTCCTTTCTTTCCTGTTTATTCCGGATTTATTTTTGAGGTTAGAAATTTTGAATTTCAGCGCCATTCCGGAATATACGCACGAACCAATCAAGTTCACGTTTTCGAGGCTTCACAACATCCGGCCATCACTTTTTTAAGAGAGGATAAGTACAAAAATGATAACATCATAAGATAAGCACTGGTGCGCAAATGATTATTTACAGTTTTGTCGAATGATATTTTATAGCACGAGAGCCGAAAATCGTGTAATGATCTCACCAATTTTTTTTTATTATTTCTTTCCTTTTGAGTTTCTTTTATTTTCTTCATTATTTTAGTTACCTAATAAATAAAAATATTTCAACGAAGCAAAGGAAATGATGTTTACTGTTAAGTCTTAGTATTAAAATTACTTTACCATTTGTAAGGAAAATCTTTCCATTCTTTATTAATTATAAGTAAATATATAGTCTTTAAGAAAACTTTTCCTTTTCCTTATTTCCCACGAAAAATTCTTCCAACGCAAACTTTCCTTCTTCCCCAAATGCAAGTGCAGCCCAGCCGCCGAAAAGGCATCGGGAAGCAATAAATCTTATAACCACTTGAGCATTTTCCGTCGGAGAATATTATTTTCTTTTAAATAAAATTTCCCAAATAAATATATCATAAACAGAGAAACTGACTAAAGTTTATATACCAATTACACAAACAGTCTACCCTTAATTACAACCTTATTTATCTTTTCTTTTCTTTCCTATGTGAAAATATTTTATACAATTTATATACAAATTGTATCAAGAAATGATTCTATACAATGTGTATACAATTATATACAATTGTATACAACTGTAAACAATTGTACAGATTTTGTATATAAAATTATTTAGCCGGTAATTAAGTTTAGTAATTGTATATAACGTATGCTTTTAAAAATATTGTATACTACTGTATATATTTTACACATAAATTTGTTAAATTCTTCAAAAATTATATAGTTTTATTTTAATTTATTTCCAGATTAAACTGCTTTATATAACTAATAAATTAACATTCTTTTTGGTAATTATTAGGTGGTATACATACATAGTCTTTTAGAACTGTTATTTTTCCTCTTATTTCTTCGATGGGTATTACAAACAATAGGTTTCACGAACGGGAAGAATAAAATTCGATAAGCTCATATTTACTACAACATTGATAATATCTCTTGTGGATGCTTGTGGAATCAATTGTCGAATAACAGCAAATAACTGTTCTTTTACGCTTATAAAAAATATAATTATTCCAAATAAATAAATAAAAAAATAAAAAAATTAAAAAATAAATTATCACGAAAAAAAAACATTGAAATTATTCCTTTTTTTTTGTCTCGAATAAGCTTGAGATCTAAATGTAATATTGTTTACTCTCACTCGCGCAAATTTTGTAACACTATTAATATCAATGTGTTTAATCGAACAAAAATTTTTGATTGCATCTCGTTCGTTTTCGGTTAATCGTCTAGAAATTGGTTTACCAAGTGGTACTATTGTTGGTGTTATAGTGTTTTTATAATCTAATTCAATTTTATGTTTTAATACATTACTAGCATTAAATAAATATAATGAATTCGTAATTTCCATATCAATTATATCTGTACCGTGAACAATCTTCTTTACAAATCCATTGGCGTCTTCAAACGGAAACGCTGACCATGCCCACAGTGAACCCCATAAACGCACATGCTCGGGTATATGACTAAGTTAATGCACATTAAAAGAATATTTATTTCGTCCGTACAACTTTTCCACATCCATAATACATAAATTAAATAAATGTTCTGATACGTCTATTTCGCGGACATGAATTTGATGTTTTAACAGCAGGAAGGTTCCGTATACAATTATAATAAAGTGATCGTAATATTTTTACTTTAATTTTCCTTTTAATAATATAGAAAAATAGTGCCGCATGTCTTCTCTTACTTCTGCAGCTTTCCAATATTTGATGTATTTTATGACTCTTGGCGTTCTGGATACAATGTCTGGGGGGGAAAATTTTTTGTAAATCCGTTTCTATTTTTGTTTCAAAGATTTTTTTTTTATAAAAAACGGATAATTACTATTTTCTGAATTCAGGGTTGCGACAATTTTTTCTCTACAAAATTTCCTGATTTTTCCCGGATATATATATTAAAGTACATGTAGTAAATGATAAAGAATAGAAAGAACAGAGTTCCAAATTTTTTACATTTTTATTCCTTAAATTTACATGAATAATTAATTAACATTATTGTTTTTTTAAATTATAGAGTTCATATTCAATTTTTTTTATTTCATTGGTACTTTTTTCTGCTAACTTTTGATTCTTTTTTCTAACTCTTCAAACATTTTCTTCTTTCTTTTTTTTTATCATTTTCTTCAAGTGATTGCTCAAGTCCACTAAGCCGTGGCTTCTCTTTGTGCATATATGCGTACATATGCGTCCAGCGAAATAAAACGCGGAAGCAGGCAATACTGAATGTATGATTGAGTTGACGAACGGAGCCTATTGTTAAAAATTTCCAGGATCTTATTTAAAATTCCCTGAATTTTCCCGGTTTTCAGGAGGCTAAAAAAATCCCTGAGAATTCCCGGTTTTCCCGGATCTGTCGCAACCCTGGAATTAAACCATAATTTTAAAAGCATCCGAAAAACACCCAGCAAAATCGCGTGCATGTAATCAGGAACAAAAGATTTTGATACATCAAAGTGCGGAATTAAAGAAGCAATTGACGGACCTTTTACACTATTTACATGTTCCTTTTCCTCTCTAACTGCTTCTAAACCTTGATCAAGCATCTGTTCTTCATTTCTTTTTAAGGGAGCATAATTTAGTGGAGGGTAAACTCTGCAAAATCCAGATCCACTGCAGCACGTCTCGCCAGGGTGTTCATAATATGTACATCCGTGGCTGCCATTATATTGCATAATATTTTGTGCGGCTGCTCTTGCCGGTGCATCCACAGAACCAAAAGTAGCAACTACAATGCTAGTTTTAAATTGTTCAGTTTCCCTATCATACTTCTGCAATCCATTTGAATACAAATCCTTTAAAGTATTAGCAAAAGGGGTTAAAAAGGACATCATAGCAGGCTTCTTTTCTCTGCTATAGTAAATGCCACAAGTAAATTGAAAATTTCTTCTTCGTTCAGGTGGAATATTTACAACTTGCACCTGTATAAGCCACACTTAAGCATTCGAATCTTTAGCTACAGGTAATCCATCAGTACTCCAAAGTAAACAAATATCAAAATCTCCTTTCAACGTACTCTCTAAATCCCATTCAGTGAAAGCTCACTGTTTTTCAGTGAATATTCACTATTTCCATTAGTGAGGATCAGGTCACTGTTTTAAAGTGAATATCCACTGAATGGATAAGCGAAATCTTTCACAAATAAAACAGTGAATATTCACTGAATAATATGTGAATATTCACTGAAAAATATGTGAATATTCACTGACGAATATGTGAATATTCACTGAAGAATGTGTGAATATTCACTAAAGAATCTGTGAATATTCACTGAAAAATATGTGAATATTTACTGAAAAATATCCACTGAATGGATAAGTGAAATCTTTCACAAATAAAACAGTGAATATTCACTGAATAATATGTGAATATCCGCTGAAAAACTATTGCAATTTTGCGAAAAATTTGTACGTACTAAAGAGCAGATTCGCTTTAAAACAATAATTATTGTATTAATTTAGCAACAAGTAAAAGGCTTATTATTATAATGTGTAATAAAATTATGATAATATTTGTACACAATAGTTTTACTAAACATTATAAAAATAAACCTTAATTTTTGCTATAAATTAATATAATAAATATTGTTTTAAAGCGAATCTGCTTTTTAGAACCTACATTATTTATAATTAAATTGTTTAATTGGAATATTAATAAAAATTGCAATAAATTTATTACAAAAAAATAATTTTATTTTTTATAACTATAAGTAACTTAAAAGTAATGATAACTTAAGCATTTACGAATTTTTTTCTCCGTGAAGCTCTTCCTCATTTTGCTGGCTACTCAAGATATTACGTAAATTAATACGCATTGATTTTATGCTGTTTGTCGCTCTGTCATTCACGTTATAAATTGCATGATCCATAACCTCAAATCTTTATTTCAACAAGTATTTAGATTATAAACTTTATACGTATAAAATTTTTTGGTAAACTTACCTTCGAGTATATTTAATGCCTCCGGGTCGCTAATTTTGTCTTTTAAATAATTTATCAATTCTGAAACTGATAAATTAGTTAAATTTGCGGCAGTTCCCTCCATATTCCATCGATGTTCGCGGTAAAAAGAACGTGCTCTGCACTTGCACTACTGCAATCAGTGAAATGAAGGTCACGTGATCGTTTGGTTCACTGCAAAAACAGTGAACTTTTCACTGTTTTATCAGTGAAAAAAAATTCACTGTTTGAATCAGTGCAATTTCACTATTTAACCAGTGAAAAGGACAATCACTTATTAATCAGTGAAAATTTTCACTTTTTATTCAGTGAAAAACAAAATTCACTACAGTAAAATTTTACTATTTAATCAGTGAAGACGATGATCAAATAAATAATTCCTATCATTGTTTGAATTTTTTTATGTTATTCAATTAAAATCTTTAAGGATTGAGTTTCCAATCATTTTTTAAAAGCAATTTTAGAGAGTACTCTACGAACATTCCATCTAGTTTTTTACTTTGACAATTTGGACATACTAAAATTCTAGGAGACGCATTCAAATTACCGAGGAAATGCGAACATTCTGTACATAATCGATGCTTTTTTATGACATCCTCTTCCTGTGGTATTGTCTTATGTATGATTTTAGAAAGAAAATATGTATTTTTTGGTAGATTATTAAGTTGAGGTGTAAAATTGTTGATTAGTTTAAGTAAGTCATGCAATGCTGATTTTGTTGTAACTTTTTCACGTTGTACATAACATTCTACATTAAAAATGGTATCTCAAGAATCACTTGAAGCATTTTAACATAGTGTTACACACCACTGAAAATATTGTCGAAAAATGGTCAAGTTGGGCGTTAAAGGGTTAAAGTAGCAAGAACTCACCCGTATGCTTTATATTTGCCGCTCGATATAAAGCATACCAACATAAAAATTAGGACTCGCGTATCAGTTATCAGGCGAATAAGCTAATAATAATATAAACTAAAATAAACGTTTGCAGCCTAAAAACTGCAAACGTCACAATTGGTATTAAATTGGTTATTTTGAAAGTTCTATCAGTGTGACAGCTAATAAGACTCATGTAACTATATGAGCGACAAAATTGGCCGTATTTGCATGTGTGCGCGCTTGAGCAAACGAGGACGTAACGTCGGACGTCGGTCGACTTGTCGCGGCGGGCAAGGTCGCGGGAACGTGCGCGCCAAAGAGTGGAGCAGATCGAGAGCCAACTGCTGATGATCAGTGCCAGAGCACGGCAGAGTCGCAACTCGCGCGTCACATAAGTAGTTGGGGGTTATCGGAGATTTCTCTCCTCGCGCGGCGCTCCACCTCGTGCCCGCACTGTAACGCCCTCGTTCTCCTCGCTCCATCTCCCCCTGTTCGAGTCTCGCGCTACTCAGGCTCAGGTAAAAAGAAACGAGACGAAGATGTTGCCGCGTTTCCTCAGGCCAACCATCACCGTCGCCCAGAATGGCGCTAAGCATCTCTCCACCAGCACTCAGGTGGGCCATCTTGCCTTCAATTCTACTTTTTTCGCAGCTTTTTTCCCGCCCGTGACGTTTGTTCTTCGAACAAGCCGCTGACCCCCTTTACAAGTGTGTCGGCCGTATGGCACTCTCCTCTTCTTAGCGAAATATTTCTGCTTTATTTTTTGCGAGCGCAATAATCGTTCATTAGGGACGGTCTTGGCCGTTCGAACGCGTTATGCAACTTATTTATCGGAGAACGTTAAGATTCATTTAGGCGAAACTTGCTTTAATTTGTTTTAAAAGCTTTTTTTTTCACCTCTCGTTTATTGAGCTTGCGAATACTTGGCACATTCTGGCCTTTTGAGCAACTAGTATTGGCTGCAATTTAAACTTTTTTATTTCATTATTTTTACTACAAATAATATTTCATTTATTTGGTGATTTTTATTTCAGCATAATGCCAAGGTGGCAGTTATGGGTGCTAGTGGTGGCATCGGACAGCCACTGTCTCTTCTTCTCAAAGAATCGCCACTGGTCACCGAATTATCCCTTTACGATATTGTGAACACTCCTGGAGTAGCTGCCGATCTTTCTCACATGAACACCGCCTCAAAAGTTAAAGGATTTGCTGGTCCAGACCAGCTGAAAGATTCTTTGAAAGGAGTGCAAGTAAGTTTTTTTATATTACTTGCAATCTATTTAAAAAATCTATATAAGTTTATTGTTTTGTTTTACATTTTATTAATACTTGTATAATTAGCTCCTTTCTTCACTGTTATGTAATATAAATGCTATATTTTTGTATTTAGGTTGTTATCATTCCTGCTGGTGTACCTCGAAAACCAGGAATGACTCGAGACGACCTATTCAATACGAATGCATCTATTGTGCGCGACCTTGCCCAAGCATGTGCTGAAGTAGCACCTAAAGCTTTTGTCGCAATCATTTCTAATCCTGTAAATAGCACTGTGCCAATTGCTAGTGAAGTTTTCCAAAAAGCTGGTGTTTATGACCCTAATAGAATATTTGGTGTTACCACCTTAGATATTGTTAGATCAAATGCTTTTGTGGGCGAGGCTAAGGTACAGATTTTACAATATTTTTAAAAATATGTGAGGTGTAAAACTAGAAACTAAATATTTAATGAAAAACATTTTCTTTTAGGGATTGGATCCACAAAAGGTTAATGTTCCAGTTATTGGAGGTCACAGTGGAATAACTATTATTCCTTTAATTTCTCAAACTACTCCATCAGTTTCCTTCCCTCCAGACCAACTTAAAGCTCTTACTGAAAGAATTCAAGAAGCTGGTACAGAAGTAGTTAAAGCTAAGGCTGGTACTGGTTCTGCTACTTTATCAATGGCTTTTGCTGGAGCTCGATTCTGTTTCTCTTTAATTCGAGCTTTGAATGGAGAATCAAATGTTGTTGAATGTTCATATGTTAGGTCTAATGTTACTGAAGCCAAATACTTCTCCACTCCTATTTTGCTGGGTGTAAGTTTAATTACTGTACATTTTATATTACATCAATTCATAATAGATTAAAAAATACTAATGAATTTATTTATTTTATAGAAAAATGGAGTAGAAAAAAATCTTGGACTTGGAAAACTTAGTGAATTTGAATCAAAACTTCTTGCAGCAGCTATTCCAGAATTAAAGAAAAACATCCAGAAAGGAGAAAGCTTTGTAAATAAAAAGTAATTGGAAAAATATAACATGATATAACAAACCTGTTGAAATGAGCACCGAAAATAACGAAATTAATAATTTAGAACGATTTTTTAAAAACCAGAATATTGACTAATGTCACAAAACCATTAAACGGGCATTTAAAGTCAATTAGTTGATTTAAAATCAGATAACATCTTGTAATATATTATTAATTAAATATATTATTAGAAAAATATTTTCCATTTATTTATTGATTCATATTAAACACTTGTTTTTTGTAAATTATTTGATATATTTTATGTGTGATTATTATTATTTATAATGTAAGCAGAATTCCCAATAAGACTTTGAAATTTGGACAAGTTTCATTTAAACGACTATTTACTGTTTATTTTGATGTAATGTGTTGATCATAGTAAACTGTTAACTGACCTTTAGAAGACAAATTTGGATTCACTCTGACAATTTGTTTATGCTTAAGCAGTAAAGGACTAAGAAATTTCTATAAAGTAAAAATTAAAATGTAAGTTATGCTTAAAAACACTTATTGTATATTATATACACATTATAATTTATAAGTGAACATTCATGGTGAGTAATTATAAATTAAAAGCAAACATATATTAAATTTATAATTTATTAAATTTTTGTAATTTACAAATCAGTATATATGAGTATTAACATTTTTAGTTAAAAATGGGTCGTCGTAAAATCCATAAAAAATATAGACAAAAATATAGTCTGCAGGTTACAGCAACTGATTCAACAAATGACAAAACTGATTTAGTATCTGAATGCAAAGATATGGAGACACCAAGTGTTTCCAACAACTGTAAGTTAATTTCAGCTCGAAGTTTGAATAATTCCAATGATCGATCACCAGAATTAATAATGCAGGAATACAAAAAGATTGGATATTATGAAGATATTAGTCCTAAAATGAATGCACCTATACATAAACTTAAGTTAAATCTAGACATACCAGAAAATGACGAAACAGATAATGTAGAAAGTAATCGTTTACCAATTTATGACAATCAATTGCAAAGTATTAATTTGGAGAAAACGTTGTCAATTGAAAAAGTATTTGACAGTGATAGTGAAAATAATAATGAACCAACAATAATAAAAAAATGTGACTATAAAAAATTTTATTCTATGCAAGAGAGAAATAATTCAACTCGTATAAATGTTCCTCACAAAGAATTGTCCTCTTTAAATGCGTATTTTCAAATACCATCTTCAACATTCAATATTTCACCGGCTTTTATGGAGTCAGGGCAAACAAACTGTGCTTTAGTGTTTGATTCAATACCATGTCCAACAAAAAGTAGTATCAATAAAATATTTGAAAAAGATATGAATTTTCATAATCATTGTTTTCCAACGGAAGAAAAAAAGTGTCAAATTACAACTATAAAAGAAGAGTGTTGCATTGAAATAGAAAATGTGGATGAGCCAAAAAATATTTCTGTAGATGTAGAAGTTAAAACTTGTTGGAATCATTCAACCGAAAATATAATTCGTATACCATTACCTGCAGTTTCTGATACAGACACATCGGAACCTATGTTGGACAATATTTCAAACGAAGAGAATATTTTAAAACCTGAAAAAAAATCAAAACAATATTTAAAAAGATTAAAATCATATGTAATGAATATAAAAAAATTTTGGAACTGGTTTTCTAAAAGAATGATCATTTGGATTAGAAAGGTGATTGTTTTCATTAAATTTATTTAATATTCCATTTCTTGTAGCAATTTTCTTTTTTAGGGATATGACAATATTAGAAATTTATTATCAATTGTTATTACTACACCTGATCCTCCTCAATTAACTGAAAGTGAATTGACACAAGTGGTTGCGGTAGTGAAATGTGACAATGAACGCATGTTATCAATTTTATCAGACAAAGTATCATCTATTTCAAAAGAATTACTTCAGGTATGTTTAATATTTATCAATATAAAATAAATTGGGCTAAAATTGAATTTTTTTAAATAAATTGTAATTTTTAGATTCGAATAATCAATGAAAAAGATTTAATCAGTTTGAAAAATGAAATGAATGCAGTTCAAACGATAAATAAACAATTAATTGAAACAAATAATAATATATCAAAGGAATTAAAAACTTTACAAACAGAAATTGTGGAATTGAAATCTATATCAAAGACTGCTGTACACATTGCTCCATTACAGTCATTGTCATCTGCAACTTCAATTTTACACTTTACAGCACCGCCACCACCACCACCACCTCCTCCTCCTCCTCCTCCTCCACCAGCAGCAATGCCTCCTGTAACGTCTATTTTATTTTCGAGTATCGCACCTCCTCCCCCTCCTCCACCACCTCCACCACCCCCACCTTTTCCAAATGTATTTTCAGCTGCAAAAGTAACTATCCCTTCTATCAATAAATCTCTAAGAAAATCTACGAGTGATTGTTCCACTCCATTGACAAGTAGACCATCTATAACAGTTGACGACCTTTTAAAAGTGACTTTAAAGAAGGCACCTCAAAATTCTAAAGTAAATTAAATTAATTTATATTTTTACAATGCCTAAGAATCAAGTGAAAAAATATTGAAATAATATTTTTAGGACCGGAGAAATACTGTACCTGGACCAAGAGGGCCAGCTATATCTTTAGATATGTTGCGAAATGTGAAGTTGAAGTCTGCCAGGCGCAGATCCCTTGATCAGCATAAATCTCCCAGAAGTACTTCTCGCATTATGAGAAATAGATCACAAGCTAACTTGAGTCTCTCTCCAATAATGCTGGGTGCCGAAGGTTCGTTAAGTAGATTGTTGAAGCCAGTTGATGCCAATAAGAGAGTTTTCAGGAGGATTCAGTCCATTACAAGTAACAGTGAAACTGATTTGTTAAAGGATACCAAGGTTACTCCATCAACAAAGTTTGCAGATTTTTGTAAATCAGAGTCTGTTTTAATTTGAAGAGAAATATAATTTAAGTGTATATGTTGAAAAACTAATTGTACATAATTTTAACAATTCTTTGTAATGTTAAAAGTCATTGATTTCTTTATATGCATGTTGAATGTATTAAATAAAACTTATTTTATTGAGAATATCTATTGAAAATATGAATGTTAAATTTGCAAATAAGAAAAAATTGGAATTACTCTTTCTCATAATTTATACATTGTTGTAATGATTGATAATGACAAGATTAGTATCGTATTGAATTATACATGAAGTTCCATATGTGTATTAAATTATGTATAAAAGTTTAAAAACATCTGAGATAAACATTGAAAGAAAAAAATAGTAAATAAATTGATTTTGACAGTAAAAAAGTTGAAACAGTTAACTTTCATTTAATTGAATGAAAGTAAATGGAAATTATAGACAGTTGTAATTACTTTATTTTCAGCTTCCACGTGCGGCTGTACAGTAAAAGTTATATTCGGTGTATTGTATTAACTCTAATACAGAGCATATGCATGCGGATCCAAAATATGAAAGATCACTGTGTCTAATTTTCAATCGATCGAACGATTTTCGCGAAGCGCGTTGACGTTATCTACATACGGTCGTTAACGCACCTTTTATTATTTGCTTTGTAGGTTTCTTTTTATAGCTTTATTCTTCAGTTTGACAATTGGAAATTATTCGCTCTGAACACACGCAAGACACGCGTTTTTCACGTATAATTTTCTAGTAATTCTTTTTTCCTTGATGAATTATTTCAGTATTTGTTCTATTGCAAAAGTTAACCTTAATTACTTTGCTTGACTTCTTAGATAGTTAAAAATATCAATAATCTTACTTAGCATTATCAATAATTACTTTAATGTTAATCTTTTAATATAGTTTTTTACGCAATATTACTGATATAATACTTAAATGCGGGGTCACGCACAATACATCGGTTTTTAGCATTACTGCTTCTTT
This sequence comes from Sycophila sp. Sp_5, assembly GCA_018906775.1. Classification (NCBI taxonomy): domain Eukaryota; kingdom Metazoa; phylum Arthropoda; class Insecta; order Hymenoptera; family Eurytomidae; genus Sycophila; species Sycophila sp. Sp_5. Next base: position 1,106,994 of record JACCID010000061.1, read on the forward strand.
CCGCATTTTGATTTTGACCAAACTCGTTTTTTTTCCTTGCACGCCTACGCCGATTTCGAAATTCCATCTGTTCTTAATTGCTGAATCCCCTTTTTCTTTAATAATAGAATAATAGATCAAAATCTGTTTCTCTTCTTTTATTCGCCGCGCGAAAGGTACAAGACTCATCGATAAAAAGATTGACATCAGTTATGTATTTTGTTATATTGAACTACAGTATTGCCATCGATAAACTCATTGTCTCTTTTAATTTTTACTTGTTACTTTTTGGTTCCTAGAGTAGAATAAGAATTACGCACGGAAATTCACTATAATGATGAAAAATAAAAATAAATGCAGAAAAAACATTGACGAAATAGAGTACAGAGAATCATTTATTCTGTCATTTCTCATATCGTAACTATTCATACAATTGAAATGAGACGTATGCAAACGTACATTCACGGAAGAGACCAACTACTTAATTAGACGTTTAATACAAATATCAACGCTACACGAAAACTTCATTTTTATTTTTGTTGCTTTTATTTTGAATTTCTTAACGCTCCAAACAATTAGCACAATTTCTTTTTTCGTATCTTCTTCGCGTCTTAAAGCAGTGAAAGAACAGTAAAACGATTCGCTAAGCTGATTTCGCAGCTCGTATTCTTCAGTCTACCGTGATCCTTGATTCAATACTCCTTTTGCGATAATTTCTAGGAAAGTCTTTTTAAACTCGCAAACTTTCGGTTAATTCCAATATTCTCATCCTGAACGCATGCATACGTACAAGTATTGTTCAAATGGTACGCTTATCTGAACAATAAATGACAACATAAAAAAATAAAAAACAAAAACAAAAATAGTTGAGATAGTGTTTTAAAATCCTTACTACTTCAAGACTTTATTCTTAATTTTTTCATAAAATATTGAAAATCCATTCATGTTTCTAGAAGCTTTTGGCGTGGGATGTAGCGGTTAAGAAATAAAATAACGCGTAATTACAAAATCAAATATATTTAGATCAAACATTTATCGCTATAATTGAATGGTGAATATCCGTAAATATCATTGCTGAAGTATATAGATAAGCTGTACGCGCATAATAAAAAAAAATGGGCAAGGAGAAAAAAAAAATAAAATTAAGACGAGCCTGTAACTTCTATGGCTTGCAAAATATGTGTGAAAACGAAATTTTCATCAATTCTAGCCGCTCATTACAATGCATAACGTTGAATAAGTCCTAGAGAAAAAATACAGACGACATTGGTACCATGAACATGTGTCATTAAATTTCGTGCAATGCACCTGACAAGTTATCTCCTCCACTATTTCGTTATCTGGCCGGAAGAGTAGGAATTGTGTGCAGAATCCACGCCTCATAAATAAAAGATGCAGCTACTACGGAATTTGAATCCAGGCATACACTATGCAAGGACAAACACTTGAGAGCTCGAATGTTGCTTTTTTTTCACTGCGCGATTCGGCAATACGAAAAAATTGCCACGCTTATAAATGCTTGCAATCTCACTATATCGCAGGGTGCGTGTCATTTACATTAGTTTCGTTTTTTTTTTCATTTCTGCGTGCTCCGTAACTCAACATGTGTGATTGGATGATTTTGGAGTAACCGTACGTGCGTACATAGGGTCACGCAAATTGCTAAAGACCTTCCCCTCCCACCCCAACCTCCTTTCTGCTGAACTGATTTTTTTCTTTTGCTTAATAATTATTAAGAGTTTTTCTTGTCTCATTTGTATGCGCATTTAACACTCACTGCAACTAGAGTTACGATACATCCTGATCTTCCACATCTTGCAGCTGTTCTTTCTGCTCACCTTCACCTGCACAGATAATATTTGTAATGAACATTTTTTTAATATTATTATCAATTTAATATTTTTAATATTATATACAAGAGGGAAAGAATGTTTTCTTTTTAACTTTTATTATTGTGAGATACCTGAATTATACAATTTCACGTAAGGAAGCTAACCTGAGCACTTTTTCTTTGGAAGGACAGGAAAAATGGATTTAAGTTTGGGCAGTACTAAGAACATCAGAGGATGCATTTCCTTGAGGATTGGATGGATCAGTTTCATTTTCTAAATAATAAATAGTTCTATTTCATAACTGTTTAAAAAATGTCATATAAGAAAAAGGAACTGAAATCTATACTTATATATACATATATAAGTATATCATGATATATTATATATAGTTATGTATATATATAAGTATATACTTGATTGATACGAGGTTGATTAATACTAACCATCTTGCAGATCCGAAGTCCATAAGGTAAGATTGTCCCTGAGCAACTGCATAATGAGGGTGGAGTCTTTGTAACTTTCTTCAGACAGGGTGTCCAATTCTGCAATGGCATCGTCAAAGGCAGCCTTTGCCAAACGGCACGCCCTGTCAGGGCTGTTTAAGATTTCATAATAGAACACTGAAAAGTTGAGTGCTAATCCTAAACGAATTGGGTGAGTTGGGGGCAAATCTGTCATGGCAATGTCACTAGCTGCTTTGTATGCTACAAGGGAGTTTTCGGCTGCTTCTTTTCTGTCGTTTCCGACTGCAAACTCTGCCAGGTAACGGTGATAATCTCCCTTCCTAAAATTATAAAACAAATTGAATATTATATTAATTTACATTTGAATTGCAACTGTGAATTAGTAAAAATGAATTTGCTTTTGTTTAAATACTCACATTTTGTAATAGAAAACTTTAGATTCTCCGGTCAATGCACATGGAATGAGATGTTTCTCTAAGACTCCAAGAATATCTGCACAGATATCCTTAAGTTCTTTCTCAACTTGAGATCGGTACTGACGAATCATTTCTAATTTCTCCTCGGCTCCTTTGGTTTCTTCCCTCTGTTCAATGTTCGAAATAATTCTCCAAGAAGCTCTTCTTGCTCCGATGACATTTTTGTATGCCACTGACAGAAGGTTCCTTTCTTCCACTGACAGCTCAATGTCCAGTGAGGCCACCTTCTTCATGGCTTCCACCATTTCTGAAATTAACAACATTGCAACATTAGCTTATGTATCTAAATTTTTTTAAAAGTTCTCATTCATCTGTTTAAAGAATTCTTATGACTGATGATGAATCAGACATTAATTCTACTAATATTACTCATTGATAATTCTCGGGATTACCAGTGAAAAAGACTGATTGCAGATGTTGCAAATGAAAGTCAGGATTCATCTATTTTTAAACAATTTCCGAAGACACTGTCCCTGGCGAAACACGGAGTGCGGCAGCTCTCTCTCTCTTTCTCTCTAAGTAAACTTAAAAAAACTGCGGAGTTCCCTCGCTTAATTAACCCAACTCATAACTCGGTGCATCATCATCGGAGAGCAGAGCATAATTTTATCCCGACCTAAAAATACACGGAGGGGGAGGGGCTTGTCCCGCAACCGGCGGAGATTTACACCTCGTGGTTTTCCAGGCGCGAAGCAAAGGCTTGCTATCAGACGCCGATATCCGATTACGTTCCCCTCCAGTCGTCTAAATCCATAATCGTTGGGCATAAGTCATCCCACGCGAGACGAGTAAAAGGTGACCGGCAGCTGCCACCGAGAGAAGGAGGCGCTCGGCCCTCTGGAAATTTGGTCCGCTCGCTCGAGCCGAGCGCGGAAATTCGTTAGCACGCGAGCGACGACGGTCCTCCGCGCGCGAGTGAGAGAGAGGACGGCGGGCGCAGATCAATACTTTCCTTCAGCCACGACCTCCCTTCACTCCGTCTCTCTCCCTCGGCAGCCGAGCCGAGTGGCTCTCTCTCGCCCTCGGCGCGTGCCTTCGCTACCCTCCACGCCACCCCTCTCCTCCCGTGAGTCCGCACGCGTGTCTCCGCTGCCTCTTTCGACCCGTCGGCAAGGCCGAAAGACGATCTTTTACGCCCCGACTTTTCCGCTTTGCGGCCAGAGGCAGAGACGGGGAACGCGCAAGCCTCTGAAAAGCCGAGCAAATTGTTGCTCTGCTCGGCGCGCCGGCTACTCGGGGGGCACTTGGTCATCGATCGAGGCAAGCGGGAAAGCGACTCCGAGTGTCCCTCGGCGCGGAGAGCGGAAACGGCGCGCGTCGGCCTTCTGCCGCTGTTTTTTCGACAAACAATGCGAGCGGAGTACAATGGTTCTTTCTAGCCTACGAGTCGTCGCTCCGAAATTCCTCTCGCAGAGCGCCCAGAGCGTTCTGCATTTGCAGAGCGGCACATGGACGCCGCGCGTGCCGGCGAGCGGACTTGGACGTCGTTCTACGTCGCAGAGAAGCCGCTGCCGCGCACCGTTTCACGCTATCTCCTTCTCTCTCTCGGCGATCGGCATGCGTGCGGGACTCGACGGTGCGTCACCTCGACGTGCTCGGCTCTGCTTTCCTTTTCCTCCTCCTCCTCCTCCGCTGTGGCGGCCGCTTGACTGCCCCTCCCCCTTGCTGCTGGCCGCGCGCCACTTCCTCTCTCTCGCGCACACGCGCTCGCCACCTCTCCTCCCTCCACGGAGAAGGAGCGCGGCCCTCCGGGTGCGGAGTCCCGGCGGTGCCGATCCCACCTTGGGCACGCCCTTGGCAACGGCGCCGCGGCGGGAACGCAGGTGGGCTCCCGGAAGCGCGGATCGATGGAGCCGTCGGGGCCCTACGGGCGCGGGCCGATCGATGGAGCCCGGACCCTGCAGGGACGCCGCCGCCCGACCGGGGTACTCACCGTCGTAGCGCTCGGCCTGCTCGGCCAGCTTCGCCTTGTAGACGTTGTCCTCCCTCTCGGTCATCCTGGCTGTGCTGTGCTGCTGCTGCGCTGCTGCTCAACGGCACGCTACGGTTCGACGCGCCGCGTCGTCTTCCTTTGGTCTCCTCGGGACTCGGGGCGCTCGGGCGGAGCTCGGGCGGGAGCTCGGCACACGGAGAACGCGCACTACTCGGCTGCCTGGGGGCTGGGCGCGCTCGCCTCTCAGTAGCACACGGACGCTCGGGGACTCGGGGAGCACACGACTGCGAGAGAGGAGCCCTCGCTGCTGCTGCCCAAGGCTTTAACTACGCACGGCTGCCACAGCAAGATGGCGGCGCCCGCCAACAATCGAAAGCAGCGGCGGTGTCTCGAGTGTGCTCTCGCGCTGCGGCGTGAGCGCGAGGAGAATAGGCACTGGCGCGCCGCGGCCCGTTGCCGAGCGGCGCGCTTTGCCCCGTCTCTCTTTCGCGCGAGAGAGAGAGAGAGAGAGAGAGAGAGAAAGAGAGCCTGCGAGGGGCCGAGGCGCAGGCTCCGCCGCGCGCGGCGGCGCAGGTAGCCCACCTATACGGCGGAGCGCGCACCACGCTTCCGTCTCTATCGCTCGAGCGTCCATTTGCCAGCGGGCTTTTCGCGCACCGGAGCGAGCTGCGCGCCCGCGTCGTGCCGATGATGACGTGTAACACCCCGCTGCCGTGTGCCTCCTTTCACAGCCGCCTTTTCTCTTTGTTCCCGCGAAATGAGCGAGACTCCGCGTTGGCTCGGCTAAAAAAGGGCCTCTTCTATTTCTCTAGGGGCATCGCGAGCGTCGCTGCCTTCGGCTACGGCCTTTGCGCCTACCTACTCCTCGGCCGCCCTCTTCCTCGAATTTGCGTATTAGTCGGCGTCATTCATGTCGTCTGTCGACGAGTCGAGTATAGTCGATTGTCAAGTCTAGAGGTTAGGTGTGCCCCGCGACGTTGCCGGTTTCCCTCAAAATCCTTGCGCGCTACTTTTAAAAAGTTCAATAACAGCTAGTTTTTCGTCTGACAAATAGAGAGAACAGAACAGTCTTGTATTGTAAACTACAGTATTTACAAAAAGCTGAGGATTCACAATATAAAATACAACATAATATCATAGTCATTTTAAAGAGAAAATGGACTAAATGTAATCAAGAGGCGCGGTAGCGCCTCGAGGCAAGTCTGAGTTTTCGAACGACGAGCGCTCGAGGTCGCACCGCTTAAAAATATACGTTTATAAAAGAAATGATAAACTAATCACAAAAGCGGGTCCATTTTTCCCTATCTGCGATATCTTCATTTTAAGAGATTTCTTTCTTTAAAACAACGGCAATTTATCCGAACAGGAAAGTTAAACGCGTAAAATTAAAACTACTTGCCTACTTTTTAAATCAGCAGAAATAATATTTTGAAAATAATCTTTTGGTATAATTACTCAACCAAGCTGTTAAATTTTATTCACCCAAGGGAATCTTTACATAAGTAAATCGTCAGGTGATCTTTGATGACGTAGATGCGCGAAGAATACAATTTTCGAGTACTATAATCGATCGATACATTCCTGTCGTTACGATAAAGATATAAACCTTATACTTACTACAGAAATCGTAATCAATACTTTGCTTATGAAATGGTAATAATGTACCAACAGATTCTTAAGAATGTAAGTGTAAAATAATTATTGAAGACCCTTTTGATTTAATTATTTTATTGAATGTCTTTAATAGTAAAGAAAAATAGTCTAAAAGTTCGGCTGCTTTAGTACATTTATTTTAATTTTATAGACCTTCCAGTCTGATTGATTTTAACATACACGCAGATGTTGCTGCATAATTTTTTCCAATAAACTTTAGTTTCTAGTCCTTATTTCTTTTTTATGAAAAGTAGATAAACGCAATTGTGAATTAACCATCAGTAGCTCTTAAGAATAAATTCAAACAGATATCTCCTTTACCTTACGTAGCTTTTTATCTTGTTAAATTTATTTCATCAATCGTCTCAAAGGCGGCTTTTGACAGAACGATATTGGCGCTAAATTTGAATTCGCATTCATATGCCATTGACAATAATCATTATAGTTAAAAAAAACGTTAAATTTATGAGTATATTTTGAATATATAAGTTGAACTGACGATCAATTACCTGAATAATATAATTTTCAGCCTAGTGGGATGAAACCATGAACTTTCCTCTCGGCGCCCGATCGATAAGGATACGATTTCGGCCTCGCTAGTCCGAAAAATAGTATACGCAACATGGGAAGTAAAAAAGAATGCCTCAGATCACACGTTTTCCGTGCGATCTGGGACTATTTCTATTTTGCCTATCTTGTTACGTACACGCAGAAAAAAATTTAGTTGAATCAATGACGCGAGGACAATAATTCGCAACAACTGCCCTTGTTCCATTGACTGAACGTAAAATCTATTGGATTAATTAATTTTTTATTAAATTAAACGCATCCATCATTAGACTAATAAATATTTCCGTCAAATTATTGTAACACGTTTTTATTAAAATGACTTCAATATTTATATTAAAATAAAAATATTTTTTACTAAAACAATAGTACAGAGGTTAATTTAATGAATATTTTCATGAAGGGAATATTACATAATATATTAAAGTAAATAAAAAAAATCTATTCACTTAATAAATAAGTTTCTTTCAATGAACAATTCTATTAAAAGAAACTATCGCTTAATTGTAACAATGAATTGTTGCATTAAATCAACAAAAATTGTTCTTTTTTTTTGCAAATCAACGAAATATTAACAGTCGATGTGATAATGAATTAGTTCATTTTATATTGATAATAATCACATAAAACTAGGGAAGTAAATGGTAATGTATCCGTAAAATTGTTAAAATGTCTATATAAGCTAAAATATACTACATTATATAAGGAGAGGAAAGGGGGAGCGGTAGTAGAAGAGATTAGGGAGAGATTGCTGGTGAGGTATAGGGTATTGGAATTAGCTGAACTAAGATACTCCCTCTTACGACGATAATTGAAAGTAGAGAAAGTAGGTCGTTTACCGTGTTATGCCGGCTGCTGCGTGTCAAAAGCTTTCAGCATTTCTGAAATATGGTTTTTTTAAGGTAGTTTATTAAGATTTGGAAAGATAGTTTATTAAGATTAAGACATGGAATGTAAAAAATCTAAAAGCAAAGTATACTGCTGCGTTTATGGCTGCAGTACTAAAGCATGCCGAAATCCAGAACTTAGCTTTCATTATTTCCCAAAATCAGGACAAGCGAAAGTTCAGTATGAAAATAAGTTCGGACAATTAGAATTAATTGATAGAAGACAATTATGGAAGAGAGTCTTGAAAATGGGGAAGAAAGTGACAGATAGTATGCGCGTCTGTTCATTGCACTTTAAAGAAGAAGATTATATTTCTAATTCATTAGGTAAATTAGATTTTATTTTAAATCTGCTATTTTAAACTATACTATTATTTATTTATTTATTATTTATAAATTTTTATAATTACTTTTTTAGGTTATCCAAAATTTAGGTTATATAAAAAATCATGTGAAAAAATTGATTTGCTCCTAAATTAATAAAATTAATAACTTAAATTACTCGTACATGTGTTTATACAATGCTGAATTCTCATTTTTTGCTATTAGCAATTCTTGAATTTTTGTTTTGTTTTCCTCTGATATAGATACATGACAAGATTTTTCAAACCTTTCTTTTAAACAATCATGATCAGCCAAAGGACTTGGAATATATTTTTCCATAGCTTTTGTATGAGGCAATTTCCACAAACATTTTGTGTCTGTACATGATACTAAATCTAAATCATTAATATCTATCCTAAAAATATTAAAAAAAAATAATAATTAGTTCCAACTTAGTATTGTAAAAGAAATATGTTTCATTATGAAAAGTATGTTATAAACTAACCTATTAAGATACAGAAAAACTGATACGCTATGCTTGCATTTTGTACTTAAGCCTGACTTGCACGAACACGTGGAACTTAATATTTTTCCTTCACTTGAAATTAATCCATTAATTTCATGGGGATTATTTTTTTAAACTGAATCTTTGCAAACAAAATGCTTTAAATCCAACAGCAGATTTACTCGCGTTAACTTTCCCACAAAATATTATGTGTTCAGCATTTAGTACTCTTTCTCCTTCTACGAAATTACGTGATGAAGGTGTTGCATTGGCAAATTCACAAATTTCGCTTATGCTGACTTTCATTTTAATTGTAAATTATTAAATTTTCAAGACTTTGGTATAACACACTGTACTAGTGTACGGTTACCGACCTACTACCTCCGGCCATATTTGTTTGACGACGTCACGACCGCCAATCCCAATAGCGAACCCGTGCCCGTCCAATTCAGCCGTGCACTAGCGCCGCCTCACGGATGCGTATAAGAACCATACGCATCTAGCCTTCCCTCCCTCGCTCGCTTCTTTTCGTGGGGTTCGGTGGTGAGGGAATATGCGTCTAAAGCGGTGGAGGGGAAGCTCGACCAACGCAGCATGCTGTTACCGACCGATTTTTATACGCTTTTAACATTTTATTTACGAGGAGGCGAATAAATTTTTATGCGGGCAGGTGATCAATTTTGAGAGCCCTATATATATTTTTTTTACTATATGTTTTAATAACATCAACATTTATAAAGTTTTTGAACAATGTAAACAATTATATAATGTTTCAGTTAATATTGAATTAATTTGTAATCGAAAGGGAAAAATGCTATTTGCAAATGTAAAGTATACATTGTTGCATATATTTAAAATAAATATTGTAGATAAGACATGTGTCTGGGAATTTAGATTTTACTACTTTTGTTTTTTTATATATGTTCGTACATATGTCATATTTGTATTTACATGCTAGTTAATTGTTATCTAATTCGACAATATTTAAAAAATAAATAGGTATTGCATGTATGTAGACAATAATTATTAGTGGGTACGTAGATAAGCATATGCGACTTCCTGACTTATAATTTCAATTCAAATATTAGTAGGGTGGATAAGGCGATAGACTACGAAATTTTTAAATCGGGTTCAAATCTTCCATATTTTTTTTTTATAAACGTAATTTTTATTAGTACGTAATAAGCTATTCATTAATTAAATTCAAATAAATAGTAAAAATAAAGGATAATATTTTTTAAAAAAATAAATGTATAAAAATCAAGCTGCACGTGCGAACGCATCGGCTGTCAACGAAAACTGGCGGCAGATGCGATTGTAAACAAGTGATTATGTTTTGTTTTCGCGCGTCTCGCTGGACGACAGCATTACGGGATGCTGTTAATACAAATAATAAATCATTAAAAAAAAGAAAAGAGATGGGCGAATATTAAATAACTAATTATTTTATTTAAAAATGAATCGTACAATAATATTAAAAAAAAAAAAATTATTGATGAGAATTGAATCTTCGTGCCTAGGCTTACTAGCCAAGGACCTTATCCATTGTGCTATTAGTTAACATGTAAGATACTGCTAAGAAATTACATATGTTCATCTACCTAATATAACATGAATATGTTAATGATAATGACAATAATTGTAACAAAAACGACAGAAACAATTATGTTAATTTTGTTTCAATAACAATAATAATAAAATTTAGTTCCAATAATAATAATGGCAATAATAATAGTACAATATATACAATATATAATAAAATAATAAAAATAGTAAAAAAAAATTTATTGATGAGAATTGAACCTTCGTGCCTAGGCTTACTAGTCAAGGTATCCATGGTGCTATTAGTTCACTTGTAAGATACTGCTAAGAAATTACATATGTTCATCTACCTAATATAACATGAATATGTTAATGATAATAATAGCAATGATTGTAACAAAAACGACAGAAATAATTATGTTAATTTTGTTTCAATAACAATAATAATAAAATTTAGTACCAATAATAATAATGGCAATAATAATAGTACAATATATACAATATATAATAAAATAATAAAAATAATAAAAAAAAATTTATTGATGAGAATTGAACCTTCGTGCCTAGGCTTACTAGTCAAGGTATCCATGGTGCTATTAGTTCACTTGTAAGATACTGCTAAGAAATTACATATGTTCATCTACCTAATATAACATGAATATGTTAATGATAATAATAGCAATAATTGTAACAAAAACGACAGAAATAATTATGTTAATTTTGTTTCAATAACAATAATAATAAAATTTAGTATCAATAATGATAACAAATAAAACAACCCTATTGAAAGGGTCTTATAAAACTCCATAAAATGGTGCCAAACCAGCATAAAACCTGATAAATGATACGGATTTTATAAAATTTGTATATTTTTATAGTATTTTATAAGATCGTTTCTACGGGAAAGAACAGAAATAACAGAAGTTGTGAAATATTTTGTTATTTTCAACAACATTTTATTTTTCCAAAGTTATAAAAATTATAAATTTTAATTATTACAAGGTAAAAATAATGGAGGCTAATCAGTCTGTTTAAAAGTCTCCTCCAGCGCTTTTCGTTTGCATTCCCCTTCCCAAATCAAGAAGCAAGGAGTTATACACGCCGTGGCGAGCAGAGTGGGGGAACTCGAGCTAGATGCGTATGGTTCATACGCACACCGCCAGGAGCGCCGTTGTCGAAATCGCCACGCTTTTTCAACACGGCACTGGCAATCTCTCCCTAATCTCTGGTAGTAGGCGAAAGAACCGACGACGTTGGTGACCGGCGCACGTGTTACGGATAAATGATAAACTTATATTTCATTTTTAAATATCGTTTCAAAATTGACCGCTAGAGTTCGGCTTTTCTCGCAAGCGGCTGAGAAACGTCCCGGTTAGTATACAACGTGTATCTGAAAGGACAAGTCGTAGAGGTTCTAACATTGTATGCGAGTGTATGGCTTACGAAAGATTTAATTATAAGGTATCTGATAAAATAAAAATGTAATCCTCTACTTCCACAAAACTTTAGTGTATTTCAGATTCTTCGAAAGTTTCCAGGCCATTCTACGATAACGATATGACAAATAACCAAAAATATGAAATCGAGATTCTTTTTTTATTTATTTTCATTAATAGCCTCTACACAGTTGAAAATCCGTTCAATTTTAAAAGCTATTTTTGTGTTTAAAATTGAACGGACACAAAGAGAACACAATTTTTGTGTTTAGATTCGAACGGTGGTTGCGATAACATAATTTTTGTGTATAAATCATTAAATTGCATAAAAATTGTGTATAATTTTGACTGCTCCAGTAAACTACACAAATAATTAGTAAAAATTTATTTTAACAAAATAAATACACTAAATTGTGTACTATATCGCCAGAAAGTACACAAATATTTTGTTAACTTACTATGCTTTCTTGTATGAATTACAAAATGTGTAAAATATTCAAACGTACACTCCCCTTCACATGCTTTTGCCACCCTTCGGCAAAAATCTGGGAAGAAAGAAAGTTTTATATTATTGCGAAAAATGATCGCAGCTTCAAAATTCCGACGGCATTCTTTTCTGTGAAGCAAAAGCTTTAGAGAAATATATTTACATTTGAAAAAAAATTAAATTTCCTCTTTTTATTAACATTTAAAAGCTAATAAAAAAGGAAAAATTTTAACCCTCATAAAACTTCGTATAGTTTTTGAACCGATTATCGTATCTCAAAAATCTCAATGGTATTTAAAAGCTTATGCTTTCAGCTTGAAAATGCGGTGTCGTACAAATTTATACAATCATTTTTAACGGAGTTATTATCATACTAGTAAAAAATTGATCGTTTTTTTCTGTTCCAATTATCTCAAAAGACAGTAAAGATAGAAACAAATTCTAAAAAAGAAAAAGATGTCTTTTGAAATAAAAAACATAAATTTGAAGTGAAATAAGGTTTCTGAAAAAAAAAATTTTTTCAGTATTCATGGATTCCAAAAAATCAAAATTTATTATTCTGGGAAACGAATATTTGAATTACATTGAATAATCATAATAGAAACTATTTATTAATAAGCAACAACAGAGCAAAAATATGTAAAATTATATAAAAATGCTATTCTTGATATTTTTGTTTAAGTATTTACAAACATAATTTTACATATTGCATGTGAAGGGGAGTGTATATAATGAAAATGACAAATTATTTTTTCTCGGTACTTATTTATTTTTATTTTGAAAAAAAATATCTATATACATGAACAATTTATTCTATTAAAAAATACTCAGTTACTATTACCAAAGTATCGCTGCTACTAATAAAAACATTATATGTTTTTAAATTATTTGGGAATTCTGATCATTTTATTATTACATAATCTATTTTGTATAATATAACCAATCATTTTGCACTGAAACATCTAACTCACTATTTATGCTTTGTAAGTTTTTAAAGTTCGATTTAAAAAGATTGTACTTATTGAATGCAAAATTACGTAGTATATTGCGTTTGTAAATTATATTTTATACATTAATTTTGTGTCTTTACATGAAAGTACTAAAATTTTGTGTTCTTACATGAAAGTACTAAAATTTTGTATAGTTCTTAACTTTACATAAAAATAGTGTAATTTAAACACATTCCTTGTTTTAACGGAAATACAAGAAAAAGTGTACATTAAACACAATTTTTGTGTAGTTTTTTATTGAACAACACAAAACACAAAATTTTTAACTGTGTAGGTCATTAACCCTTTAATGCCCAACTTGACCATTTTTCGACAACATTTTCAGCGGTGCGTAGCACTATTCTAAAATGGTTCAAGAAATTCTTGAGATACCATTTTTAACGTAAAATTTAATGTACTTTCAGAATCCAGTACTAGTATTGTTGAAAATTTTAACAATAAAAAGTGATAAACAATTTTTTGCAGAATAAAGTGAATTTTTGAAAAAAAAAATTTGATTGGCTCAAATTTTCGAATGGAAAGAGGGTTCGCTCGTACGTCTAACACATATGTATTTGGTCAATAGCATGTATACTATATTGTAAAACAGTTGCAGTACCGAAATTAAAAATGGCGGCCATCCCAACAATCCCTTTTCCACCGAACTTATCAAATAGGTTCGTGATTTTTTTTCTCGATCAGGATCGACTTTACAAAAAACAGTTATAGAACAAAAAGTGTTTAGAATTAATCAGATAACGCGTGTGAATTTTTTCAGAATTTTCGAAGCGACTTTTGGTTTTTTGGATATGGCCATTTTTTGAAAAATTCAAAAATCGCTCCGAAAATCCTAAAAAAATTCACACGTATTCTTTGATTAATTATAAGCACTTTTTGTTCTATAACCTTTTATCGTAAAGTCGATCCTGATCGAGAAAAAAAATCACGAACCTTTCATGATAAGTTTGATGTGATTTTTTTTCTGACAAGACAAAACTATATTTTTATTGCAATGTCCTTGATCACAAACCATGTGACGAACTTTAATCTGACACTTTCCGTGCTTTACAACACATCGTTAATAATTATCTTCAATTTTCTCCTAAAACTGGACTGCCTGTTGAAAAAATAATGAAAGTCTATTTCCAATGAAATGTTAAAAACTCAGACTTGCCTCGAGGCGCTACCGTGCCTCTTGATCCGTTTGTGGATTTTGTTCACCACATTTGCCTAAGTCGTGATAAATTTCAAAGCAGTTTTCTTTAAGATTATTCTTAACTTAAACACATCAATACGGCTTCCTTCTCAAAAACAGATTTACCAGCTAATTTAATTTTTTAATGGCTTTAAAAGTTTCTCGCTTTCATCCAGTTTTAAATCGATAGCAAAACTTGACATTCGGAGTCTTAAATATTTGTAAGCCTTCGACGATTTTAAATAGAGGCCTACAACATGTTGCTTTTCATCCTTTTCCTACTTTTTTTGTTATGTTTTAATTGCATTTTAAAAAAAGAAGTTACTTTAGGGTTATCATTTTTCGATGCGTTATCAATTAATTGTTCTCCAGTCACATTTAATTAACTTTTTATTTTTGAGTTTTAATCTTTTTAAAGTAGCAGCAGTACACTGAGAGATCCAACTAGGTAAAATTTAAGAAATGGCTTGTAAAAATTAACAACTTCCTGGGCAAGCTGATTACAGACTATCAAAAGGAAACTAATTATCACTTTAGTTAATAATATTTATTATTTTCATAGTAATTAATACAAACTAAACTTCGATAAAAATACCAACCACGTTGGTAAATAATTGAAAACTTGTAAACTTAAATATATTTTCTTTCAATAATTATTAAATTAATTGTATTATTTACAACTGTACTTGTAGTTTTTACCAACCATCTTGTAATTTATCACAAGGGTATGCGCAGACGTTCGCGACCGCGTGTGCCAATTGTTTTGTTGTTTAATTTATAAATATCCACTAGATGGTGTCACGAGTATCGTATATACTCGCAAGTGGTTAGGTGTGTATATGAGATGCCTGAAAAAACTCTATGCATATCTTTAGTAAGCTGCAATATGCGTTAGGTTAGGTTGCATTAGACTGCGATAAAATTGTATATAGTATAAATAAATGAGATGCGATGATCTTTATAAAGCGATGGTATAAAGTTTGAAAAAAAATCATGTCTTAAAGGGATGGTCCTTCAAGCGAAAAAAGGCTAATCGAGTGATTTTTAAAAAAATTTTTATTATTATTTATTTTTAAAGGTACTTATTCTTTTATAAAATTTAGAAAATTGCTTAGGTAAATTTTGTAATCTTAATATAATAAAAATTACAAGTACATTCACGAAACAATTAAAAGTTGAGTGAATAAAATTGACCAACCTAGTTTGTAAAAATTACAATGTACGCAGTTAGTGACGAGTTTACCCACGTAGGTTGGTAATTTTTACCAAACACTTTTTAAATTTTACCCAGGCGTCTTTTGCTTTTAAATGTACTGGCGGTTGCTAATTTTTCGTAGTGCAGTTTCAATTTGTGCCGTAACAGAATTTAAAGAAACGTTAGAGTAATTTTGATTTATAATACTGTAATTGTTAATGTTTTCTTCCAAACTACCAGGGCCTCCTGAAAATTACTGAAATGTGCTACTGGAATTATACCCGTTTTTAGCATTCGTCTGGTAGTCGAATAAATGAAATTACATTTTAAAAAGTACACCCCAACTGGCACAGGAGCAGAGAGGGGAGTCAATAAGATTTTTGCAGTAGAGATTGTAGTGATTGCTCCACATGCGAAAACCGAGGTTTACGAGAGGAGAGACGGCGAAACGAAAAATAAAAGATAATTGTGATAGTGCGATAATTGGAGAGAGAATGGTTGAAGACTGAAAAACTATCTTTAATCAGAGGGTGGAGATCGGAGTGGGGGAGCCTGAGCACACTGTTAAAAATATCTACTTGAAATTTAATGTAAAATTACTGGAAGCAAATTTCTTTTCGGAATATTAAATTTCATTTACTTGTACATTAATTTTCAAGTTCCACCGCTAAATAGATATGCTTGGAAATTAATGTAAATGTACATTGAATTTAATGCACTCATAACATTAAAATTCAAATGCTTTGGTTGAATTTAAAAAATAAAAATTATCGGATTTAAATTTGAATCTTTCCGTGTACAAGTTTAACTCCTAAAGACCATATACATTCAATGAACAATTTTTATACTTCTAATTTTATTTTATATAGATTTATAAATTATATTTTAATTATAGTTTAATAATTATATATTAATTATATTATAATATATTTTAAATTGATGATACAATGTACAATATTATATATTAAGATCGGCATCCCCTTAAATGAAAAAACTTTTCTTTCGATGAGATTCAAACCTGCGACCTTCCGATTCAGAGTCCAACACCTAGTCCACTTGACCACGAGTCCTTGTTTGTATATTACATTTATTTCGCACTTAAGAGGATGCCTAACTTAATTTTCGTGCTCTACTATACCGACGATTCTCTATGTTCTTTGCTAACCTCTAAGGCAAATTTGATTTTTCAAATAATTTTGAAACGGCTTGCTTAATGGCAGTTCTGTTTGCATCAAAATATTATTTATAATTCGTAGAATGTGCGTAGACTTCTTTTTTGGCTGATTTTATTTCCTATTGCTGAAAATACTGACTCATTTTTCAATTGGAATTGCCATTAAGCAAGCCGTTTCAAAATTATTTGAAAAATCAAATTTGCCTTAGAGGATAGCAAAGAACATAGAGAATCGCCGGTATAGTAGAGCGCGAAAATTAAGTTAGGCATCCCCTTAAAGAGAAATTCGCAAAATTGAGTTTGAGCATTATATGAGAAAAAAGCTATTATTATTAAACAATAATTATTGTACAACATTTATTATTTTATTCATGTTGGCGTTAGATTTTCAGGATTTATCCTTGAAATTTAATGCGATTACATTAAAATACATTGAAATTGTTGTGAATGTATTTTTGTTAATTAAATTAAGTAAACTAAAATTATTAAATAGTCAATATTCACATATAAAATAAATAAGACTTAATTTATTAACAAAAAAAAATGTAAAAAAAAATTCCTATAAGGGATTTGAACCCGATCCAAAAAATTACAATTTTGGCATGTTATCCTCTGAGCTATCACAACATATAATGTTACATGGCAGGACGTCGCATATGTTCATCTACCTATCCTATTCATGTACGCATACATTAAAATTCAGGCATTGACTACAAATAATAAATGTTTGCATGAATTTTAATATGAAAGTACATTAAATTTGAGTACATTCACAACAATTTCAATGTAGTCACATTAAATTTCAAGTATAAATGCAGAAAATATATTTTATTAATTTCAACGTTAAATTTTTTGCATTTATACTTGAAATTTAATGTGACTGCATTAAAATTTACATTGAAATGTTTGTGAATGTACTTTTAATTTAATGTACGCATACATTAAATATGAGGAATACATGCATTAAAGTGATAGTCATGTGTGTGTTTCTAATTTTTAATGTACTATTAACAAAATTATAATGTTAAAGTTGTAATTTTTTGAAGAAAATGCATTGTATTTTTGGCACATGCATCTTAATTTGACATTCATGTACCAACTACATTAAATTTCAAGTTCACATATGCTTGAAAAGTGCATTAAATTTAATGCTTTTTTTAACAGTGCAGATAACTACTTGGCGGGCGAGCCAGCCATCTCATTACCCGGGATGCCCAGATGTTTAAGATTCCAGGCGAGAGTGACCTTGAAGTTGGCCGAGCAAATAAAAAAACTCAAAAAGGAGCTTTTTGATTTTAAAGATAGTGTTAACGGGGGAGGAAAGTAAATCGCGGGAGTAAGAAATGGCTTTGAGGACTCCGAGAGAGTCAGTAAAGCCCGTGTAGAAAAAGGCAGGGATTTGGCAGGTATCAGGGTTCGGTGATGTATCTGCATGCATTTCTTTTAAGACTCGCAAAATCGTAAAAGTTGTAACCTCGAAGTTGCTAATAAATAATTAACTGTGTGGGCAATTTAGTGAGTGAATTTTATTTCTTACATAACGTCAGTAGCACTGCAAAAACTGCTGCTATCACTCCCATCAATTGTTGGTTATACTATAAATAATAAACAATGCTCTGCCAAAACCTCTTGACATGTCAAAATCAAAATCAAAACAAGATGCGCAGTAGCGCTTCGCTGTGGTACAAAACAAGATGCGCAATAGCACTTTGAAGCCGTATATATAGATAGATATAGTAGTAATAGTGAATGAAAAAAAAGTAACTAGCTAGTGGCGGGAAAAAAACCTGGATGTCTTGAATTTTTTTTGAAAAGAAAATGAGGCCAATAAAAACGTCATATGAATCTTCTCTTCTCTTATTATATTAAAATCATAACTTTTTCCGATCAAATGTGCATACCTTTTTTTAAAATGGCTTTTTTATAGGAACGCGGATCGGAATTGAACCGGAATTGGAATGTACGTAAAGCAATTTCGTCAGTGGTCCATAAAATCCTTTAATATATTTACTATTGTTTTTTTATCTTGTATTTTTTCTACATATAATTTTGTTATCATAATTTTTGTTATCATATTTTTTGTTATCATATGTTCACGTCACCTTTTGTCACTTACGAATGGAATGACGAACCCGGGATGAATTATCTTTTTATTGCATTCAGTTGCAGAGTGCACTTTTCCCCAAATGCATAAAAATGCATTTTTTCCAAAATGCATAAAAATGCATTTTTTCCCAAAATGCATAAAAATGCATTTTTTCCCAAAATGCATAAAAATGCATTTTTTCCCAAAATGCATAAAAATGCATTTTTTCCCCAAAATGCATAAAAATGCATTTTTTCCCCAAAATGCATAAAAATGCATTTTTATTCAAAATGCATAAAAATGCATTTTTATTCAAAATGCATAAAAATGAATTTTTTAATCTGCAGTAACACTTTCTCTCTGCATTTAACGGGCTTGAGACCGTCGCACAGAATCATTTATACGGCTGCATTAAAAGTGTATAAGCGACCACAATTTTTTTTTTAATTTTATTAAATATTATTTATTATTGGTTTTAAATATCCGTTATAAAATCCGTTGCTGCTATATGTTTAAGTATGTTTATCTACATTAAAAGCAATTCTATGCTTTCAGCACACGGCACTAATTTTTTTTGCATTACACTCATTATAGACTATTTTGTTGTTCTATCATTTTTCTATTTTAAGCGCTACAGATTGTAACACCCGTTGCTGCTATGTTTTAAATGTTTTAACATTAACTATGAATCAAGTGCGCGATGCGCTCGCGACTAAGTTTCCATCTTAAATTTCTCATATAAATCACAATTCTCTCATTAATTTACGTTTACGTATTGCAGACTTGAGAATACAAGTTATGTATAAAATAATTAAATTTTTTTGCTATTATATCATATTTTTTTCTATTTTAAGCGCTACAGATTATAAAATCCGTTGCTGCTATATGTTTAAATATGTTTACCTATATTAAAATTTCTATTTTAAATTTCTCATATAAATCACAATTCTCTCATTAATTTACGTTTACGTATTGCAGACTTGAGAATACAAGTTATGTATAAAATAATTAAATTTTTTTGCTATTATATCATATTTTTTTCTATTTTAAGCGCTACAGATTATAAAATCCGTTGCTGCTATATGTTTAAATATGTTTACCTATATTAAAATTTCTATTTTAAATTTCTCATATAAATCACAATTCTCTCATTAATTTACGTTTACGTATTGCAGACTTGAGAATACAAGTTATGTATAAAATAATTAAATCTTTTTGTTATTATATCATATTTTTTTCTATTTTAAGCGCTACAGATTATAAAATCCGTTGCTGCTATATGTTTAAATATGTTTACCTATATTAAAATTTCTATTTTAAATTTCTCATATAAATCACAATTTTCTCATTAATTTACGTTTACGTATTGCAGACTTGAGAATACAAGTTATGTATAAAATAATTAAATTTTTTTGCTATTATATCATATTTTTAAATTTCTCATATAAATCACAATTCTCTCATTAATTTACGTTTACGTATTGCAGACTTGAGAATACAAGTTATGTATAAAATAATTAAATTTTTTTGCTATTATATCATATTTTTTTCTATTTTAAGCGCTACAGATTATAAAATCCGTTGCTGCTATATGTTTAAATATGTTTACCTATATTAAAATTTCTATTTTAAATTTCTCATATAAATCACAATTCTCTCATTAATTTACGTTTACGTATTGCAGACTTGAGAATACAAGTTATGTATAAAATAATTAAATTTTTTTGCTATTATATCATATTTTTTTCTATTTTAAGCGCTACAGATTATAAAATCCGTTGCTGCTATATGTTTAAATATGTTTACCTATATTAAAATTTCTATTTTAAATTTCTCATATAAATCACAATTCTCTCATTAATTTACGTTTACGTATTGCAGACTTGAGAATACAAGTTATGTATAAAATAATTAAATTTTTTTGCTATTATATCATATTTTTTTCTATTTTAAGCGCTACAGATTATAAAATCCGTTGCTGCTATATGTTTAAATATGTTTACCTATATTAAAATTTCTATTTTAAATTTCTCATATAAATCACAATTCTCTCATTAATTTACGTTTACGTATTGCAGACTTGAGAATACAAGTTATGTATAAAATAATTAAATTTTTTTGCTATTATATCATATTTTTTTCTATTTTAAGCGCTACAGATTATAAAATCCGTTGCTGCTATATGTTTAAATATGTTTACCTATATTAAAATTTCTATTTTAAATTTCTCATATAAATCACAATTCTCTCATTAATTTACGTTTACGTATTGCAGACTTGAGAATACAAGTTATGTATAAAATAATTAAATTTTTTTGCTATTATATCATATTTTTTTCTATTTTAAGCGCTACAGATTATAAAATCCGTTGCTGCTATATGTTTAAATATGTTTACCTATATTAAAATTTCTATTTTAAATTTCTCATATAAATCACAATTCTCTCATTAATTTACGTTTACGTATTGCAGACTTGAGAATACAAGTTATGTATAAAATAATTAAATTTTTTTGCTATTATATCATATTTTTTTCTATTTTAAGCGCTACAGATTATAAAATCCGTTGCTGCTATATGTTTAAATATGTTTACCTATATTAAAATTTCTATTTTAAATTTCTCATATAAATCACAATTCTCTCATTAATTTACGTTTACGTATTGCAGACTTGAGAATACAAGTTATGTATAAAATAATTAAATTTTTTTGCTATTATATCATATTTTTTTCTATTTTAAGCGCTACAGATTATAAAATCCGTTGCTGCTATATGTTTAAATATGTTTACCTATATTAAAATTTCTATTTTAAATTTCTCATATAAATCACAATTCTCTCATTAATTTACGTTTACGTATTGCAGACTTGAGAATACAAGTTATGTATAAAATAATTAAATTTTTTTGCTATTATATCATATTTTTTTCTATTTTAAGCGCTACAGATTATAAAATCCGTTGCTGCTATATGTTTAAATATGTTTACCTATATTAAAATTTCTATTTTAAATTTCTCATATAAATCACAATTCTCTCATTAATTTACGTTTACGTATTGCAGACTTGAGAATACAAGTTATGTATAAAATAATTAAATTTTTTTGCTATTATATCATATTTTTAAATTTCTCATATAAATCACAATTCTCTCATTAATTTACGTTTACGTATTGCAGACTTGAGAATACAAGTTATGTATAAAATAATTAAATTTTTTTGCTATTATATCATATTTTTTTCTATTTTAAGCGCTACAGATTATAAAATCCGTTGCTGCTATATGTTTAAATATGTTTACCTATATTAAAATTTCTATTTTAAATTTCTCATATAAATCACAATTCTCTCATTAATTTACGTTTACGTATTGCAGACTTGAGAATACAAGTTATGTATAAAATAATTAAATTTTTTTGCTATTATATCATATTTTTAAATTTCTCATATAAATCACAATTCTCTCATTAATTTACGTTTACGTATTGCAGACTTGAGAATACAAGTTATGTATAAAATAATTAAATTTTTTTGCTATTATATCATATTTTTTTCTATTTTAAGCGCTACAGATTATAAAATCCGTTGCTGCTATATGTTTAAATATGTTTACCTATATTAAAATTTCTATTTTAAATTTCTCATATAAATCACAATTCTCTCATTAATTTACGTTTACGTATTGCAGACTTGAGAATACAAGTTATGTATAAAATAATTAAATTTTTTTGCTATTATATCATATTTTTTTCTATTTTAAGCGCTACAGATTATAAAATCCGTTGCTGCTATATGTTTAAATATGTTTACCTATATTAAAATTTCTATTTTAAATTTCTCATATAAATCACAATTCTCTCATTAATTTACGTTTACGTATTGCAGACTTGAGAATACAAGTTATGTATAAAATAATTAAATTTTTTTGCTATTATATCATATTTTTTTCTATTTTAAGCGCTACAGATTATAAAATCCGTTGCTGCTATATGTTTAAATATGTTTACCTATATTAAAATTTCTATTTTAAATTTCTCATATAAATCACAATTCTCTCATTAATTTACGTTTACGTATTGCAGACTTGAGAATACAAGTTATGTATAAAATAATTAAATTTTTTTGCTATTATATCATATTTTTTTCTATTTTAAGCGCTACAGATTATAAAATCCGTTGCTGCTATATGTTTAAATATGTTTACCTATATTAAAATTTCTATTTTAAATTTCTCATATAAATCACAATTCTCTCATTAATTTACGTTTACGTATTGCAGACTTGAGAATACAAGTTATGTATAAAATAATTAAATTTTTTTGCTATTATATCATATTTTTTTCTATTTTAAGCGCTACAGATTATAAAATCCGTTGCTGCTATATGTTTAAATATGTTTACCTATATTAAAATTTCTATTTTAAATTTCTCATATAATCACAATTCTCTCATTAATTTACGTTTACGTATTGCAGACTTGAGAATACAAGTTATGTATAAAATAATTAAATTTTTTTGCTATTATATCATATTTAAATTTCTCATATAAATCACAATTCTCTCATTAATTTACGTTTACGTATTGCAGACTTGAGAATACAAGTTATGTATAAAATAATTAAATTTTTTTGCTATTATATCATATTTTTTTCTATTTTAAGCGCTACAGATTATAAAATCCGTTGCTGCTATATGTTTAAATATGTTTACCTATATTAAAATTTCTATTTTAAATTTCTCATATAAATCACAATTCTCTCATTAATTTACGTTTACGTATTGCAGACTTGAGAATACAAGTTATGTATAAAATAATTAAATTTTTTTGCTATTATATCATATTTTTTTCTATTTTAAGCGCTACAGATTATAAAATCCGTTGCTGCTATATGTTTAAATATGTTTACCTATATTAAAATTTCTATTTTAAATTTCTCATATAATCACAATTCTCTCATTAATTTACGTTTACGTATTGCAGACTTGAGAATACAAGTTATGTATAAAATAATTAAATTTTTTTGCTATTATATCATATTTTTTTCTATTTTAAGCGCTACAGATTATAAAATCCGTTGCTGCTATATGTTTAAATATGTTTACCTATATTAAAATTTCTATTTTAAATTTCTCATATAAATCACAATTCTCTCATTAATTTACGTTTACGTATTGCAGACTTGAGAATACAAGTTATGTATAAAATAATTAAATTTTTTTGCTATTATATCATATTTTTTTCTATTTTAAGCGCTACAGATTATAAAATCCGTTGCTGCTATATGTTTAACATCT